>VWZX01006858.1:52028-72046 GCA_013399015.1 Galbula dea | reverse complement strand
ATATCAAGAAAACTGCCTGTTATCTATCCTACCACCATAACTGGATATATATATATATAACTGGATGAATACACACACATATTCTATATATGCTACATATAAAGAGTGGGGAGAAGCAGACGGAAAATCCAGAAATGTCTTGGCCTTTGCATTCCTGTAAAGAATTATCTGTTGCTACAAAAGTAAGGAGTTAATACTCTACTCGCCTCATCAGAAAAATACCTACCCATAATAATAATAATAATAACAAAAAAAAAATTATTACTCTGCAAACATTTGATGTGTGAAACAGATAAAACTACCCAAGCACTCAGACAGATCTTTCACCAAACACAACAGAGACACATGCTTCCTTTTATAGCAGATCTGGCAAGTGCCAAAACAGGAAAGTAAGGAAACCTTTTTATCTAAATCAGGAAATTCCTTTTGCCTGTATGACAAACTAAACATAAATTGCTGTGCTTGTGCATTAGGGATAACAGCTGTAAGCAGATCTGTTCTCTCAGTAGAGCAACTAGCTCTCATACAAACCTAAGGTAACATTTCAGGTCTCTGGAAGGTCTTGCATGCCTCAAACCAGTTCTTATTTATTCCGGTTGGTCAAATAAAAGACAGTATGTACAAAACAGACTAGCCTATAACCTTAGGCCATCCTGGGTACTGCAAAATATGCTATTTTGCTATGACTCTCAAGAATAAATTGAAGAGGCAAAAAAGGAAATCTAAATTCTAGTAAAAAATACAGTGGAATAGAAGGTTGCTGTAATTTGAACTCTTAATCAGAATAAGAATTCAGTAGGTCACCCTTTGACAAATTGCACAATCATTCTTGAAAGCATCCAAAACTTGCAGCTTAAGCACCCACTTTGCTAATGCACAACTAAATTTTTAACTACTTTAAACAACATTTTTTCCAATTATGTCATCCTTTTCTCCACTGTAATTATAATACCCTTGATTCTCTTTGTAACAAACATGCCTGTATCTATATATTTATGTTCCTCATTATCAGCTTTTTCAACAAGCTGATATAGATGATACTCTTTCAACATGTCTTTGGTCACTTTCTTCAACTTAGTACACTTGTTTTTCCTTTTAAGCTTTCTGAAAGTCTCATCTCTTGAAGTATGTTTTCTAAAAAACTAAATACCATATTTTTGATGATGTCTTCATCACTTTTGAGTATAGCACACTATTTCAGCTGTATTTTAAGAGAATATTTCCACTAGAATAATCCAAACCCAAAACCGCCTCTTACACCATACAAGTAACTCTCTCAGTCTGATCTTCTGTAATGCCTGGTCTTTTTCTGCCTTACTAATGTCTATTTGGTTAGTCCTCACACTATCCCTCCATGTGCTGGGTGATACTTCCACCTGACTGCTTCATTTCATTCTTTGACGATGAAATATTTGCTCCAGGTTACTAAGATAACTTTAAATTCTACTCCTATATAGTGCTTGTTCCCAGTATGACTTCAAATTTTATAATCTTGATGGTTGGACCTGATGAACCTGGAGGTCTTTTCCAACCTTAATGATTCTATGATTCTACTCTATTAGCATAATTGATACAAACAGAAAACTATTTTTGAGTTTATGATCTGAACTAATTTCTTGCTTGTTTTTGGCCTCACTTCACACAAAAAACTCCACCCTGCTTAGATGGATACCCAAGGACATAAACTGAATTATATCGGATATACAAGATTTATCAATGAACATTTAAGTAATGGCTAGGCAACCAGCAAGTTTGTCTATCAACTAGAGCAAAAGTAGCACTTACTAGCAAAACCGCATTAACAGCAAACTGACCAGAAATTGAAGTGTGGAATTAAAATGCGATGCCAGGTCTGCTTTTTTGCTTTCTAGTTTTAAAGAAAGGGGGTCAGATTTCCTTCAGTATTACTCTTTCGGTTAGTCATCTGTTGTTTTTTTGTTTGTTTGCCTTTTTTTTTAATCTGCTCATTAAAGAATGAGCTTTCACAAAAAGCTGTATCAAGTTAAGCTCAAAGCACAAATGGAATCTGCAGTGAAACTGTGCTCTGAACTGGATCAACACATGTAATGCTATTACAACACTTAGCTTCAGTTAATTGCTACGGCTTCAACGTATACCTCCTCTAAGATACAACAGATGCTAAAACCATTAGTGTTCATAACTACACAACCCTAGACATTTAATTAAATAGAAAAGTCCTTTACAAGAAAAACCTTACAACTAAAGAGCTGCCGTCTCTGATATACTATCAGATATAAACATGAAAACTGAGGCAGCTGGAAATTTGGGGTGGTGGTTTAATAAAAATTCAAGTTAAGCGATTCTGATATCTTCCTAAGGGGTTTTTCATTGACTGGATAAAGTCTAAGGGGATTTTTCAGCTAATATAAAAAGATAAGATAAATAACTTCAATATGGTCTTCTGCATTACCTCCAGCTAAGCATCTTATAAATTTAAGAATCCTAATTTGGGATTATCAATACTGTCACAGGTAACAAAAAAACTCTAACAATTTCCATCTAAGTAGCAATTCTTATAATCCAATGAAATTGTTCATTGTAGAGAATATTAATATCTAAGATACATATAACCAAATCTGAGCATATATGAACAAATAGTGAGATTTTTGCCTCTTCCTAAATAAGAAATCTTTTCCAGTTTATAAAGATCCTGCAGAAGAATTAGTAGCAATCTAATCTCAGCTTAAAACTACAAGCACACAGTATAAATTTGTGTGGCTTTCGTAAGGTAAAAAAGCAAAGCTGGAAACCAGATCGATCATTTACAATCAGCTTTTCATTGTTACATCAAACTGGTGACATCGAGAAAGGAGATACTATCTTCAAATAAGTAAATTACAAGCATAACACGGAATAGAATTAGGTTATTATAAAAGCATTTGAAGACAAAGTTAAATGTGTAGTTTAGATATAGAGCTATAATGTCAAAATTACATGTTTTTTTCTAAAAGTGCTAATGGTTAACTGTTCTGATTAACATGTAAATAATTAAAAATTATGATACTGTGCTTAAAAAAAAAATCCATTATCTTAGCTTGATTTCAGAATTCGGGATCGTGCCAGGAGTGCCCTTTCCTAACCACAAACTAGAAGTTAAACTTTAGGTTCATTAATAAATGTGAAGAACCTTCTAACACACACACATACACAGTTACCAATTCCCTTTTTGTGAATCTACAGATAAAGCTTTATAATATCCATTGCTCATGCAAAAGACAGAGAATTAGGCAGACAATGGGCACATACGCCATCCCCCTACTCTCAACGGGAAACAGGACCTTTGAGCGGCTTTTTAAAGAACAAACCATGGAACACCCTCAAGAAAACAGTATTCACAATAAACACAGACAACAGCACAGCAAGAACTATAAATTTTGAGAACACAAAAAACCAACATCAACCTAAGACAAAACTTTTAAAATGTTATGTACCTACTACATATGCCAGATACACATACTTCCTATGATTTGGATGAATTGTAGTGGCACACAAATCCTAATCTGGAGCACATAACTACTCTCCAATTAAGGATGACTTAAGTCCAAAGGCACTATTTTAAATTTTTCTTTTACCACAAAGTTGTGAGATGTTCTGAAGTCCAAGATGGGCTTGAAGCCCCCTGACTTTTTCAGGATCAGGAAGTACCTTCACTAAAATCCTTTCCTTGTCCTCTTGTAGTGCAGGCTTTATAAATCTGCATTTAGAAGGGAAAAAAAATCTGGTTCAGAAGAGCAGAAAGACTTTCAAGTATGCCATATCACTTCAGTTTGTGCCTTGAGAGCCTTGGACTAATTGCCTCAAAGCAATTACAGTAAAAATGCTGAAGGGGCCAGTGCCTGGAAAAAAAAAGTAATACACAAATACACTAATATACTGAAATTGTGTATTTTTTACTTCCAAATCAGCTTCAATAAGTACATGCACACAAAACACATCTTTCAGTTCTTTCCTAGCATACTTCTTTGTAATGATCAATTTTTGGTTTTTGATAAACAAACGTATTTTTTCCCCTCCTCTCAAAGTATGTTCAGTTAATCTATTCTTTCTGCATTTCAAATGACACTTCTATTATATACAGTGTTTTCAGAGGAATCCAGAAATTTCTTGTAACACTCAATTGTAGGATTTTTCACTTTAATGTTGAAGTGTTTTTATAGCGGAGAAACAAAAACTTTCACACACTGATCGTACTGGTACTGCAAACCCCAACAAAAACTGCTCAAACTGTGCATTGAACCCAAAATTCTATATTTGTGCAGTTTTGAGAAACCACTGTGTTTCTAGAAACCGTATCAACTGATTTATTGGTTTAATTCTGCAACTGCACTTTCAAAGACAGCGGGTAAACAAAAATATTTAGAACAGATCATCACTGGTTTATCAATAATAAGGTAAACAAAAAAATGGGAAACAAATTACTTATAAGAATTTTTCTGCACTGAAAAACTAATGATTGAGTTTGACATTTAACAACTTTTAGAACAACCTGAATTCAGAAGCATGACAGTCAAAACCAACTTTTGAAAAATAAAGATTAATTCCACAGAAAGTTTTGGAGTGCAATTAAATGCAAATCAGATCTGATTGTTTGTTCTTTAATAATGAAAATCTGTAATAATTAAAAAATGAACCACAGTTCACTTTTTTTAAAAAGTACCCTTTACATCAAAACAGACATTTATCCTTTAGCATATTTGCTGGTTTCTTTTCAGAGTTTCCAGATAAAATTTTAGTGAAATGTCAGCTGCTAGTGCATGGAGACAGTTCTGAGATAGCCTGCAAGTAGTGTAACTAAAACAAGAAGTAGAAAATTGGCAGAGTAAAAAAGGAAATTTTAAGAACTGTGATGTTACATGAGCAGTGGGAATTAAGAGATCAAAGTGCTGTGAACTTCCTCGCCCATCCTCCCTTCTGTCAAGGCAGAATTCACTAGTTTTTGTCATAAAGGTAGTTGCACAGCGAACATCCACCTATAAAACAGAATGACTATATCCTGCTTTCAGTTTTGTTCATTTTGAAGTCACCACCTTTGCCAGAATTTTTACTGAAATATTTGTTTGAAGTCCACATTAACTGATGTTTCAGGATACAGACACCTAAATTACCGTGTGTCAGTCAAGCATTTCACTGCCTTTGCAAGAGCTCTTCCATCATGAAAATAAGAGAGAGGATGCTTTTTATTTATCTATTCAATTTAGTCAAAATGACCTTCAGTTTAGTACAAACAGAATGCATACACTGCAGTTATGGGTCAGCTAAACTCTAGTAAACGGTTCAGACAGCTGAACACTGAGATTAACACTTTAAAGTAATTAAAAAGAAATCATTACGCTGCATGCAGTCTAAACAGCCAGGGTATTAGAAACTAAAAGTACAGTTATTCACATATAATTTCAAAAGGTTTTTAAATTTCTGAACTAGTAGCACTACTGTACTAAGAATACAAGTGCTTAATTAAGTATTGTTGCTTATGAGAAGAAAAAAGCCTTACGGCTTGACTGAATGACCATTTATCCCATCCACCTCCCTTAAAGTTACTAATACAGAGGTTTCACTTTAACAAAAACATAAAAAGGTTGTGTGCATTGCTATAACTATATCAGCCAATAAAAAACTAACTGTTGGTTTGGCTTTTGCTTTTTCATTTGTTGTTTGTTTGGGGTTTTTCTCTTGTTTCTTTTTGTTTTTCCCACCCTGGGGAACAAGGTTTATTAACAATGTATGAACTGTCACAAATATTTTTAGCCTTATTTTACACATTGCAGTACTCCATTCTTTCTTTCTTTCTTTAAATTTTTTCCCCTCACTGACAACTGAAAATACCCTTGTTTCAACTGCCTTTTTAAAAAACTATTTCAGTACATAACTAGGAATACATACACCTCAGAACTCATGAAAGCATAAAAGGTAATTAAAATATATATTATTAAAATGCCATATGCTGTCGGAGCATCCTTTCCTAATCTAGCTATACTGGACTACTCTTTAGAGACTAATCATAGCAAAATCATCAATACAGGTCATTAAAAACCAAAAAACACACATCAAAAAACTCAACAACCTATAAAGTTGCCAAATGAGAATATTAAAGTATTACCCCAATCCAGACATCTTCCAAGCTCAGAAAGATACAGCTCCTTCAGCATGAAGCTTTAATCAATTCCTTCAGATCATCAGGACAGCTTTCCCTTTTGGCAGTTCACACCAACAAAGTTTCCTTCTCAGGCAAGTTATCCTTGCTGTCATCCTCCAACCAAATACAGTAACATACATTCTGCCCTGCTGAGAATTTTTGGCCTTTGTATATTATTCTTTATCACACACTAAACTGAGTAACATAGCTTTAATTTCTAAATTACAGTGCTGTGTTGAGAAAGCAGGGGGAACACCTGCCAAGTTAATTTTTGAAAAGGTAACCAACTTGCAAAATTTTAAGGATAAATAAGAATTTTCTTTCTCGAAGATCATCACTAATTTTGAACTGAACAAGATGAACACAACTTACACCAAAACTTGTTAAATTACACCCTTATGCCAAAACCTGTTCATAGATACTGACGCAAGGATAATATCCAAGGTTATTTTGTATCCTGTATTTGGAAAAATTAAAACTTCATTTTATAAGGTGGATGTCACTAAACTGCTTGGTGCTCTGACAGATCTTTGAAGAAATTATTGCTCACAGTATATCCTACTCGGAGTTAATCCTCTAGGCAACCTGAATGATTAACTAGTGGAAAAATGTGTCTGCTAAGCTATTAAACTAGCCTGATAAGAAGGATACTGTATCATCCTCTATGATTAGCTGACAAAAGTAATTTGTTGTCAAATTTTAGGTAGTGTTAGTTTAGGATTAAAAATAAACTTTAAATTATTTTTGAAGTCTTTCCACATCATAGTATCTTCATTTCAGATGGGATGCCTTACACCACATTTATAGAGTGCAATGGAGTTCAAACTCCCTAGCCAGGTACATGGAGGTTCAAAAGTTGAAAGAAAAAAAAAAACCACACACACACAAAATGTATGGTTGATAGTCCTAGGTCTCATTCAGTTCTTAGTGCACCATGCAAACAATACTAATACAAAATCCAAATTGGTAAACAGTCAATTCAGCTATTTGGTCATGTATCACACAACACTGCAATCCTGTGTCCAGAAAATATTGTAGATAGAAATAGTTAGGAAATCTTGCCACTCACACTTTTGAAACACCACACCCATCAGTTGACAGTTTTTATTGGATGGCAAAAGGTTCAAATCTACATTCCTGCCTGAGCAAGTGCAAGTCTTTTGTCATTTGGATGAGTATAACATTAGGCAGACTATTCCCAAGTACAAAAGGACAACACTCTCACTGAAGTATGATGCACACTCATAGCCTTTTATGTCCAAGATATGCTGTAATAACTGTTAACTTTAGAACAAGACAAAAGTAGTTCCGTATCTAGTTGGAGATTATCTTGTGAAATCTTCTTCATCTGGAAGACAAACTTTTTTTAAAAGCATGCAACTTAATTTACCTCTCAAAAGGGCTTTAGTCTAAGTAAATATGCCATAACTTCAGTACTCAAAAACCTGATCATAACATCATTTAGTTGTTCTAAGGTAGCAGAGTCACAGTAAGCTTTAAAATATCCTACATACCTATTTCATGGAAACTAACAATTACTTTTTTATAAAACTATGGATTCATAAAAAAGTGACAACAGACCACAGAGAGAAGAGATGCATGGGTGGGAGGGAAAATGATACCAAATATACTAGTAGGTACTAAAAGTAGTACCTCCTTAGAAGCAGCATGAAAGATACTTCTCAACTACAAAATCTGGAGCTATTTTGTATTAGAACAATCACTACTGAAAGACAAATTTTTCTTCCTCTTTTCTGCCAGGTACTTAAGTTGTACTGGCTCTTTTGTAAAGTCTGTCTAACCAGTTTTCACTACTGACTACAACATACACAAGCAGTTAAGAGAAAACTTAACTGAAAAATATCAAAATGGAAGCCCGGATGAGAGACAAAAAAGCATACTACCAGCTACTTTCCTGTTGAAAAGTAGGTTAAATTTGAAACTGACAGTACCAACTCAGTAAAATAAAAAAAGAGAAAAACAATTGAGTAATTAAAATGACTGAAACCCCATCCATCGTGTTCCTCCAAACTTACAGGTGATATAAACCAAACTTTTTTCAGAATAACCAATTTACAATATAGCTGTTCTAAAAACTGTGGACATGGAAATGCAGAATTACAAAAAGCTAAATATTCAGTCAACTGAAGTAAAGTTCCACCTTGCCAGTTTTATTGACTCAAAATCTATCCCACATAATGGTCTATTAGAATACATTAACGGAAATAAAACTAGAGATACCATCCTACAGACATGAACAATAAAGGCAATTAAAAATAGAGCATAACTAAATAACAAAGTTTTGATAAGAATCAGTATATTCATGCGCTGACGTTTCAAAATTTGAAACGAAAAATCAGTTTCTGTCCTAGAATCTTCAGATTCTGAAGCTTAAGCACAGTAATTCTTAATAATAAATGTATCAAGTTGAGTTTAAGATGCTACTGAAATTAAATGTTACAGTCATAATACTCACATACTAAATTTAAGGAAAAGTTACTGTCTCAGCTTCCATACCACTTTTCACCATGGTAATAATGCTAGTGGAGATTCAGACTACAACCAGAGATAAAGTTAGAAGCCTAGAAAGACTAAGTTCATTTTTATAAGAGAAAATAATTGAAAATGCAGATACTCAAATGAATTTTTTAACAACAAAGGAAATACAAAGTAGTGTGCACTTAAGCATTGCTTTGAAATTATTTCCAAACAAGAAGTCATTACAAAGAATAGGTTTTGAGGCAGCAAATATCAATATAGTCCCTTGTAATCTTTCTCATCTTCTTCTCCCTTACATTTTTCTCCTCTATATTATATCTCCCATAATTCTGATCACAGAGTCTTTGGAACATGAACTATATCTTATATGACTGTATGGTATCTTCACAGCACAAGGTAAGTTAAAATTAGCAATTATCTACCAATTTTATCTTCTTAGGAAGTTAAGACAGGTTGAGGGAAGAGTAGTAAAAGGCTGGTAGGATAATATTAATCTTAAAAAGACTTGACATGTATACCTACCTAGTGTACAACTAAAAGAAAGAAAGAAACAAACAAACAAAAAGCAAATGCCTGAAATGAATAAACATCAAAAAACTTATTTAGTATCCATTGCAGAGAGGTAAGTAGAACAGTGGATGAAAACCAACCGTACACCAGGGGGTGAAAGGGGCATCGGGAAAATTTCAACAGCTAATCTAGGCAAGGAAAGCAAAAGCATTTAAGCTATTCACAAATGGCAAAGAAAGTCTACATTACAACTTGCTTCCAGCAAAGTGGTTATATACAATATATACAATCCTCTTCCAGTGAAGGTATCTGAGGGGTATTTTGAGAAAGTTAAAAGATTTTAGTTAAATAAAATGGCTAGGCACCTGAGGTTTTGACTACTTTGGGCAAATTTAAGATAATTTATTAGCACCTACTTAGCAGTCCAATAAAAGAATAAAATTTCCATCTAAAAAAAATTAGTAACCATGTCTACATGACTGCTTTAGAGACAAGCTTATATTAAAATGACATGTACACACAGATTATATGCATTTAACTTCAGAGGACTGAAGACAGCTTCCTCCAAAAGCTCACAAGGACTAAACTTTCTTCATTTTTTTAAAAGAATTTCATTAGAAATTTTTAACTGTAGCAGCTACTCTGCTGAATAGTCTGACACTTTCAGGGATTAGGCAAGTAAGTTTTATTAGCTTGCTACTTGCTAGAATTAGGGAAATTAAATAACATCAGCAAAAATAGCATTCACTACTTTCTAAATTATTCTTAAGCTTTCTGTTCCGTAAGCAAAGACCTTGTATTATTTGATATACACACAAAGTAGCTCTCATATCCATGTATCTTATTCACTTTATTTGAATTATTTGACTTTTAATGAATGGTTAAGTTATTTCAGGTAGGATACTGAATAGTCACGGGGACAGTAGGATGTCACTTTCAACTGAGTGCTCTAGAATAAAGAAGCCCTCTTAAAACAACAGAACACTGGAGTTAAGACAAAAGATTGTCCCAGTTTATCTTTTACTTGAATTTTGAAGACAATCTAGCATTTATATATTGTGCTTTTTAGGCCTTATTGTAGTGATTTGGGCTGGTATAAAGCTTATTTTCTTCCTAGTAGCAGGTACAATGCTGTGTTTTGATTGTAAGATAATAGTAATGTTGATAACACACTGATGTTTTAGTTGTCCATAAGCAGTGTTTATACCAAGTCAAGGACTTAACTTTCCAGCTTGGAGGAGTTGGCCAGGGACACCATGGTTTGGGGACAGGCTGGGGATCAGTCAGTGGTTGTGAGCAACTTGTGCATCACTCACTTTGTATATGCTCTTACTACTACTATTTCTCCCTCCCCCCCAATTCCTTTTCTGTGCTATTAAACTGCCTTCATCTCAAACCATGAATTTTACTTTTTTTTCCTAATTCTCTCCACCATCCCACTGTACAGAGGAGTGAGTAAGCAGCGGTGTGGTGCTTAGTTACCAGCTGGGGTTAAACCACTACACTTACAAAAACTGTGGGTTTGCTCACAGTGTTAATTGAGACAGCAGTAATTATGTTTAATCAGAATTTTCTACTGCTGCTCTCAAGCATAATTTATTAAGGATTACAATGCTGTAAAAGCACACAGTAAACCAACTACTTTACTTGCTGCAGCAAGTGGTATGTCAGAAACTTCTATACATATAGTGTCATCTTTCAACTAGACATAACAATATTAGCATAATATACCAGAGTGTCTTTTTATCTGTCTTTGTTTTTTAAGTTTTAACCTTTATTTTGAGTGAAAGTTAAACAAAAATGAATGGCATAAAAACCTACTAGGTACTGAAAACACACAAATAGCTAAAAGAATCTCAGACACTAATGAAATTATTTACCTTGGTTGTGATGTCAGCTTTATAACTGTCTTGTGTGGCAAAGAATCTTGGGAAGACTGAACATCATCCTACAAGAGAACATCTTTGAATTTACTTTTGAATACACTTAAAACATGCGATATATGAGCTTTGTTTATTAGATTAAGCTTATGAAGTAAAAAATAGTGCAGGCTATTCCATAAATAGTAGAACATGTTATGCAGAAGAGTGAACCACAAAAATGCAGAAACTAAGTATCTCAGATTGACAAAAGAGAAAGCACTCATTTTGACCAATTTATTGAGGAACCTTTGCTTTCATTAAATGTCTAGTACTAGACACCATTATGAAATTGGCACCCTCATGTTTTCATTTTTGCATACAAGACATCATTACCACCAACTCCCTTCAAAATTTGCAAATACTTTACCTATATTTTTTACTAATTTTCTGTCCTGGGTTTGGCTGGGATACCGTCAATGTTCATAAGAAGCTTAGAGGGACCACACCCAGGATAGCCAGCTGAACCAGGCAATGGGGTATTTGATACCATACTGGCATCATACCCAGTATATAAGGGGAGGACCAGGGTAAAGGTGTGGGTTTTGTGCATGGAGGTAGGTCCAGGTGGTTGGTTCAGTGAATGTTGAGGTTTTCATCGCTTGCTTTATATATTATTTTAGTGTTAACTGTTACTACTGTTATTTCTTCTCTTTTTTGTTGTATTAAACTCTCCTCATCCCAACCCACGGGGTTTTGCCATTTTCTCCTGGTTCTGCTTCCCATCCCACCACGGTGGCAGGTGGGGGGCCAGTGAGCAACTGGCTGTGGGGTGCTCAGTTGCTAGCTGCTTGTTACAAATTTACTCTTTGAAACTCTACACTCCTGATATCTGTCAGAAGGATTTAAGAGTTTAGTCTTCTGTCAGATCTCATTAGCTTATATAGTACATAAAGAAATTTTTTAAAAAACAAAAACTTAATTTGGTATGTGTTATGATTTTTATGTGATATAAATCACTTGAAGAACTGTTTCACAATATTGATCAATACTTGTTTTTCACTAGTTTCTCTATTTTCTTAAATACATATGACTCAGGGGTCACTTCCAGTGAGAAATAGTAAAGAAGACCTATTGTCATCATCAATGCATTCTTTAAGTAAGAGAACAGCCAAGCTGCTCATGTACTGTAACATTCTTATTGATTCATATAATGGGGACAACTATAGACTGAAACCAAAGTGCAAAGCTCCAAGTTTTGCAAAATACTCCAAAACATCCTCAAAATTATGTTTTTCAAATCCAATTATTGCAACTTACATGAAAGTTTTCTTTCTGCACTCAAAGAAATAAGACTAATATACAGGAATGATGCGATGGTTACAAAGCTTTCATTTTATATATTGGGTCTCACCCTATTGGTTAGGTCATTCTTAGGGAACTCTAAGTTTCATCTGTTTTTCAGTGTGTTGTCTTCGAAGTGATCTAGTTTTTGTTTGTTTACTAAATAAATTCTGTAAAACTTACACATGATGTACAAAGTATTCAGTTATGAGCTGAGAAAAATATGACACTTCTGTGTGTAACCAAAAATTAAGAATAGAATAAACACAGTAAAAGCAGTGTCATTCTCGAATCCTCCCATCATGTCTCATCTCCAACTTCCTTTTTTCTAGAAGGGCAACTTTCCCCTGGTTGTACCTATTATCTGCTGGAAGAGTCTCTTGCTCTGTTCTTTTGACGATGTGTTTTTTACTTCACCACTCAAAGATGACAGCTGCTTTCAATCTTGAAGTCTTCATCATCTGTCTTTCTCAATTCTCTCAGCATTCATTCTGAATGCCCTTCATTGAGTATTCTTGATGTCAGCTTCCATCAGCCATCAAAATACCATGATGGTATTCTGAAACAAGTGCCTTAGAACTTTCTACTTGATCAAGGTTTGCAAAAGGTTTTGTGTAAATACCCTTAAGTTCTAGCATTTTACCTACCCCATATTAAAAATCTGAGGGTTTTTATACTGTGGTTATCTGTGGTAACCAAAGTACTGTGGGAATATTAGGTTTATGATATTTGCAAATACAGATAAATCAACATTTACTTCTATAATCATGGGGGTTTTAGTCCTTGTTTTAATCAGATATAATAAAACCACTGAAAAAAGAACTTTTTTCTTCATCTCTGCTTTCAGAGTGGTAACAGTGGTTTGACTTAGTATGCTCCTAGGCAGCACACAGTTTAACCAGCAATTAGTACTTCCACAGTCCAGTGCTATTAATTTAAAGTCATAAAGGACAGGAACAATGAAAGTTCAGTAAAAGGTAATACAGAACATCCTCCAATATAGTCCAGAGTATAATTGAAAACTTCATTCCATGTTCATTCCATGAACAACTTAAAAATATTCTTACTTTATGAGGTGCACATTCATTTTGCTATCCTTTCCAAACAGAAAAAAAACCCACATATTTGTGGCACAAACAGCACACACACAAATGCAGTGTACACATATATATTAGTATCAAACTCATATAATGTATAAAGAACTATCTGAATAATTTTTGATGTGTTGTGGTTTGTTTTGTTGGGGGTTTTTTTGGTTGGTGTTTTTTTTTTTAAATATATGTGACTGGAAGAGTATTTCAAGGTATAACACATCTGGCACATCTAAGCCAGCAGCATATATATCACATTAGCTTTGTCAGAAGTGTGAAGAAATCATATAATAAAGACTGTCTTAATCCTGTTATGTTTGTGAACAAAGAAATTAAAGACCTTGTTTCATTTCTATTTCAGAAGTATGGACTTAGCTAGACCTCTTAAGACTGCCTAGCTATCAAATCCCAGAGCTTTTGTTCAGAAAGTGAAGAAACTAAGAAATCTGAAAGGAAACTGTGATTCTGTGAAACAATATTAGAAGTGCATTTGTTGAGGGCATTCTTCACTGTAAAATGGTTCTCAAAATGGTATGTTGGGATCTGTTGCTGATTTTATCATTGGTAGATTCCTGTTTTGAATAATTGCAGACAAAAAAAAATGCACAAGGCCTCTTCCAGACCTGGTCTTGCAAATTCAGCTTAGGTTTATGCTCAGGATGGAAATTTTCCTCTTCCTACGTTCGTAAAGTAATAAGCAAAGTCAAATTACAGGATTGCATACCATTATATATTCACTTATGATACGCATGCCACTGAAGTCATCAACAAACTTATGGCCGCAAGAAAATTAGAACACTTGGGTTTACTACACGATTCACGAAGTGGAACATAATAAGCCCACTGACTTTAGGCATGCTAAAGTTCTTCAGCTTTAACTGCTGAAGTTTCCACTTTTTACTTTCTAGTATCTTCAATTAGTATGAAGTGATAAGCAACAGGTATTTCTGAGCAGGTATTAGCAGCAAATTTCATTCTGACTTTTCCAAGGCCACTCAAACTCTATTGAATAGACATAGTTCACATTTTAGTTTTGGAGAAAATAAGACAGCTCACCATCTTCAGGAATGGAGTTGATGTGTCATAATTATAAGCACCTTTATTCTTTAGGATAAGAATATGAGCAGAGTCAGTTATCACTTTCTTCAAGTTCATTATTGAATGGAAAAGTCTGTTAAAAATTTTAAAGTCTTAGTTAGTTTTCAGATTTTTTTATTCAGTGTGATAACATCAAAACTTAAAAAGACTAAAGAGCCCAGAAGTATAAGTTACCAAAAAATATCAACATAGCACAAAATTAACAACAGTTAGTTCCAGTGGGTGTCCAGACTGCAGAATTCAGCAATATTCTAAATTTCATTATATTCATTTTCCTACCTTACATACTGAAAATGAGGTACACCTCCACTCCTCTGTTGTGGTACAAAAAAGGAACATGGTTTAGTGGTGGACTTGGCAGTGTTAGGTTAACAGCTGGACTTGATGATCTTAAGAGGTCTTTTCTAACCTTAATGCTTCTATGATTCCATGACAACATAAACCCTCAAAATACCAAGTACTTTTTCAAAATGCTAATCTAAGGAAAGTTTTTGGTTTATTTGTTGTTTCGGGTATCTATAGGGATACTAGCTTAAAAAGCTAGTGTCAAAGTCAAAATTACCTTTAAGCAGAACTAGAAAACACAAAAACTAAAATTATTACCATTACTTCCATTGCTGCAACTGACCGAAGTTTTACAAATTCTTAAATAGAAAAAACTTTTTATTTTACCCTTTCATAACCAAATGCATTGCACATGTGTACAGCTGAACTACATCTATGCTTTAATAGATTAAAAAAGTAACAAATTAAAGGAATTTAAAAATATCTGTAATGAATGCAGTAGTTTAAACTGATAAAGAGTATTTAAAAAGGCATTTAAAACAATAACTTACCTAATGGACATGCTCTACCATCAACTACCTCAATACATCAAATTCACTAATTTGAATAAGTATAATTTGTGTATACTGAAAAGGCAACTACCCATTAGATATAGCAGCAATAAACAACAACATAATAAAGTAAAAGATTGGAAAAATGAAAAAGATTTCTCACACTGGAAGTAGGTAGGTTACAGAGGATATGGGATTTTCCAAGGAATACATGCTTAAATTAGCCTGCATCTTGATCATTGCTTAGCACAGGCTAAAGCACATATAAAATGTTCTTCTATACAACAGCTACTGCCAAAAATAATAGCCCTGTTGTTAAAGAACTCTTGTGTCTACCTAGCTTCTTTCAAAACCTCAGAAATTTTCCTTGGACACAAAATTCTTACATCAGAAGGTTAAAAAATACTTCATAAAAGAAGAGCACAGGCAATCAAATTCACTCTTGTACAGTACCCTTATACTTCCAGTACTATGTTGCTAGCTATAGCAAATTTTTATCTCTGAAATAAATACCTCTGTTTTAGAAAAGCAAAGGGAAATTAAGATTTGAAATAAATTACCTTGTGCCATAATCCACAACTACCCAATCTTTAGATGTTCCTGTAATAGCATCATGATGCTGAAAAAGCCCAAGATTCCTCCTCGCTTCTGTCAGCAATTTATAGTTATCCACTAAAGGAAATACACTCCTCAATTCAGATTTACTGGACTGTGCCAAAGCCAAGGAGAAAATGATTTCAGCTGCCCTGGAATTTCAGAGAATAATCAAATATTTATACAGATTTAACAAGCAAAAAGCAACTCACATTTCTCCTGAAGAATAAACATTTTTACATCTCTTTTCACGGCTAGTTCTGTTAAGTTTCTTCAAAGTTTAATCTTGTACTTTTCACCTTGTTTCTAGCTTTAACAGTTAAAAAAAATCACTCCTTCACTTTGCCACCAAGTTTGATAACTTTTAAGACGCCTGCAAGGCTGCAGTGATGGCAAATTGAATGTTAAAATAAAAAAAAATGGCAGTACAAAGTAATCCATCATATTCACAAATGTGTGAAGTATACAGATCTGATCTTAAAATGATACAGTACAGACAGATTGGCTTACAGGAGACAGATAATTCCCATTTTGAAAAGCAATTTGTTAAACAAAATTATTTTAAAGAATAAAATATAATAATTTAAAAAGAATAAAAATAATATCTGTAAAGTTTATATAATGTCTGTTCTGCCATTTGTACTTTAAGCAAACTAAATTATTCTAAAGAGTTAGGCAGTCCATGCACTTTCTCACTATACATTCACCTGAACAGCAAGCACTGCTTTCAAAAACTCCTAGGCTGAACAGAATGGAGAGCCCTTCTATCCTATTTCTTACATAAAAGCCTACCACTAAAATATTACCACTAGGTTCTCACTTGCTTTATGAGAATCTAAACTTATTTTACAAGAAAACCCCACCCTATAATTGCCAGTCACTATGAATATCTGACTTACAAAGATGCCTGTAGAAATTCTGGGAAATCATCTGTTAACATTTCTTCCTGTCTCCTACTCCCAAAATTTACAGTTCTGTTTTTGGAAGACTATAAAGTGTCAGATTTCTCTTCAAAACTTTGTTTGAGCTTAATTAAGGTTTGTCAAGTGTTTGAAGACAACAAGAAGATACAGGTTAATATTATAAAAAGCAAAGAAAGCAAAATAACGTTTCCGGAACTTCACTTTAAATCCATTTTGTCTATAAGGAGCACTTGGAACTCTTTGGTCTTCAGAAAAGTAACAGATTCTATTCTACAGAACTGTTTAGTGAGTCTCTTAGATGCAGAATTTCCCTTTCAAGTCTCAGTATTATTCTAAACATTACAATGGTTCAGTGCCCAAAGATGAAAGACATTCAGAAGTGAAACAAGAAACATTAGAGAACACTTCAACTTACAAGTAAGCATTTACCTCTCTCTAACACCTTTCCATAAAAGCTGCAGAAAACCTTGGTTTTGTCACCTCTGTTCTTAAATACTGCAGACTACCTAAAGTAGCTACCACAAATTTTCCACCTTTTTGTAATTTGTCACTGTATCTCTCCTGCCACTGTATCACTGTATTGTGTGCAGTTCTGGGCTCTACAATTTAGAAAGTATATTAAGCTGTTGGAGAGTGTCCAGAGGAGGGCTATGAAGATGGTGAAGGGACTGGAGAGGAAACCTTATGTGGAGCACCTGAGGTCACTTGGTGCATTTAGCCTCAAGGAGATTGAGAGGAGACCTCATAGCTGTCTTCAACATTCTCACAGGGGATAGTAGAGGGGCAGGGACCAATCTTCTTAATCAAGTGGATAGGACTAGGGGAAATGGGATGAAGTTGAGTCAGGGGAGGTTCAAGCTGGAGATAAGGAAAAGGTTCTTCACTCAGAGGGTGTGATTCTTGGGATGTCCTCCATGGGTTTAAGAGCTGGACTCGATGATCCTATTGGGTCCCTTCCAGACCAGACAATACTATGATACTATGGTACCTGATGGAACACTGCAAATAGACCAAAATTTCTTTCACTGATTGCTCAAAGACTACGCTAGGTTACCTTTAAGTCCACTTTATATGCAACCCAAAAAAACAATAAATAATTTTTCCAAGAGTTTCTAAATGCTCCAGATGTGGTTTTTTTCTATCCATCTGTACAATTAAAAGTATCACTGAAGCTTTTGTCCTATTTCTGAAACAATCTTTTTTGCAGACTTAGCGTGATTTTTCCCTGATTATATCTGTAAAGAATGAAATCACAGGAAATGCTCCTAGCTTGTCCCAAAATATTTTTGCTGTTGTTTGCATCTTTCCATTATTACATTAAACAAAACTCTGGTCACCCATTTCATTTCCCTTTAAACTACTTCAATCCATCCATCTCTCACTGAAGATTTAAAAAAAGAATTATGTCTCAAATAAGCAATCATGTCAATCTCCATTAAAAAATCCTTACATTTTTATGCACTTTCTTTAATGTACAAACCCCAAACT
Source organism: Galbula dea (assembly GCA_013399015.1). Classification (NCBI taxonomy): domain Eukaryota; kingdom Metazoa; phylum Chordata; class Aves; order Piciformes; family Galbulidae; genus Galbula; species Galbula dea. Next base: position 53,650 of record VWZX01006858.1, on the reverse strand, counting down.
TTTTAAAAAAACAGGAAAAACGCAAATAACCAACTCTACTCTTACTCAAACAGCCAGCCATCATAGCAGGCCCTGAGACTGATATTAAGTAGCAATAGTAAGCTGTCTCAGGTTTCTTTCTGGAGTCTTAAAATACAGTTAAATAATTTTATAGTGTGTCTTATCTAGAGCTCCTACAAGGGGGAACCACTTAAAAACTCCATTACCATAATTCAGTAATAATTTTTCTTTAAAGAACATGTAAACATTTTTCAACAGGGAACTACCTTACAATCTCAGAACACTTAGCACACAATAATCTTGACAATTTCTCAACTACTTCTAACAATTCTTTTAAAATTTTCACCTTTTTATTTCTCCCTAAAATATGCAGAGTATAGCTATGATAGATTCATCTAAAGCTACTCAAATGCAACACAGAAATGAAAGCATACTACTGGCTATTTTTAATGGAATCAGGACTTGATGATCACTTGAATAATATTTTAAAATAACTGATTTATCTGGATGGAAAAGAATACCGTTGTATTTCTGTAAATTAACTAGAAAAAAACCCAGATACATTAACTAATTCTTGTAACAAGAACCACATTTGCAGACCATTTATGCTATCCTTATTGTAAGCAAACTTAAACTGCATTTCAAAATTACTTTTCCCTCTGTTCAATAGATTTAGAGTACTTATACATTCATCTCTTCTCTGCACCAAGACCTATGTTACAAATACACTGTATGGCAGTGTTTACCGTAAGTAGGATTCCAGGACTCTATCCAGACGTTTGTAGAAGGGTCGTGATGTGAAGTATCCACTCCAGTAATGATGATCTCTGTCTGCGTAGGTGAAGAAGTCTCCACTTAAAACCGGGAAAAATGAATTGCTGTGCTTTTCACCCAAATTGCTTTCTTTGCGCAGAGCTTCAAAGTAATCTGATAAAGTCCCAAACTGTGCCTGAATGAAAATTAAAATTACTAAACGATAGGTCCATCTTATTTATTTAAACATATTAGGAGAATGAATATGCTTGATTCTATGTATGTTTCAAAAACATGCCAGTGTTCCAGCAGAATTATAGTAGAAATCCTGTTCTAAAGAGCTGTAATTTTTCCCAGGCAAGCTGAAAGCATTTCAGCTTGACTTCACAGAATCACAGAATCATTATAGTTGGAAAGGACCCTCAAGATCATCTAGTCCAACCAATAGCCCTACACTACTCTTATCCCTAATCACCCCCTGAGAAACCACATCAATCCACTTCTTAAAAACCTCCAGGGATGGTGACTCCACCACCTCCCTGGGCAGCCTATTCCAATATCTTACCACTCATTCAGTAAAGAAATTATTCCGAATATCTAATCTAAACCTACCCTGGCTCAGCTTAAGCCCATTCCCTCTAGTCCTGTCACTAGTCACCAGGGCAGAAGAGGCCAACACCTGCCTCCCTAGAATGGCCTTTCAAGTAGCTGAAGAGAGCAATAAGGTCTCCCCTCAGCCTCCTCTTCTCCAGGCTAAACAAGCCCAGCTCCCTAAGCCTCTTCTCATAAGGCCTGTTTTCCAGACCCCTGATTAGCTTAGTTGCCCTTCTCTGCACCCTCTCTAGTACTTCAATGTCCTTCCTAAACTG
>VWZX01006858.1:37043-51906 GCA_013399015.1 Galbula dea | reverse complement strand
GTGACCGGCCGCCAACCGGACTTGACTCCATTGAGCACAACCCTCTGGACTCGGCCATCCAACCAGTTTTTGATCCAGCCAAGCGTGTGCTCATCCAAGCCATGAGCAGCCAGTTTCTCTAGGAGAATGCTGTGGGAAACTGTGTCAAACGCCTTGCTAAAGTCAAGGTAGACAACATCCACAGCCCTTCCTTCATCTAATAAGCGAGTTACCCCATCATAGAAGGACATCAGGATAGTCAGACAGGACCTGCCTTTTGTGAAGCCATGCTGACTGGACCTGATCCCCTGGCCGCTCTGCAAGTGCCGCAGAAGCGTACTCAGAATGATCTGCTCCATCAGGTTTCCTGGCACAGAAGTCAGACTGACAGGCCTGTAATTTCCCGGATCATCCCATCATCCCTTCTTATATATGGGGGTAACATTGGCTGATTTCCAGTCTGCTGGTACCTCCCCAGTCAGCCAGGACTTTTGAAAAATGATGGGAAGTGGCCTGGTGAGCACGTCCACCAGCTCTTTCAGCACCCTTGGGTGCAGCCCGTCTGGCCCCATGGATTTGTGCTCATCCAGGTGACGCAGCAGAGGTCACTAACCATTCAACTAACCATTCAGATCTGCTGGAGCAAGTCCAGAGGAGAGTCACAAAAATGGTAACAGGGATAGACCACTTCAGCTATGAGGACAGGCTGAGAGTGTTGGGGTTGTTCAGCCTGGACAAAGGAAGGCTCTGGGGACACCTTATTGCAACCTTTCAATACTTAAAGGGGGCCCTATAAGTAATATGGGAACACAATTTTTAGTGGTGCCTGCAACACTAGGACAACGGTTAATGGTTTTAAATTGAAATAGGGTAGATTCTGACTAAGTATAAGGAAGAATTTTTTTACAATGAGGGTGGTAAAGCACTGGAACAGGCCTGCCCAGAGAGGTGGTAGATGTCCTACCCCTAGAAATGTTCAAGGTTAGATTGGACAGGACACTGAGCAACCTAGTTAGAGACAACCTTGCTCATTGCAGGGGATTTGGACTAGAGGACCTCTCAAAGGTCCACTTCCAACCCACAACATTCCATGATTCTGACAAATGAAGCAACGTAACAGACCGTTACAGCGTAGAGCATAAGACGGTACCCTCAAGCTCAAGGGGTACAAAAAAGGGGGAAAATAAAAAAGGAAGGCACCAATGTTGCCAACATTGAAAGATGTTGTTAAAGAAGTCATAAACAAACTGGGTTTTCAATGAGACTGGAAAAAACAATTAATGGAAGTGTGAACAACACAGAAGAACATATTATTGGTTGGACTTGACCTTGAAGGTCCTTTCCAACAATGATAATGCTATGATTCTATGATTACCTCAAGTACCCTCAGAATAAACTACAATTATAATTCTTCAAATTTAAATGAACACACGTGGGTTTTTTTAAGAAATAATTTTAACAAGCATACAAAGTAGCAAGCTACAATTTAGAACATCAGAAAACAAGCTCTTAGTAAAAATCTTTTAAAAGTGACACAGAACATAATGATTACTAGTGTGACAACTAAGATATACTATTTTAACATTTAAAAAACTAAACCAAACAGTATTCATTCTTCAAAATCACTCAGAAGACTCAAGTTAGGTGGATACAGAACGATAACATGCCACTCTGAATGGCAGTAAAGCCCACAAGGACATATTGCCACAGGACTCCCAATATAAATGATCTGTGCTTTATCAGGCCCTACTAGGACACTTGGCCTTTTCCCTCACCATCATAGACACCTATAAAATAGGAAAAAAAAAATCAATGGACCAAGAGAAATCAGGTATAGATGACCTTCTTTCTGTATGATGAGTTAGTTACATCGGGGAAGAAAATCTCACCAGAGGAACCAATAGATTTGAAGAAAACTTATCAGGTGAGTGGAAACAGTCATAAGCTGGTAGACATACTTTTAGGATCCCAAAGTAGTTGCTGGTGTGAGAATCTCAATGCTAACAGATATCTTCTGGATAATACAGCGCCTGTAGTGACAGGATAAGGGGAAGTGGTTTTGAACTAAAACGAGGTAGATTTATATGGAAGAAATTTCTTAGTGAGGGTGGTAAGACACTGGAACAGGCTGCTCAAACAGGTGGTAGATGCCCCATCCCTGGGTTTTCAAGGTGAGGTTGGACAGGGCTCTGAGCAACCTGATCTAGTCAAAGATGCTCCTGCTCATTGTAGGGATGGTTGGACTAGATGACTTTTAAAGGCCCTTTCCAACCTACACTATTCTATAAGCATCTCAAATTTGGCTAAAAGGGTAAATTTCTCTTAAGATCAGAAAGGCAGACTAGGCAGTCCCTTGTATAAGCAGTAATATCCTAGACATCTCAGCACTTAAGGAAGAAATGTTTGGATGGAAACCTTTCTTTATATAATCTGGGTTCTTAGGAAGTAGAGCAAGACCTCTTAACTTGCCTGTGGAGTTAAAAGTCCACTGGGGAAAGTGCAGCAGAGTGTGAAAGTGCTCTACCTAAGCTCATCTTTCCGAGGATAAACAACACTAGTTTAAAAGAGAAAAGGAAAAATATAAATAAAATTAAAAGAAACACACACCAGTGTGTTTCATACACAGGTATGAAGCGGCTGAATCAGAGAATTGAGTATCTTTTTGTCTGAATATCAAGAATCAGAAAAATGGTTGGATAATTCTGCGAGAACCCCAAGGGCTGGTGTGATTCCCAAGGCATTAATCAAGGCAGGAAGGCCAGGACTAATGAATAGACTCCTAGAGTTCTTGTCAATAAGCTAAGCAGAACCTTTTTGATAAGGATCTTTCAGATGCCTCAGGATAGGAGTAGTCCTTGAATAATCAGCTCAGAGCTAGTCTTAGTTTTTTCCTCCAGGGAAGAAATTATCCAGCCTAGGTTAGCAGGAATGGACACTATCTTAAGTATGCTGCAGTTAGTATTCAAAGAGTAACTATTTGCAAGCTGTATCCACTTTTGAGGAGAGTAAAGCTGGTGAGAGAAACAAGCTTTAGATTTAAAAGATGGGTCCTCCAGTTCTATCTCCCTCCACTAAGACATAGCAGGCATTCACTCATATCCCATAGGAAACAGACACAAAACCCAGCACTCAAGATGTTATTTCAAAATACCCTCTTTCTTATGCATAACACAAGTCCAGAAATCAGTAGGAAGAACTAAAACTACTGACACTACTCAAATCTACTGTAAGAGTAATGGGGAGAGGTCTCAGAAAAGTTGAAGAAAAAAGATGTGTAGACAATATATGAAAGAAACCAGATCAGGTTTAAAAAGCTTAAATGTAAGAGCAGCAACAGTGCTCTGCATTGTGATACACACAAAAAAAAAAAAGCTTCTGGTCCCAGACTTCTTAATCCCATACCAAAAGACAACGAAAAAGTGTCTGCGTAGAGAGCACATCTATAGTGCAAGAACAGTACTACAGTACTCCACTTACATATTAGACTGTATGTGTATGTATATTAAAACTAAAACATAATGATTTAAAGTAACATTTCATCACTTGTGTTAGTATATTCACTCCTTCTGTAGCCAGGTGAATCTCTTACATTTTATTGTATCCAACATGTGCTAGCAATGGTGCCTTTTAGGAATTTTTTTTTTGGTTGGTTTTTTTGGGACATAAAACCAAGAGAACACAAGCAAACCAGTAAAATCTGCTCAAACTCTTAAACTTCTAATAAAAAATACAATACTTTAAAATAAAAAAACCTGCAACCCTTAAATAACAATGCCTGAAGCCTGTGAAAACAAAAGTACTAAATAAAACCTGTTCTCTTAAGTAATCAAGTTTGGATAGTATTTATGGTTTTCAAGCAGGTATTATTAATAGCAAAGTTTTTATTTTGGAAGGTGATAAAGGTAAAAAAATGTAATCTACCAAGACAAAACAATGTGCTGTTAAACAACACATAAAGCTCCACAGTTTAAAAAAATCCTCATCTGATCTACAACTATTTCTCATGAAGAATCTCAAAATACTGAGAAACACTGTTTTCTCCACAAACCAGAAGAAGTATTGTATTTACCTTAACATGCCACTCAGGATGAGAATTCATATAATCAAAGAGCTTCTGATAATTCTCGTACTGCTGATCCCACTCGGAGCTCTCAGCGTATCGGAAATCATCCCCTAGTGGAGCCAACAGAACTTTACTACGGAAAAGCTTTGACTTCTTTCTGTATTGATCTAAAATCATCCAAGCCCTTGAGATGGGGGAAAAAAAGAAAGCAATTTAGAAAACAGAAGAATGGAGGTCAGCAACCGAAGAAACAATTCTTAGATATCAAGCTGTGCATTAAGAGGACCCTAAACAAGACACAAAATCACCCACTATCTCAGTTTGTAGCAAAAACCTGAATGCAGTTGCCCCATTGAGTCACCACATTCAATCCACTATTGTTGCAAACACATGCTAATTAAATCCTTTAATAAGCTTATCAATTTCCATCTCAAACAGTAGGGCAGTCTGCATCAATTTGCTTCTGTGCCAAAACTAACCTTCAGTTTAAATGATGTTTACCTACTTTACATTTAGGTAACAATCTTAATCCTCTCCAGCCCCTATTTACAATAACAAGTAAGCTCTTCTCATGCCCTCTGGTAACTCCCTTGGATATTTTGCTTCCTGTCCTTCAAATAAAAACTGCCCATAAATTAATCTTTGAGGAACTCCAGCCTTCCAAAAAATATATTCAAGAAAAGAAAAATAGAGAGGAAGTTCACCACTAACCATCAGCACTCCCCCTTTAGCCAGCTCCTTAACTATGTCAGAGCTAGCCCTCATAAATTTTAAGCACATGCCCTGAAAAAAGAAAGCCACTGCTTTTTTGCTTTTGGTCTTAAAAACAAATAAAACAAAACCAAACAAAGCAGTAGTAAAATTATCATCTGGCACTTATTAACTATTTGACAGGTAAAATATCAATATCACTTCTGTCACTAACATTGTTATTGATAAAAAGTTACAAGTGTGATGTATGGGTTACTGAAAATGTCTCCTTCTCCACCCACACCCAACTACAATCACCCTCAAAATCTTCAGATGCTGAGCCACTCTAACCAAATATCAGAAATAATTTCAGTAGGGACTATAAACCATAGTAACATATTTAAGAAAACAGGAATACAAATGACAAAATTTTAAAGTGAAAGTAGCAGCAGAATCCAGATTCAAGTGAGCTTTTTGTTTCTACAAGTCTTTTTAATACATGCACTACTGAAATCTGCTTTCAACTCATACTCTTATTGTTATACAAACACTGATGTAAGAATTCAATCTAGTCAAATATATTTGAAACCTACACTTCTTTGACTAGCATGTCAGGCTTTATTTGTTTATCAGATTAAAAATGCACTGAGTAAGCACAAAGTCTGACTGAATTCTCGAGGGACAAATAGGACACAACATCTTTAGTTAAGGATCTACATACTTCTGCTGAGACTGGAAGAGACTCAACTAGTGGTTTCTCCCCCTCATTGTCTATAGTTTGATTTATAGCTCATATTACCAAGTATTTATGCTTGAATCTTCCATTATTTTCATCACGCAGGCGATTTAAAACACTAACAGAACAACTGGCACAACGTAAGACTTTGTAATTCTGTCTTCTAAGAAGCCGGTCTAACTCAGATTTTCCACATGCAGCCTACAGCTTGAAACATACTTTACTTTAGAGCCTCTTGAAAAATACAGGACTTTAGGAAAGGTTACATTTAACAGGGTAACTTTTAACTTTGATATCTCTCTTTAAAGTCCTCCTATAGCTTCTTTCCAAATTTACTGTAAAATTCATCAACGTTGCTGTTCCCCCGTTCTTCAAAGAAGAATTATTGGGTGTTTTTAAGTGGACAACAGGATGTTCCTCTATTGCAAATCAGTTTCAACTGAACACACACAAGAAAAAAAAGAAGCCAAACAAACACATACACACAAATTAGATGTCTCAAGTCATAGAATCACAGAATTGTCAGAGTTGGAAGGGACCTTAAAGATCATCCAGTTCCAACCCCCCTGGTTGGACAAGGACACCTTCCACTAGATCAGGTTGCCCAGAGCCCCATCCAGCCTGGCCAAGCTTCCAGGAATGGGGCTTCCACGACCCCTCCAGGCAACCTGTTCCACTGTCTCACCACCCTAACTGTGGTGAAGAACTTCCTCCTAACGTCTAGTCTAAATCTACCCTCCTCTAGCTTGCATCCAAGTCAGGTATATCCTCTTAACATCCTCTCAAATAACTTCCTAAAACCCCAGACAGAATGTGCTGAAGATAAAGAACATCTCTGGAGGAAAAAAATCTAAATCATTGATTCCACTAAGTCTCACCAACATGTTTCCCTCCTGGTTCTCCAAAAAGGCAATATTAGCTACATGCCAATACACGTTTGTCCTGACTACCTGAATGAAAATTTGAACCACAAAGAGAGCAGTCACGCCAAACTTTTTGTAGCACTGTCATTATGGGTATAGCATACCAGCAGCAATCCCATTTTAATGGCTTAAAAAAATAACTTGCTTTTATCTTGGAATTGTATGCAAGATGCATTATGTAGATCTCAGTATCTGGAGCAATCCTAATTGAATTCTTAGTTGGCAACACTCAAATATATCAACATTGTCATTTAAACGCTGTCAGCAACAACATCAAGAATACTTTTCACCTTTCTTTGGGAAGCTCTCAGATTATCATTGAATGCTTAAGACCTTTCACAAATAAAGAAAACTTCTTTGTATAACAAGCGTGTTCTTTTACCAAAAAAAAAAAATCCGCAAATTTGTCTAAAACATATTAAAATAACTAATGTGGCTGGTTTTACCACTTCCTTGTCGAAACAGGAGAGGCAGTAGCCACTGAGAGTCTGTGGGAATCAGAAGAAATTTTGCAGCGGCTACATAGCAAGCTCTACATATAACACATCTGACAGTGGTCATGGTTTCACAGTTCCTACTACTTCAACCCACACCGCACATGAAGCGTTAGGGGACTTGCTCTTTGCTCAAATATCTCTACTGAAAAACAAAACCATTTGGTGAACTGGCAATTTTCTATTCAGGTAATTTTGTGGCAGAGATGGCTATGCAGACAGGGTAAGTGCTTCCTAATGAGGTGATCTCAAGATTCTTGAGGTTGTCAATCACAAACATTAACTGCTAATGTCACATGAGTAATGTAATTCTGAATGCCATTTGCAGTGTGCCCAAACATAAAGAGAAACAAGCTGAAAGGTTTGGGGGTCTTGAACAGTATAGGTGAAGGGGAAAGCCCATTTACTGGTCCTTCTCTGAAGCACATAACTTGCAGCACAGATTATTTCATATTTCCATGCATAAGAGAAAGAGAAATACATCAAACAAGTTAAGCTTCCTTTAACAAAACAACTCATTCCCATTCGAGTTAAACCCAACAGCTGTTTTGTCTTGCTAGTCTGAAAAGCTAAAACTTCAGCATTCAAACATGGATATGGGTGCAGCTGCAAAACAGGGCAAGTGCAACAGCAATCATTATAACCTAAGCTGTTATGAAGTGTAAAGAAGTGCAGGCTTTCAATTAGGCTGCTGTTTCATTCCTCCCTTTCAAATCACAACTGAAGCGGCAAGGCAATGAGAAATCCAAAGGCTACTCGTCTGAAGTTTTCAATTCAGTATCTCTTCGTTATACACGTATTGCCATAAAAGTACTGAAATCAAATGCAGCAGTCCCAGCTGAGTATTGAAGATCTGTGCTTTATTGATTTTGTTGAAGCTTTGACATTGAAGAAAGGTCAGTGATCTAAACCCCACCTGTAAATCACTCAAATACTTTTTTCAGATCCATGTAGTGTAGATCTCCTGTATTTTTTCAGTCTTAAAAATAAAGCAATCAGATATGAGAAATACATTAATTAGTCTCTACCATCCTTCAACCTTGGAAAGCTTATGATGTAAAGATAAGATTTTCCAGTTACTTCTCAATCTTATACAACTCCTTGTCACAACAACTGTAAAACTTGTGTTGTTACAGAGGTCAAATCAGAGAGGATTTTGGTTATCCACAATATTCCAACTTTTTTCCTTAAAATATGAGTAGTGTTTTTCACACTCTCCAGCAAAACAGTATTTCCTATGTTTTAGTGGGTTTCTTTGGAACTACACTTTTAAAGTATGGTTCCTGTGTTTCCTTCAGTGTTCCAAATGGAAATAATTCAGGCTCCCAGCAAGAAGACCATGTGTTAGTTTTACTTTTCCCCTGGGTATTATCTACCATACTGCTGTTTCAGCGCCCTGTTAGACATTGAAACTGTGTTTATCCACAAAAAGCTGATGCAAAAGACTAAATTTCAGAGTTCATATTGAAATTATAATCTCTTCAACTTGGTCACACATTTACTACATACTGACCCATTGCTTTTATTCTTTAATTTCATAAGACACGGTGAAATAACCATTTCTTTTACAAGGTCTAATTTAGATTGTATACAAAGGCTACATCTTTGAAGTGCAGGGATAAATCAAGACCTAATTAAAAAAACCAAAAACTTAAAAAGCATTCCCAACAGGCTCTCTACATTTTATTTATAGTCTGTATGTCCCAGGTATTTATTAAACAAGCTCTAGTCTCCTAAAAATATTTCTCTCAGCTAATAAGGATACATGTTCACAAGTTTGATTTAAAGACACATGAGCTTTCCTTCATTTTTGATAAGCACTGTCTGTGTCATAATAATTCTTCTATTAGCTCTACTATTCTCCTATCACCTTCTGTTATAGTAATTTCAATCAATACTTTCTGTTAAAATCATTTCAATTCTACCCAAAAAGATGACAATTGTGACGTATTCTAGTTTATTCTGGTATCTTTGAGGTTAATGACTTTGAACAACTAAGACATAGGACTCAGATTCACTTACAAGTTCAGGAGACCTAGACCACATATTGCCAAGTTTTTCAAGGATATGCCATGGAAAGTATTATCATTTGCAGTTATAGTATACTACATCATTGTCCCGGTTTGAGTTAGGACAGAACTAATTCTGTTCAGTGATTTTACTTTCTAAAAATATTCCACCCCATATACATCATATTCAACATACAAACTGGGGGTCAGTCCCCCCTTGCTAGACTTCCCTTTCAAGGTTCGAGATTCCCGATTTTGGAATTGCTAGATGGTCTCTAAGATCAGGTATCTGGCACCAGGACCCCGACCCCAGGGGAGAGAGATTCATCTGGTACCGGGACACCTGCTGCCGCAGCATCAGTGGTGATGCAGTTACCATTGAAAGAGGGTTTGGGTTCGGTATTGGGTTCTGTATATATTTGTATATATTTCATTTAACATTGTTATTATTATTAAAGTAGTTTTAGTTTTATTTTCCAATCCACAAGTCTCTTTGTCTCTCTTAGCCCCTTTCCCTTCCATGAGGAAGAGGGGGGGTAATAGGGAGCATCTGTCATTGGGTTGGTGGTTGGCCCAGCCTCAACCCTCGACAATCATGCTGTCCTCAGAGTTTTCCACTAGCATGAGAAAGATCACTATTTATTCATACAATTTACAAAAACTACAATAAACCAGTAACGTGACTATAACCAAACAGATGACTACGTCTGCCTAGCACTCAAGAGGTGTTACTAATTAGGCTCAGGTATCATAAATAGAAAATGAAAAAAAAAATAATGTGTCTTCATTAATTATAACCTATCTGCTAATTTCATTGTCATTTATCTTCTGAACATATGAGCAAACACTAGGTTAAGTAACAGATACCATTTTCCTATTATAAGTTTATCTTTAAAAACTATATAAATTCAAGAAGTTATGCTAGATATCATCTTTGACCAGCATTAACATTTTTTTTTTAATTATTCCCTTGCAGAATATGTAAAAAACTGAACCTGTGTTGAACATTTCCTGCATGAATAGCTTCTGGTGGAACTCTCCATGGACAGCTTACTCTTCCTCCAGGAAGCCGCTTGAAATCAAACTGGCAGCAGATTTTCGGATCTGGACCACAAGTATGAGGAACATCATAGCTATAGAAAGGCATCATATGACAAAGGATATCTGTACTGGATCCTAAATCTGGAATTAAATACATAGAGCACACCTTTAAAATAAACCCTCTCATATCTGCTAAAACTAAATCAGTTCCATGTTCTTAATCAAAGAATTGCATTAAAAACATCAGATCAAGACAAATCCATGCTTTGAATATCCATACCTGGAGTCTACCTTTGTATGTACATCATGTAAAGAGGCTGAAACAGAGACACTAAGACTGGAATGTTCTAATCAAGCATCAGCCAACTGGCAAAAATCTCTGAAGTGTCAGTATATGACAAATTCTTTTAGAATGCTATGTATTCCTTGAGTCAAGTTTACTTGTGCAGGAGACTGCTTTCTCTGAATACCCTTCTTATAATTTTAAATTAAAAATGCAAAAGAGCTAAAAAGCTTCAAAATCACCACCTTTCAATAGTAAGTACTAAATACATTTGTTTGACCCTGTATTGATAAAGTATGACATAATAGCTCATTTTAAAATAAGACCGACCAAAACCTCAACTACATACGTTTATCATACAGCTTATTGGGATGCTGCTACAGTACAAAGCAAAACAAAATATTCACATAGCAAAGTACATTCATTTACAGACACAATTTGCTGAAGTATAATCACTACATTATCAAAAAATCCTTTCACACTTTGTATTATATAAATAATATCAGAAAGTGATATTTATTCTAACAGCAAAGTTTTAAATAAGAATTTCATTGCAAATTAAAATAAATGCTTTTAATCTGTTTTTCTAACTAAAGATAATCCACAAATTTCAACTCCAAGAAATAGCTACTGTAACTGAAGACACTAATTTGTCACACCAGCTGAGAAAATCTGGTTTCTTCAAAGTTTTTCCTTAGTAAGAACATAAAACAGACAGATCTCTCCATCTTCAAATACTCATTTTTGGCCTTTTTTTTTTTTTTCATCCTTTCTCTCAAAGAGAAATGTCCCTTCTCCACCACTTTATTTCCACATAGCAGGAGGAAGAAAACAAAGTAGTGACAAAAGAAAAAGAAGAATATTCCACCCCACTGACTTTTTTTATACATAATTGCAAGGTATGTGGGAGCAAGGAATTAAGAAAAAGTAGAAGCACAAATAAAAGTGAAGAAACAGGAAGATCAGAGGAGTAATGGCAATGATACAGTTTACATTTAACCCATTTTCTAAAACATAGGTACTTGCATTCCCTTTCTGTTCTTTCAAGAAAAATCAGAAATCAAAAACTAAACCTAGAAGAAAAGCTTTTTTTAACAGAACCGCAAGTCTGAAGTTTTCAAGAGTAGACTAAGTTCTATATATCAAATGTTCTGTAAAGATTCCCATAGTATTTATTCAAGTTCTCTCCGTATCTTCCCTGTGTAAATTAACAAAATAAAGGAAATACACATACCCCAGTTCTGTCTCCAAAAAAATTCTAGCGTCTTCTGCATTGCAAAATGTTTTTTAACAGAGTAATGAACTCTTTGTATAAGCATATTGGAAAATCCTGTGCGTTTCAGAAGGTAGGCCATTGTTGGTGAATGCCCAAATGGATCAACTGCCCAACCAGACTTGGGTTTTACTCCTGTCCACAAAAGAAAAAAGCAAAGAGGGAAAGAAGTTCTACTTTTTACTCAAAGAAAGCCATACCAATATAATTAAACCCAAAGCACTAAAGATAAAATTTCCAGGAAGATAGATTAAAATACAGAGTTGAATATTAAGCCTCCTGCAGAACACACTCTGGAACTAACAAGCTAGAATTAAACAGAAAAAAAATTACCAAAAAAAATAAATCTTAGAGGTAAGGAATTCTGTCTAATGACACAAAAACTCAGATTAGTACTCTATGCTGTTACACTATTTCAGTTGTGTTTCAAACATGGAATCATAATGCAATACATCTTTTTTACTTCAAGGAGTTTACAGATATTACAATTAGAATGGAAAGCTGAAAGAAAATCAGAAAGAGATGGATTGATGTTGTAGCTTGTCGAATTTTCACTGTAACTTAAAATAATGCTATCCTTTGTTGGCTTTGGAACTCACTTTTCATTTATTTGGTTGGCAGCCATTAGACTTGTATTGATTAATACTGTCTTTTCAAGGAACTCCACATTTCCAAGTAAAGAAACAATATGAAACTAGTTTTAGTCATTCTTCTACATGGCTCCTCATGCACATTTTTACTGTCTTACCAATAAAACAGTGGGGAATGCATTACGCCTTTGTTAGGCCTTCCCTCCCCTTCATCTCCTAGTTATGTCAAGCTGTTTATGGAAATCACAATCTATGAAAAACATAGTGAAAGAGCTTTTCAAAATAATTTCAGCTGATTGGGTAAAGCGATGCTAACTTATTAAAATCACTGTACAAAGATTTTCTAAATAAAATCACTTCCCTCTACTTATGGAATATTCTCTGCAGTTACAGAACTAAAGAAAAAACTTCTCAAAGCCACTGAAATAGTTCAATGTTACTGCAGTCACTAATTCCTCAAAGTTTCAAAAGCAAATGAGTTGGTGTTTTGGTTTGGGGGTTTTTTTAATATGAATAATTCTAACAGCACAATGGGTTTAGGTTTTATAACTACATATATACCTACTTTTTTGAAAGCCTTCCATAAGAGAACCTACTGAATACAAAGCATGCAAAATAGATGTAAACACAGGAAAGGAATATCAATTTTTAAGTCATTATAAGCTATTTGTGATGATTTTCAAAAGGCAGAAAAGGCCATAAGAAACTTGTGATACCAGAAGTGATTCATCATGATCTAGTATTATATTTTATCATGCTAATATACTATGCACATCTTTTATTGGTGATAAGAAATATTAAGACATTAAATTCTATAAATACACTTCAACCAGAAACTTCTATCTGCAAAGAGTAGTTGCAAATCCTAGACTTAACCCTATAGCTTCCAGTAAGCGGTACGATTTAGTGCTTCAGGAATGCAGAGTAATGAGAACACATCTCAGAAACAGAAAAAAGCATTTTCTATTGAGTTCCTGTGTCAACACAGCTAAAATTTAGATCAAGCTACATACCAAGGTTCTTTTCTAGCCACTGATGTCCTTCTATAAGTTGGTCAACTAAAGCAAAATAATGAGGAGAGGCTTCATCAGGCATGACCCATCCTCCTGTTACTATTTCAAATTGTCCATCTCTTATTAACCTGAAAAATACATACATTGTGTTCACAATCTTGCATGTGAAAATACAGTATTAAAAATAATTTTCTGAATACCCAGTAGGTATTTACCAAGGACACAATGCCAAAATCTAAGTTGCACGTGCTAGTTCTGTCACTGGACAACTTTTTTTTTACCAAAAGGAAAAGAATGAATAGATGAACAGTGACATTTTTAATGGCTTTATGTGATGAAAACTACCAGCTCTATTGCATGTGTCACAGTATTTGATTTAAATCAGGAAGAAGAGTATTTCTTGCATGGATCACAAAAATAACAGTATATGTGTCACAGTACTGAAGGTCAATTGAGCAAGACAGACATGGCACATTTCAAGCACTCCTGTCTACCCATCTTTGATCTACTGTTCTTTTCATTGTTTTAAAAAACTGACAGAAGTTCAAAGTTTATTGTATCTACAAAGGCTACAGACTATCTCACTCACTAAAATGCCTTCTTGAAACAGGATGATGCAGCACCTCTATTAAGATATCAATGAAAAAATGATCGTGCTTTTGGCATCAGCTGGTCCCTACAGTTAAATAATGTAATTTCAGCACTTATATTGTAATTTAGCATATAAATGCTTAAAGAATTCAACAAAGAAACACAGTAAACTTATCATCTATAAAACTAATGAAAAACACAGAGCAAAAAAAATCTCCAGTGCAGTTTCCATAAGTCATAGAATCATAGAATGGCTGAGGTTGGAAGGGACCTTAAAGATCATCTAGTTCCAACACCCCTGCCATGGCAGGGACGCCACATACACTAGACCAGTCATCCAGGGCCACATCCAGCCTGGCCTTAAACACTGCCAGGGATGGGGCCTCCACAACCTCTCTGAGCAACCTGTTCCAGTGCCTCACCACCCTTTGGGTAAAGAACCCCCTTCTAATCTCCAGCCTAAATTTCCCCTCCTTCAGCTTNCCCAGGACACGGTTAGCCTTCTGAGCTGCAAGTGCACATTGCTGGCTTATGTCCAGATTTTCGTCTATCGTGACCCCCAAGTCCTTCTCTGCACGGCTGTTCTGAATGAGTTCTTCTCCCAGCCTATACTCATATCTTGGGTTGCTCCTACCCAGATGCAGGACCTTACACTTGGACTTGTTGAATTTCACTTGATTCTCACAGGCCCACTTTTCAAGCCTGTCCGGGTCCCTCTGCATGGCATCTCACCCTTCTGGCGTTGTCAACCCCACCACTCAGCTTGGTGTCATCTGCGAACTTGCTGAGGGTGCACTCAATATCTCTGTCCAAGTCATTAATAAAGACATTGAAGAGCACCGGTCTCAAGACAGAACCCTGAGGGACACCACTCATCACCAGCCTCCACCTAGACAAGGAGCCATTGACCACAACCCTCTGACTGCGTCCATCCAGCCAGTTTCTTATCCATTGGATGGTCCACCCATCAAATCCACATCTCTTCAATTCTGAGATAAGGATGTCATGTGGAACTGTATTAATGGCTTTACTAAAGTCCAGGTAGATGAAAACAGTCAGTCTTCCTTCATCAACCGTTGCAGTCACTCCATCATAGAAGTCTATCAGGTTGGTCAGGCACGACTTGCCCTTAGTGAACCCATGTTGGCTTCTTCGAATCACCTCTTTGTCTTGCATGT
>VWZX01006858.1:6565-25912 GCA_013399015.1 Galbula dea | reverse complement strand
CAGAGAGTTGTGGTCAATGTGATGGAGTCTAGCTGGAGGCCTGTGTCTAGTGGAGTCCCTCAGGGGTCGGTACTGGGACCAGTACTTTTCAACGTATTCATTGAATACATTGACGTGGATGAGGGAACAGAGTGCGCTGTCAGTAAGTTTGCTGATGACACTAAACTGGGTGGAGTGGCTGACACACTGGAGGGTTCTGCTGACATTCGGCAAGACTAAGAACTCAGGCTGGAGAGTTGGTCGAGGAGAAAGTGAATGAAATTCAACAACGGCAAGTGTCGAGTCTTGCATCTGGGAAAGACCAACCCTGTACAGGTTGGGGACTGACCTGTTGGAGAGCAGTGAAGGGGAAAGGGATCTGGGGGTCCTGGTAGATGGAAGGATGACCATGAGGCAGCAGTGTGCTCTTCTGGCCAGGAGGGCCAGTGGGCATCTGGGGTGTATGAGAAGGGGTGTGGCTAGTAGGTTGAGAGAGGTTCTTCTCCCCCTGTACTCTAACCTGGTGAGGCTGCATCTGGAATACTGTGTCCAGTTCTGGGCCCCTCATTTGAAGAACGATAGGGTACTGCTTGAAAGAGTCAAGCACAGAGCCACCAAGTTGATGAAGGGCTGGAACATCTTCCTTATGAGGAAAGGCTGAGGGAGCTAGGTCTCTTTAGCTTGGAGGGACTAAGGGGTGAACTCATTTATGCTTTTAAATATGTGAAAGGTGGGTGTCAGGAGGATGGGGTCAGGCTCTTCTTGGTGAGGCCCAGTGACAAGACAAGAGGCAATGGTTGTAAGCTGAAGCGTAGGAGGTTCCATGTGAATATACGTAGAAATATTTTCACAGTGAGGGTGCCAGAGCGCTGGAACAGACTGCCCAGAGGGGTTGTGGAGTCTCCTTCTCTGGAGATATTCAAAATCTGTCTGGACGCACTTCTGTGTGACCTGGTCTAGGGAAACCTGCTGTGGCAGGGGGTTGGACTAGATGATCTTTCGAGGTCCTTTCCAACTCCTAACATTCTGTGAGTCTGTGATAAAGGCTTTGCCAGAACAGCAGGTAGTACAACTGCTCATTAAACTGCTCTGAAAAGAGATACTACCCATCTGCAATGGCTGTGACATCACAGAACACACCTATTTGTAAACTGACCATCTCTCTGTGACTTTATATTAATCCTGCACTGGGTGAGTCTCCCTCAAATCAGACATGCTACTAAGGTGCTCAAATCTTCATCAGCTGCTATCAACTAAAAGACAATTATGCCTGTCACAGACCAAAAGAGGAATTGTTCATACACCTGATTTCCAAATAATGGGTAAATGTATTAGCTGCTGAAAGGAGAAGCATAGAGACCTCAAGTTTGTAGGTTCTGATTGAATTTATACATAAACAGTTAACCTAGATTTAGCAGAATTTAACAACACGAAGTGTTTCAGAGCACCAGCACAAAAGTCATCCCTCAAAACAGAGCCTGAAACTAAGACTACCCCCTTCCCTATAGATTCTGTTTCAAGGCAGTTTCTTTGCCTTTGAAATACAGATTCTCACTAGCATAACTGGTTACATGAAAAGTTAAAGACAAAGTAGCCTCAGATGAGAAAACATAAAACGTAATGAGAATTTAAAGCTTCTGCAGCTAATAAAGTTATATCTTTACTGACCCAATTTCTGGGTAAATATTGTTTATGTACATTCTTCCACTGTAGGTTTATTGTGCCTTAAGCTTTTCTGCCAGAAGGCATTTCCTTTGCTCCATTCCTTTTAATACTCCATGGGAAAAGAATAATGTAACCATCAGCTATACAAGATATTTCAGATCTCTGTTAAAGACAGATTTTCCTTTTTTCATGTCCTTATTAGTAAGCAGTTTCACACTGCGTATGATTCCTCAGAAATGTCTTACCAGAAGAAGTATGAAGTCAGGAAATTTCTATGATAACGCTCTGTACAAGCAAACTATAACCAGACTCACACAACCACCTTTGGTGATGGAAGTTAGTGTTTATCAGGATTATATCTGTTTAACTGCTGGATATCAACTGAGAAGCCTGAACAAGCTGAGTGATATTTAGATTGTATGCATGATGATATGCAGTTTTCAGGAGAACAACATAAGAGAGTAAATAAATGGACACAGGCTTAAAGACTTCTACAAAGAGGCAAACTAAATTTTACACTGTGATTATTTTCTCTGAATAGTTTTACTTTATCCATCCTTTGTCATTTTAGCTGTCATAACCAAATAATACACCGCCTCCAAATTCTGGTGTTCATTTTATTTGAAAATACTAGATACATGCAAACAAAAGGAATTCCGTTCCAACTACCACATCTTATTTCACTCAGATCCACCATACTTCAAACAATAAATTAAATAGAGACACACCATAGTAAAGTTTAAAATCACTGCAATTGTGGCCTTCCACAATAACAAGCAGCTTAATCAGTTTTCCCAGCTTCTCATGGTCAGTGTACATTTACCAGGAGTAAACTATAGCAGCATTAATTCACTGCTTTTTGGTGTATTTTACAGTCATTTAAAAATAAATTTAGACTTCTCTATATTTTGCGCAGTAAACATCCACTTGGGAGGAAAAAGTGCAATTATGTAGGTGTACTCTAGGTTTCAGTTTAGATCCAGACTTTTATATATCATCCCACTGTAGGTTGTGGGTGGGGGTGTGCAGAAAACAATCATGAAAATGTTACAGTGTAAAACCTCAACTTGCCATGATCACATCTTCCAAAAACCACATTGCTCTAGAGTGGGCTGAGGGTTAATTATCTATGACAGAGTAAAAAGTCAAAACAAGAACAGGCCATATTTAATGCAGCAATGAAGAAACTGACTGGGTTACCAGCAGGATGAACACAGAAAACCTGTATTACCTTCCAATATACATGTAAAACTTTTATCATAACATTTGTCACTTGAAGTCAATGGCACTTGAATAATACATCTGCTTTACTACCTTGCTAGACTTAAATCCAACATTTTAAGTTGTATGCTTCAAAAGAATCCCAATCGTAATGGAAATTGCAACATATTTCTGAATTCAAAAGCCTCCAGATACCCAAATCAATACAGTCAGAAAATTACCTGGGTCATTATGTGAGTGAGGCACAACAAAAACTTGGAGTGGTTCACTGTCCCATTCATGTTCATTGTATGTGATATCAAACCCTTGTTTCCACACACCACCATCTGGATTATCGAAAGGAAGAATGTCATAGACATCCAACATCTAAAAAAGAGTAAAAGGAATACTACATCAATCCCAAAATCAGTTCTGCTATTAAAAACCAAAGCTGCTTTCATCAAAAATGGACCAGCTTCTTCATTACACAGGGAGGGATGAAGTGTCAAATGAATACAAAACTGACAAATGAGAGCAAGTTTCAAGTCACACTAGGACACTCAAGACATAGCTGGCACAAAGAGCATTATTTGGTAGGTACTGCTCTGAAGAAACTGAAATTTATTACATAAACAGTAGCAGTAAGAGCCTTAAGTCACAAAACCTGACAGTTCACAAAGGCATTGGGGCAGGAGGGTAGGAAGAGGATTATGTACAATAGCACAAAGGGGAATGCAGAAGATAAAGAGGACAAACTAAGCAAGCAGTAAGAAGGGATGACATTAGGGAGATTGAAGCAAAAGTCAAACTTGGGGAACTGAAAGAAACTATAAAGGAAAAATGTTTAGAACTATAGTCAGTTGCTATAATAAGGCTCCTTGTGTATTTATAATTGCCTAGTACAAGGCTCCTTGTATATTTATAACTGCCTAGTACACTAACTATACAAGGGAGGACATATTTCAGTTGTCAATGCAAATAAGAGGGTAACAGGTAATTAAAGCAACTCTAGAGTTACTTTAAGCTTTTATGAGATTTAGATACCATCAGACAGCTTCAAAGAGAATCCTCTAATGTCAGTTACAATACCAAACTTCGCGGTTTTCTTCTCCTTTTTTTTGGTTTTTTTTTTTTCCCCCCCTAAATGAACAAACTGCAATCTGGACAAGCCTTTTACTGGCACTACAGTTTAAAAACAAACTAAACCTTAGTTTAGTTGTAACCCCATGTTAGAATAATTGTACACCTTACAAACTTTGTTTAACAAACATTTCAATTCCAAAAAAATAGCATACAGGAGTCATTTACTACATGAATATCACAAGATTTGAAACTTTCCAGTTGTAAGCTGTTTTCTGTCCTGCTAGGAAACTTTAGAACAATATAGTCATCTGAATAGTTAAAGCCTTATGATGGGTTAACCTTGGCTGGGTGCCAAACCCCCAGCTAGCTGCTCTCTCACTCTCCCTCCTCAACAGGGTGGGGAGAAATGAGATAAAAAGTTCATAGATCAAGACAAAGACAGGGAGATCACTTACTAGTTACCGTCACTAACGAAAGAGACACAATTTAAGGAACATCAAATTAATTTATTGCCAATTAAAATAAACTTGGATAGTGCGAAACAGATGAACTAAAACTTATTCTCCCTACACCTCTTCTACCCAATTCGACTTGAATCCTTCATTCCCAAATCCTCTATGTCTCCCTGCTCCAAGTGGTGCAGGGGTAAAAGGGTTGCAGTCAATCCATAATAGCTCCTTTCCATTACTTCCTTCTCTTCACGCTTTTTGCCTGCTCCATCACAGGGGTTCCTCCCACACACTACAGTCCTTAGTGAACTGCTCCAGCGTAGGATCCTCTCCACAGGATACAGTCCTTCAGGAACTCCTCCAATTTGGATCCCCCATAGACCACAGGTTCTTCTGAAACTCTCTACTTACTGTGGCATGGGGTCCTCCACAGGCTGCAGGGAAACACTTGCTCCATGGTCTCCCCCACCTGCTCTAATGGTTGGAGCACCTTCTCCCCTTCCTTCTTCAATAACTGGAGTTCAGAGAGTTGTTTCACCAACTTTTTTATCTTATACCTCACTGCCATACAGCATTTTCTCTCTTCTTAAAGAACATTCTCCCAGAGGTGCCACCTCTCTCGCACAATGGGCAGCACTGGCCCCTCCTTAAAGACACCACCCTTGGAGCCCCCTGCTGCCAGCACACGGACACCTGCACCCAGCACACTCCACCCTTACCCCATGAAACAAATATTTCAGAACAGTCAGTAAAATAATATATTCATCACACACTCTAGAAGCTTTACTTACATCTACAAAAAAATTCCCACACCAACATCAAAATGACATAACCACACTGAAGAAGTGGAAATTTTACACAGTAAAACTCTACCTCTTGTCTTGTTCATGTTATTACAACAACAAAAGAATCCCCACAGTTATTTCACTCTGGCAATATCCAATCTAAGTTTTGATAGTACCACCCCTCATTACTGTCCTTGTCTCACTCCTCAAGCCTCAGGTTGGGTGCTAAAAAGGACAGCAGAACTTGGCTGGGTTGGCCATCTAGCAGCCAGCCAAGGTTAACCCACCACAAGCCTTTAGCTTAAGATACAAAGATAAGTATGTAATGTTAGATGGGAATAAAGCCACTGCAATCCCAGAACTAGCAGAGCCTCAGTTGGGCCTACAATGTCCATGCACTAGATGGCCTACAATGTCCATGCACTAGATATTTATGGCCAGTATAAGATACTCCCATCGTGTCACTGCTCTGCCAGGACTGCTTCCACCTTTGGACAGTATTGCTTAAGAGAAAACACAGGTGCAATACTTGCCAGCTTGAAGGGACTAAACAAGGCTTACAGTGAAATTAGCCTAACACCATATTTTCTTGCTTTTCTAAAATCTGATTTTGAGGAGCTGTAGTTTTTTCTGTGAAATGCAGCCTTCTGAAGGAAATTAAGTGCTTATTCTGTAAATTTGACAGTTCCCAGTAAGTTACTTCAGGACTGATAAACTCATTTGCATTTCAACCATGAAAACATATTTAAAGAGCAAAAATCCATGGAATTTTCCACATTCCTATAAGTTCTTCTCATGGATGGAGGCTGAATTTCACAAGCAACTTTCTGAAGTCTGCAAGACACCAATTTTTTCAATCTATAACACACATATCTTTTCCTCTAACATCTTTTTGACTTATAGTTATCTCAAACCATGCTGCCATGATTATAAGCTCAAAGATGGAAACTGCAATTCAGGAAACAGATCTTGGGATCTTAATCAACAGTTGTCTGAAATAACTGGCTCAACAACGTGACCCATCATCTAGACAGTTTGCTGCCTGCCATGGGCCTGGATCTAAGATGACATTGTAGAGAAACTGTCAAAGCTTATTCAACTCCTGACTACTACCCTCTATTGTTCTTCCATGTGGGTAACAACAACACTACCACAGGCAAGTTGGACTGCATGACAAGTTGACTACATTGTAAAGTGAGCTCTAGGAGTAGTAATCAAGGCCATGGAGACCCAGGCGATGTCCTCTTCAATCCCACCAGTGAGGTGTATGGGTGTGAAAGCAGGACACCAAAAGTACAGGTCAGTAATAGGCCTCAGAGCTGGTGCTGGCAGTAGATTTTGGGTTCTGTGACGATGAGATCCTGTTTGCAGGTAAGCATCTGCTTAAGGGAGATGAGACCCAACTCACTAAATGGGGCAAAGAAGAGCCTTTAGCTAGGAATACAGGCAGAATGAGAGAGTTGCAAGAAGCCCTGTGAGGGAGTGATGTGACATGAAAGGATTAAAAAGATTACCCAAAAAACAACAAAACAGGGCCTAAGTAGGAACCAGCATTTACACAAAAGCAAGGCAGTGAGCCAAGGCACAATTACAGACTATTTCTCAAAACCTTCTCTGGGGAACCAGCATACCAGGGTGTCTCTCCGAAATACACTAATGCACACACCATGCCAAATAAACATGGTGAGTTAGAGATCTGTGTGTAGTTTTAAGTCTCCGATCTTGTTGGGATCATGAAGACATGGTGGGATGAATTTAACTGTGAAGTTGCAATGGAGGGATACAAAATCTGGAGCAAAGACTGGCCATGAATACAAGGAGGGAGAGTTTGCCTTTATGTGACAAGGTAGCTGGTGTGCATGGGCTCTGTCATAACCCAAGACATAAAGAAGCCAGTAAAGAAAGGTGCGGCTGGACATCTTACTTGCCAACAACAAGGG
Source organism: Galbula dea (assembly GCA_013399015.1). NCBI lineage: Eukaryota > Metazoa > Chordata > Aves > Piciformes > Galbulidae > Galbula > Galbula dea. The sequence goes on along the minus strand of VWZX01006858.1, from coordinate 18,811 downwards.
GCTTCTTGGGCATATAAAGGTCAAAGGCAGCCTTTGGCTATGACATGGTGGAATTCACGTCCCTGAGAGGAGGAATGAGGGCAAAAAGCATGATTGCATCACTGGACTTCAGTAGACCAGACTTTGGCCACTTTGTTTGGCAGAGTCACAGAGGATAAGACCCTGGAGGGAAAAGGGACCCAACAAAAGCTGGTTAATGTTCAATGACCACCTCGTGCAAGCTCAAGAGTAGTCCATTTCAAAGAGTAAGTAGTCAGGCAAAAATGCCAGGATGCTGGCTGGCATGGATAAACAAGGAACAGAGGCAAGACTCAAACAAAAAAGGAAAGCCTAGAGAGGGTAGAAGTAGAGATAGGTCATGTGGGAGGAATATGGAACCATTGTCTGAGCATCCAGAGATTAAGTTAGGAAAATACAGCTCAAATTTATCCTTCCAAGAATGTCACAGACAACCATAAGAGCTTCTATAAGCATGCAGGTTACAAAAGGAAGGCTAGGGTTTGCTGCTCAACTAGACAGGGGCCTTAATGACACAGAATATAGAAAAATGCTGAAGTATTGAATATCTTCTTCATCTCAGCCCCTACTAGCAAGACTCGTCTTCCTGAATACTAGGGGAAAGTCCAGACAAGGAAGATGGAAAAGTGCCGTCTTTGGTGGAAAAGGACCAGGTCAGGGTATACTTTAACTAGACACACATAACGAGACATATATAAACCCACTGGCCCTGGTGGGATGCACCTTCAAGTACTGAGGGAGCTGTACAATGTCACTGCAAGGCCACCCTCAAGAACCTTTGAGCCATTATGGTGATTTGGAAAAGTGCCCAAGGACTGGAGGAAAGCAATGTCACTCCTGCCTTCAAGTACAACAAGGATGATGACCTCAGGAATTCTGTCAGCTTCACCTTGATCCCCTGGAAGGTGACAGAGTAGCTAATCCTGGATACCATTTCCAGGCATAGGAAGGACAAGTCAGCAGTAGTACTCAGCATGGCTTCACCAAGGGCAAGTCACACTTGACCAACCTAAGAAACTTCTACAATGAAACAAGTGACTGAGGGGACAGGAGTGGAAATTGTCTACCTCGATTTCTATAATGCTTTTGGCACTGCTTCCTGTGCCATCCTTATAAAGAAGCTGCTAATGGGTGGGCTGGATGAACCCACAATGAGATGGACTGAAACCCAGCTGAACAGCTAGTCCCAGAGGGTGGTGATCAGTGGCACAAAGTCTAGTCAGAGGCCAGTAAACACTGGTGTACTCAGGGGTCACTGTTGCATCCAATCCTGTTTAGTATCTTCATTAATGATCTGAATGATGAGGCAGAGTGCACCTTCAGCAACTTTGTAGATGACACAAAAATGAAAAGAGTAGCCGATTGTCAGGTCCCACTGAAAGCAGGGAGCAGTGACTCAGGTTCCTGGATTCCCTTAATTGAAATTGAGGTGAACAGACACCGGAGGTCCCTGGATAGTTAACAGTTTATTTTCCTAAATATACCCACAATACTTGGCACAATATTAAATATACACAAAACAATCTGTGACCTACAGTGCAGATAGGCAAAATGCTTAATGACAGATGATATGGATAGGTCTGGCATTACTTGATAATTAAAAAGAAGAGACAGAAGAAGGTGAAGAGAGAAAGAAAAAGCAAAGGAAGAAAGAGATAACCAGTTCTTCATTCCAGTGCTGATCCGGCCAGTGGTGGTTTTTGCAGTGTATATCTGAGAGCCCTTATCCTGAAGTTGCTAAAATCCAAGACATTCATATTGCCCTTTTATACACGGCCACTTGGTGTGGATAGCCTTTTGCTGTGGCAGTAGCCATTGTTCCAAGAGTTCAGTTCACAGCAAAATTCAGGGGGTTTCACTTCTGAGAACTGAGAAGTTCTTCCTTTCTGGAAATTTACATCTTGAAACATTTCTTCTCCAGTGATCAGTGGACTTAGACCCAGTCATCAGTGAGTGCTTGAGTCATTCCAGGAAGCCTTCACTCACTTCTATACTCTTTTGTTTGCTAGATCGTCTTTTCAAGTCATACATGCCCCCTTTGCTTTGTTTTGGGGCTTTATCAGTTGAGAGGAATGCCAGAATTAGTTTGCTTTTTCTTGGCCTCCTACACTGATATAGCAGAGGGTCATGCTGTCATCCAGAGTGCTATCAACAGGCAGGGAAAATGGGGTTATCTGAACCTCAAAGTTCAACAAGCGGAAGTGCAAAGTCCTGCAACTAGGGAGGAACGAGCCCAAGCACCAGTACATGCTGTGACTAGTCCAGCTGGTAAGCAGTTCTGCAGAAAATGACCTGGTGGATGACAAAGTGAAGGAGAGACAGCAATGTGCCCTTGCAGCAAAGAAGGCCAATGTCATCCTGCACTGCAGTAGGAGTATTGCCAGCAGGTCAAAGAAGGTGATCCTTCATCTCTGTTCAGCACTGGTGAGGCCACATCTGAAGTACTACATCCAGTTCCAAGCTCCCCAGTACAAAACAGACAGGGACACCGGAAAGAGTCCAGCAAAGGGTCATTAAACATGATGAAAGGACTAGACCAGCTCTTCTATAGGGGAGGCTGAGAGAGCTGGAACTGTTTACCCTAGAGACAGCTTGAAGGGACCTTATAATGTAAATATACCTGAAGGAAGAGTACAGAGAAGGAGGAGCTAGGTTCTTTTCAGTGGTGATCAGTGACAAGATCAAAGGCAATGGGCACAAACTAAAACACAGGAAGATCCTCCTGAACATCAGGTAACACAATTTCACTGTGAGATTGACTGCGCACAAGTTGCCCAGAAGTTGTACAATCTCCATCCTGGCAGATACTCAAAAGTCATATGGACACAGTCATGGGCAACTGGCTCTAGGCAACCCTGCTTGATCAGGGGTTTGGATCAGATGACCTCCAAAGGCCCCTCCCAATCTCAACCATTCAGTCATTCTATGATTTGAACGTTAATCAGAACCAATTGAAAAAAGCCAAGACGAAAACTAGGACTCAAACACTTCCACTAGAATAAACTGAAGCCAGATCAGGCTGAAACCACTGCACTTATTCCAAGACTTCCAGAAGACAGACTTTAGGTTGTGAAGTCTCCTCCTCTGGAGATATTCAAAACTCGTCTGGATGCGCTTCTGCGTGACCTGGTCTAGGGAATGCTGCTCTGACAGGGCGGCTGGACTAGATGATCTTTGAGGTCCCTTCCAACTCCTAACATCCTGTGATTCTGTGATTAAGTCATTTTTATCTTTCACGCAACACCATCATCAGTAAGAATTGTACAAAGGACTAATTAGAAATTACAGCATCACACAACCAGGTTACATGACTGCAAATGAAAAAATAAGTTCCAAGTACCTACTCAGTATGAAGCAAAAGGAGTTAAAGACAAGTATTTCCTGGACATATTTCAATTTCATTTCTAAATATAAAATCTTGATATTGTAAGCATGGACTTTGTAAAAACAGTGAACAAACAGAAATCCAAAAAGGATGCTGTCTGTCTTCATTATGACTGCTTCAGAAGACAGCCATGTCGTCAAAAGCAATTACAACATTTGAAAAACTTGTCTTTTTTTCTGTATGGGCTTATTCTTTCTCTATTCAAACTGCTGAAGTAATGCAAGTCTTGGGGAGACATCACAACATCTACCTCAGTGAATACTAAACTACTGCATAAAAGAAATAAAAGCATAGTTAGTGCCTCTTCAGGTCACCTTTTTAAAGAGGGATTCAGAACTCTTTTTTAAAAGGAGCAACATTACTAAGCACAATGTTAAATGCTTCAGTAGGTGAAAGGGACAAGAGAGAAAAAACACCTCAACACAGTAGATAAAAGACCTTCCAGCTCAGCATGATGGCTGTTCAGAATTCTATCATCTATGAGCACAAATACCAGACACTTCTTGAACTGACCTAAAAAAGCGTCGTGTCATAACAATATTTACTCCAGAGTTCTTAATCTTGTTGGGTTTATTACACAGCTCCATTTTCATCTTTTGAAAAACTTACTCATTAGTCTTCTGTTTAATTTGAGTTATATCAATTCTCAATTCAGTGTTATTTTCAGGGGCCAGCTTTATTACAATTTCCTGCCTAATTACAAATACCACATGGAAAAAAGCATACAATCTCTTGATTTACAATTCCTCCATGAAAAAAATCCTTTAGCTATCCTATCCAAAAATCTTTTGGGTCTCGTGTTATTAGTGACTTGTTTAGTCTGCTTTATGCGAAGAAAATACATCTCTCTGAGAAAGATTTCTCACTGAAAGATTACAAAGGCTTTTAATCCATATTTGAATGTATTCTTAGAATGGTTTCTCCATTATGGGAGATAACAATAAACTTCTATAACTTACTCATATTCTACCTTTATTCTCTAAAGCGATTTTTATTCAAACACTAAACCTCACCTATATTAGCTCTTACTTTTAGATTCTCTTTTCATTCTCATGCTTCCACTTAAAAGGACAAACACAGAAAAAGTAAGGTCCAAACCTGTGGGCATAAGGTAACATTCATGAACAACAGGTAATTAACACTTACAAGCTTCTTAGAATGTTTTAGAATTTAAAATACATTTAAAAAAACAATGCTCAAAATAATTGACTCAGAATTTCTCAATTGTTATAAAAGAATTTCTAAGAACACAAATTAACTGAGCTTGCAAAATAAATCAGGCTCAGCAAAGTATTAAACAGTAAAACTGTATTCGAATATAGTAATTTAGATCAGCCTGTTAGCTTTGTGTTACAGGAATTCTGTAGTCAAGGGCTTAGATGCTGCAACTGAAATACAGGTCAGACTCACAGAATGAAAAACTGTCTACAGAAGCAGTATTGAAGTGACTTAATGATGACAGAGGATAACCTGCTGAGCACAACATACTCATGCAATGACATGAAGAACATTAGACCCTTCCTTCCCAGTGCAAGGCAAAGAAAGAAAGTGTGAATATGCGAATACAATTAAGAGTGTTCCTGCTCTATTTGTTACTTAAGTACATGCATAAAACCTTAAAAGTAAATAAAATTCTCAGAAAGCAGTTTAGCTACTACTGCCTACCACTAGTAGGTACATCTGCTGGTAGTCTATGTTCTGACATTCTGCAAATGTGAAGCAGAACATGAGAAAAACAGTTTAAGTACGTTTTATTTTCCACTGATAACAAGTTAACATGTCCAAGAATTTAAGCAAACACATTTTACCTCAAAATTCACAATTCACATTTACTAGAATTTAATTCTAATCATCTAAAAAAGCAAACCACCTAAGGTAAAACTGTACAAGCAATAGCCTGTTAACAACCTAGTAAAATGAAAACATACAGTCATAGGTCTACATGCTTTACTTTCCTGCATATATTTAACATATATTTAATATATATTAGAAACATGAACAGTCAGATATTGCTGTTTAGAAAACCTTTCTCTGTAAAAGACTTTAAGGTGGTCACTATCCCTCAGGAGCTTAAAGGTATTATGAATGATACATCAGAAGTTACAATTTCATCTTAAGTGCAGTCTTTCTCCTGCAATAAAAACACTTTCACTTCTAGAATGAGAAAGCTGGACTTCAAAATTTAATCTTTGCATTACAGTACTATGAATATTTATAGTACTGCGACAAGACTCCCAAAAAACAACACAGATCAAACTTCACACAGTATTCTCAGTGCTGCTGAAACATTCCATTAAAACTGAACATGAGTCTATGAAGTCACAGGCATCATCAGAAAGCAAACAGAAGTGTCGAACTTCAACCTCCCCAGTTCATGCTAATGAACATTGTACATGTTCCTCCTTTCTGATGAAAGTGCCTATACAAACTGGAGTTACTCAAGAACAGTAAAATACAGAAATGGCATCCAAAAGGGAACACAGTACTTGAGATTTTTTTTAAATTACTAGTTCCTGAACATTCCCTATCTCCACATTAAGACCTATCTACATGTATAACCCTAAAATGTAAAATGTATTTAAATCAAGACTGCCCATTATTTCCAGTTTAATTGTCATCAGTTTTGGAATAATTTGAGAAAACCAGAGAGAATCTATCAGAGAGTCTCTTTCAAAGAACTTCTGATAGTACTGGACAATATTTTGACCATAATTACTGGGTTCTGTTTGGTTGATTGTGTGGGGTTTCTTTAAGAACTTTTAAAACTTCTAAAATGTTGCCTTTTCAAATAACTATTCAAGGTCAAAATGGACAGTTTCATAACATCTGCTAAACACAGCAGTCACTTGAAAACTTTATTATGTCTCAGGTTAGGATCTTAGTACCAAGCTTTTACCAGCAATCAGACATTTTCAGAATTAAAAGGTAATGACAGCTATGAGTCCAGCAGGATAAGAGAGAAATATGCCGCTTACCTGTACACCTGAACCATGACGTCCGCTTTTTGAGGCAAACAAACAATCCTCTGAATCAACTGCAAGAAAAACTGAAGCAGAAGTAAAGAGCTCAGAGACAGATCCTTGACTGAAGTTTATAGCCTCCGGATTTTTTTGACCATCCTTTACTGATTCGCTCAGATTGATCACAGAATCTCGTATGTTGGAAATAATTTCATTATTTTCTGCCAACAGGCGTTCTAAATGATCTATTTTTTCTTGCAATATTGAAAGCTGGCCCTGGAAAAAAAAAAGTTGAATTATTTCTCACACCAATTCTTGACAGAATTAAAAAAATTATCAATTTCACAACAGTATATGATCACAAAAAAAAAAAAACAAATCAAGCCTTTATATTTTCTGTAGTCAAAAACTAGTAAGAAATTCAACCAACATAAAACCTTCCTCTTTCAAAGGAAAAGGGAGAAGAGCAGAATAACGTGAAAGAGTAAGGATAAAGAATAAGTGGTACATTTTCCACTATGGACTTGAATTTTGAGCACAAGGTTTCGTTAGTGATACAAAGATACTCTTAAATGGTTATGTTGTTTCAAATACCAATTATACCAACTTCAACATTTTTCATGTCTTTCACAGATCTGCAAAAATCTGATCTTTTTATTTATAATCACAGCAGAACAAAGAGAAGGCCACTTTTAGAAGGCAGTCACATCATGATGGGATTAACAGGATGTATATATTTTAGGTTTTTCTTCTACAAGGAAAATACTATTTCAATAGATACCAAGGTTTCTTATTTCCAGTGAAATTTAGAGAGAAATTAAAAAAAAACACTTAATAGAGGTAAAAACAGCTCAATCATAGTAATGACCTGTATAACTGGACCATTACAAACATCAAGCTGCAAAAAACATTTTGCACTGAGCTGCAAAAGACAGCTCAAACTGATAGCACTTCTAGTTAGGTGGTCATACTCAAGTTATAAACAACAGGACACCATGTGCCTAAGTGCACTGTCCAAATACTTCTTAAACTCCATGAGAGTTGGTGCCATGACAGCTTCCCCGGGGAGCCTGTCCCAATGTTCCCCCACTCCCTGGGTAGAGAACCACTTCCTAACATTCAGCCTGAATTTCCCTAGGCAGAGCTTCATGCCATTCCCCAGGATCCTATGGTGACCACGAGAGAGAAGAGGGCAGCACCCACCCCTCCCTCTCTGGTGAGAAAGTTACAAACTGCAGTGAGGTCTCTCCTCAGCCTCCTCTCCACCAGGCTGAACAGACCAAGGGATTTCAGCCTTCCCTCATAAGTCCTCGCCTCCATATCCTTCACCATCTTTGTGGCAAACAAATTTGGAAGGAGAGATAATTTAAAACCATTTAATAAGATCTAATCACTGTATTGTTGGGATACAGAAGGGAGCATAACAGAACAAGATACCTGGAAATGCTACTGCCCTCTCATTTCCAACCCACTCTTTCCAAGTGCTTTGAGGTATGCTTTTTTTCAGGCACTAATGTGTTAACTTTTAAAGAATCACAAAAAGCTCGATTATTTAACAAGTTTTTAGGGATATGTACCTTAGCAGAAGTTTTTTTCATTTCTCAGACTAACTCAGCATAACAATAAGATGCAGAACAAAAAAGCCAAGCACTTCCTATTATTAAAGTTTTCTCCAGGCCCCAAAACATAAAATGTACAAGTTTTTTTTCCAAGAAGCTGCCATTACAACAAAACCCGCTGTAGATTCAGAAATTTACATTTTACCCATTACACTCAACACAAATGCCACTCATTCAGTAGATACTACTCTGTGATCCATGATTTTAATGGCAAGTGATTTTTTTTTCATAGCACCAATGCCTTACTTTCTAAGTAAGATACAATAATATTAAAAACAACACCTATACAAGACATTTTTTCCTCCTCCGAAACTAATTCACTGAATCACAGAATGTTAGGAGTTGGAAGGGACCTCAAAAGATCATCTAGACCAACCCCCCTGCCACAGAAGGATTCCCTAGACCAGGACACACAAAAGCACATCCAGACAGGTTTTGAATATCTCCAGAGCAGGAGATTTCACAACCCCTCTGGGCAGTCTGTTCCAGTGCTCCATCTCCCTCACCAGGGAAAAATTTTTTTCATATATTCACACAGAACCTCCTGTGCTTCAGCTTACAACCATTGCCCTTTGTCTTGTCACTGGGCTTCACTGAGAAGAGCCTGACCCCATCTTCCTGACACTCACTCTTCACATATTTAAAAGCATAAATGAGTTCACCCCTTAGCCTCCTCTTCTCCAAGCTCAAGAGACCCAGCTCCCTCAGCCTTTCCTCAGAAGGAAGATGTTCCAGCCCCTTCATCATCTTGGTGGCTCTGTGATGGACTCTCTCCAGCAGTTCCCTATCCTCCTTCAACTGAGGGACCCACAACTGGACACAGTATTCCAGATGCAGCCTCACCAGGTTAGAGTACAGGGGGAGAAGAACCTCTCTCAACCTACTAGCCACACCCCTTCTCATACACCCCAGATGCCCACTGGCCCTCCTGGCCAGAAGAGCACATTGCTGCCTCATGGTCATCCTTCCATCTACCAGAACCCCCAGGTCCCTTTCCCCTTCACTGCTCTCCAACAGGTCAGTCCCCAACCTATACTCATATATGGGGTTGGTCATTCCAAGGTGCAAAACTCAACATTTTGCCTTACTGAATTTCATTCAATGTCTTCCTGCACAACTCTCCAGCCTGAGGTCTTCGCATTTTCCTTTAAGGGACAAACTGCTTTCCTCAAATGCGAAGTCAATTCCAGCTTCTGTAGTTAGGCTGCAGTTTGTAAAGGATTAAGACTCCTTTCTAAATTGTGATGTGTACTTTTCTTTCAATTCTATTTATTTTGAGACGTTTTAAGGTATAAAAAACCCACCACTTACTGAGAGAGGCCAATCAGACTTTAGGGTTCTACTAAGTCACCATTCCTATAATTCTATCTTTATGAAAGTTCTTTGCAATTCTGCAGAATATATGTTTTAGTACTTGTTTTAGCCTGTCCCCTCATTTTCTGGCTAAAGTGCTGACCCAATGGTGTTCCCCACTCCCTGCCCCCTTATTTTGATATATGCTGAGAACAGTAACAGGTTTTTAAATGCAACAGATGCAAACACTTTCTTCCCAAAGGACAAAAATACACTGTGACAATAGATCCAGTTTAAGCTAATAGAGATGTAAGGCCATCATTCTAGAATCTCAACACTTTACAAAACAAAAAAACCCCTAACACTAGAAACAGTATTTGTTTAAAAACAAGTATTAGAAACTTTTAAAATAAAGTAATTGAAAACAAGAAGAAATCAATATGAAGATTGATTGATTGCTACTGGAAAGAAAAAAAAGTTGTCCCACGCCCCCTGGTGGCACAAAAGAAACGACCAGACTGAAATCATCAAATGCCACACTGAAGACAGCACTTACACATTTCTGTGTAAAATTAGTATTTTTCCTCTCAATGTCTGTGACATTTTAAAGAAAGGTGCCTCTATTCAGAAAACTAATAGCTTATTATGTCACAAACTTTAAAAGTAACATATGAAAAATAATATTGATTGGGGCTTTACAGGCTGCCCAACATAGGCTGTAATCTTTACATTCCTAAAAAACTTAAGTATAGCAGCAATCTATACAAATTATTCCCTGTTTCACCATATATGACAGTAGTTCAAAGTCACCAAGTGTGTAAGTAGTTAAAACGCTGTTGATGTCTATCCCACCACTATTTACCCTGTCTCTACAAGTATGTAATCAGACAATTGTTTAAAAGTCATATTCTCATTCACATGTTCTAGAAATATCTAACCAACTGCAGGTTCTTCAGCGTTGGTAACATACTGGGGGGAGAGGTGGGGTGGCATGGGATGAGACATCTGCAACAGCAACAAACACACACAAACCAAAAACCACCAAACACCAAATATATGTTTAGACTGATCCTTCCATTGACATATATTGACAACCTCTAGCAGTCAGATATAAACTTCCAATTTGGAGGTCATATTATATGTCATAAGTCCAAGATGGACTCTTCATTTAATGTATTATATTGAAACTTTCAGATATCTAAAATAACAAGTTCTACCATTTTACTCTTTATTCCATTATAAAACACTTTTCTTTGTAAACTAAGTTCCCTGCTTTCTGTGTTGAGAAATAGTAATTTATTCCCTGAATATCTTCTAACAACAATGAATTATATGTTGCTATTTATTTCCACCAATAATTTACTTTTAAGCTGTTCAATCCTACCTAAGACTCTTAACAGCAGTAATTTTTAGAAGTGTGTTAAAGTATGTTACTTTAACTTTGGAGGTATTCTGAAATGCTTACAAAGACCTCCCACTGTAGAACTTAGCAGAGAACATTAAGAAAAGACAAACCTACTTTCTTCTCTGAAGACTGTGAGATGCACCATATCTCTCTTCTAAAACATTTAAATGTGCTATGTACCAACTCAATTTGAACGCAAAAGATTAAATAAAAAGCTACAGTTAAGAACAAAACTGACCTTTTGCAGTACCAAAGTTAAAAATGGCAGGCAAGAAAATCTTTTGAGATTTTAAAAATACTTTCAAATTCTGTTGTGAAATACATCAGCCATTAGTTAACTTTAAGAAAAAGCAATGTCACAAACTCGAAATCAATTCCGGTTTTCATTCAGCATGAAAATAATTAATGTCAGGAATCCACACTGAAGTTGAAAATTTTACACTTTTCTAAACTATGCAAAAGGTCAGTCTATTTTCATCACACATTCACCTTTTCTCCTTACTCATTTTAAATAGATAAGACCAGACTATGCCTATAGCACAATATTCAATAGTGAAAATATTGAAAAAGAGGAGTTAAATATAGAAAACGCTGCAACTTTTGAAGACAATAAAATTAATATACGAAAATAAATGAAATTGTTTCAACATTTTTAGAGGAGTACAAGTGACTTATACTGCCCAACTTCAAATGTCAAAGCCAAACACTACAAAACAATGAAGTTACTCTAAAACTATTTCATCTTACTGATTGCTAGTAACATATGTTGACTTACTAGTAAAACAAATTAAATTAAAGAATGCCCTTTCAAGCTACATACTTGTCTTATGTAAGAAAATGCAATGTAAAGTTATGTGAATCCCCTGGCCTACAAGCAGTTAACAATTTTATTACTTTAATGTAAACCCTTATTTAATTTCTCTCTGTCTTTATATATGGATAAGATTGTGCAAATAGAAGATACTGTTAAAAAGCAAGAAAGACAACCCTACTGTTACTCCACAGCAAAGCATTTGCACACAAGTGCAACGTATGAACAAACACAACAGTTGCAAAAGTAGGTACAGCTCCACGACTAGGAAAGCATCATGAGTGGCACATCTGTTCAGCATCCCCATGGTTACACAGGGCCAGACTCAAACAACAAATTCCTCCCATGTGAGGACAGCACAGATAACAGAATCACAGAATCATTACAGTTGGAAAGGACCCTCAAGACCATCTAGTCCAACCGATAGCCCTACGCTACTCTTATCCCTAAATCATCCCCTGAAGAAACACATCTATCCTCTTCTTAAAAACCTCCAGGGATGGTGACACCACCACATCCCTGGGCAGCCTATTCCAATATCTAACCACTCTTTCAGTAAAGAAATTCTTCCGAATATCTAATCTAAACCTATCCTGGCTCAGCTTAAGCCCATTCCCTCTAGTCCTGTCACAAGGGCAGAAGAGGCCAACACCCACCTCCCTAGAATGGCCTTTCAAATAGCTGAAGAGAGCAATAAGGTCTCCCCTCAGCCTCCTCCTCTCCAGGCTAAACAACTCCAGCTCCCTCAGCCTCTC
>VWZX01006857.1:751695-1072352 GCA_013399015.1 Galbula dea | reverse complement strand
ACATTTCACTGAAGATGGCTCTTGTTCTCCCCCTTTAATCTACANGGACATGCTTCTGTGTGCCCTGGTCTAGGGAATCCTGCTGTGACAGGGGGGTTGGACTAGATGATCTTTCCAGGTTCCTTCCAACTCCTAACATTCTGTGATTCAGTGCCAGAAGGTAACTCAATGTGTTTTGTTGCAGATAATAAGAGTTTAACCGTGGGTGTGTTGATAACCGTTCTGTGCCTTGTCTGTGCTGGATCAATCACATACCTGAAAAGGAAAACTTTCATGAGATGGTTGTTTACAAGTAAAAAGACAACAATAGAGAAACTAAGGTATGATCATTTTCCCTAATTATACTCTGATAGATGGTAGCAGAAGGTAGCTGCAAGTTCCAAAACTTAAAGGGGGCTTATAAGAAAGACAAACTATTTAGTAGAGTCTGTAGTGACAGGACAAGGGGAGATGGTTTGAAACTAAAAGAGGAGGGATTTAGACTAGATAGAAGGAAGAAATGTTTTCCACTGCAGGTGGTGAAACACTGGCCCAGGTTTCCCAGAGAGGTGGGAGATGTCCCACCCCTGGAACCATTGCAGACCAGGCTGTTTGGGGCTCTAAGCAACCTGCTGTAGTTGGTGATGTCCCTGCTGACTGCAGTGAGGGTTGGACTAGATGACCTTTGAAGGTCCCTTCCAACCCAAACCATTCTATGATTCTATGAAAATGGCAGCTTTCATCTTGACCTTCATCATGGTGTAAGTATGTTAGACAGAACCAGCCTTAAGAAAAATATTCTCCAATGCTAACAGCAGTGTTTTCCCTGGTTTAGTTTAACTTTATTGATTGTCAGTGAATAATGTAGGGCTTGGGTTGACTCATTTCTTTTGTGATTAATATAAAAGAAGTCAAGAACTGAAGGAAGCCTTGCCTTTATTTTCATTTGCTTGAAATAGTTTCATTACATTGCATGGCCTTTTATCTAAACTCAGCCTAGTGAGCTGAAAGTTTCCTATGTGAGGTCATTACTGTTTAAATGCTAGATTCATTAGAAGAGTCTCTTGGGTGTTACAAAGCTGCATTGCCACAGATTGCAGAAGCTAATTTAACAGACTACTGGTTTCCAAAAAATCAATATTTATTTTTATTCTTGCAGGAGAGCTAGGCAATTTTTTCTTTCCTTGTTTACTACCAAAAGTCAGAAAGTCCTGGCAAAATCTCATTCTGGAGAGAGAATTGTATAAAATAATGTTATAAAGCAGAATGTTGTGTTCAATGCATACATGTTTGTGTTACAGGTCTGTGGGTCCAGCAAGACCTTCCAGTTCCTTTGAGCCTAATCATGTTCATACCACGTCCCTCAGTAAAAGCCTCATCATGAAGCCACAAAATACAAACACACAAAAAGTGAGTCCCTAAATTGCTTAAAAATAAAAGCATTAAAAATTAATGAAAAAAACCCCCACTATTCTATATTTTGTATCTCATTTAAGTAATTTATTATAGCAGTTATTATGTGATCTTAATATCATGTAGAATCAACAGTATGTCAAATAGGAGAAGATGTAGGCTTCAAAATACATTTATGGCTTCCAGCTTTTAGACAGGTGGAGATGTCCAGTATAGAAAAGAAATAGCTCAGTCTCCAGGACAGAGCCAGCTGGCTTACTCCAGAACACTACATCTGAATGGTGAAGGATCAGTGCTTCAGTAGGACTCTGGAATTGGTTGTAGAGGTGTTGAAGGTAGATGAGAGCAGAGTAGAAGAGAAAAGCAACATAGATACTAAAGCAGCAATGCTTATGTCAACTCTCTGTGCTGACAACTGTTGATTGGGGTTGTTTTTCTAGAGAGATGGTCCCAGAAGACCACTGCCATACCAGGTGATTGACATCAGCAACCCTGTGAAGAGAGATGATGTGCCACAGTTGAAAACACCGCAGCGCGTCCTGCCGCCCCTTCCCCAGGTGCCGTGTCACCAAGCTGTGCCTGAGCGGCCCTTGCCGGCTAACCCTTCCCTGAGGTTCACCCAGGTAAACACTGACCTTCTATAAGCTCCTCTTCCATTTAGAATCCAGTCTGTGAGGATCTACATGTACTGAAGAGGCATGAAGGGGTTTCCCATCCATCATATTGGCCTTTTTCCACAGTGTTCCCTTTGTATTTTGTATAAGTTTGGAGATGTGGTGTAGATACAATGATTTATGCCAACTGAGGCTATGAGCCTAAAATTTAGGATCCTGAACTCTCTCCTCACCACTCAAAATGTCACAGGTCCAAGATCATCCTTACCAAGATGAAGCTGCCCAACCAGAGGGGAAATAGGCCAATTAGCAAGGTGCCAAACACAGTGATGTCATCTAGGAAGTCAAGTTGCAGATGTCTCACACAAGAGCAAAAGGTCTATCAGGTTGATGTGCTTCTGCTCTGCCAAGGGGTGTAGGAATTGGAGTCTTTTCAGAGCACAGATCTGAAAAGTAGACTTGTAATTATCTACTCCTACTTCCTGTAGATGTATCTTTCACTGCAATGTTTAAGTAGAGCTGAGAACCCTTTTTTTTCTAATAAGATTCATCTCAAGGTGATACTCAGTGTAGATGAAGTTCTCCGTGCAGCTGTAGATGTTAAATTGTCCCTTTTCCTGTCACTGGCTGCATTTGCAGCATGCTTGTGTCTAAGCAAAGGAACCAGGCACTTAGCTGTTTCTGGTGTGTAGACATTGTGTTATCTGGGATATAGTAGAAGATTGAGATGAAGTGAATGTCATTTTCACCATGCCACCTTCAGTGAGTATCACATTGATTTGAATGGACATGCTGGAAATCTGTACTCAAATAGCTGTGTCTGGAGTGACTGTGCCTACCTGAACCTCACTAGGATGTCCAAGGACAGAGCATCTTCTTCCTGCAGCAACTTGTGAGCTATTCTGAGGCCCTTTCCCAGCAGTTTATAGGAGGATATGGCTATGAGAAAGAGTTCTGAAGTGCAGTGTTGGGATGGTGGCTGGAAAAATAACCCAGAAACAAAAAAGGATGAGAGAGTGCTGAGCTGTACCTGTGCCTCCAACCATAGAATCATTCAGGTTGGAGAAGGCCTCTAAGATCATCAAGTCCAACCATATCATGACAGCAGAAAAAATTTCTCTCATTTTAATGCTAAGTCTGAACACAGAATCATCAGGTTGGACCAACTTTTATAACCATTAATTGCTTTCCAAGTATTTAAGCTTTTTCTTCTTCCCTTTTCCATCTTGTTTGTCATTTATTTTCCTTTTCAGGGGAATGGGGAATACTGATTCTTTCTAAAATCAACTTTATAGGAAATCTGAAGCAGTATTGGTTGGTGCTGCTTTGTTTATTTTCTGGAATGCCTTAAAACTTTCTGCACATTTCAGAGTGGTTATAGTTAGGATCTTAATTGCAAATGCTTTCCTGGTTTTTAATCATGTGGTTCCATTAAAAAATTGTAAATAAAAGAAAGGAAAAAAAAGAGGGAAAAAAAAAAACAAAAGGAAGAAATTTCTTCTATTTCTTCAGCTTCCACTGTCTCTCACTAGCAGAAGACAGATTGAGAAAAGGCTTTCCAAGAAAATAATAACCATTTCTCATTCTGATGGTGCATCTGGAGCTGCCCCAGCCTGTCACCACAGATGAGAACACCACAGCAATTTGAGTTCCTAAGTGTGCTCCCTTTCAAATCCCACGTGAAGTGCAAGGTTGAACACCAGATCTCTAGCACTATCAGTACTAAAGAGTGACAGATCTGAAACTGCCCAAAACCTTTTCAGTTTAGCCACTCCAATTAATTGTGATGGTTATTCCACTACACAAAATATTGCTGTTTTCAGTTGTCAGTTGCTGTGTGAAGCAGGACAAACAGGAGACCAGCTCAAGGCAACCTAGTGGACAAGCAAGAGTGGCTCCTTTCAAAATTCTGTCTCTAACCTTGATTCAGGATTGTCAGAAACAGCTTTTTTTCCATCTTAGGGACACAGGAAACACTGTATGGGAAGAAAATCTTTTCTTCTGATGTCAACAATTTTACCCCCCCCAAAGGTTGGAAGAAGTAAATTACTTTGAGGATAGTTCTACAGATATTACTGAAGGTCTTGCTTCAGCACTCTCTTGGAACTGCATCCATCAGGTCATTGAGAGGAAGCCCTTTAAAAAATCATTGCTACATTCATAATATCATCCAGATGCTCAGTGCTGCAGTACAGTGCTAAAGGAGAGGATCTGAAACCATTCATGGCTCCACAGCTGGTTCCTTCTGCTGCTCCCTCCTGACAAGTGTATTTAAGCACAAGCTACTTTCCTGCTGCCTCTGGGCTTCCAGCAGTGGATGGCTGAGGCACAACATGCTAAGTAGGTTTTAAGGCAACTCTCTTCCCCTCTAGTGGCTGTTGGGCCAGCAATGAAGGGATTATTGCTTTGCTATAAAATTGCCTTTCAGATGTAAGTAAAATAGTTTAAGAAAAAAAAACTAAAACAAGGAACAAGAAAAGCAAACCCAAATCTAAACAGAGCACAAAAATAACCCCACTAATCCACTTAGCAAATGAACTGTTGCCAAGTCTAATATTTAACAATTTGGACTGATAAACAGCTTTTTCTTCCTTCAGATGCTCTCACAAGGCAAACACACCTTCTTTTTGGGCCAGGTTCACAGTCAGAATAAATCAGCACAGCACTATTTGAAAGCATGGGAACAGGGCAGGATTATACTGACCATGGATTCTGATTTGATCATTTCCAGTTGGTTTTGTTACTGTCAGCATTCAGTTGCTGCCTCTGATATTATTACCAAAATATATCCTATATTTTGTAGGGCACCCTTATTTCAGGGACTACAGCTTGGTATCTTTATTCTTCCCCCAGTAAAACAGAGCTGGGCTCACCTCCTGCTCCTTCTGCCACAGTTATCCCTGGGAACACCTCTCCTACCTTCCCTCAGGTTGGCTTTAGACACAGACAGCTAACCCAAATTGAGTTCCCAGCTAAACAGACTGAGGAAGAGATCCCTCCTCACCCAGGGCACTTCAGGCAAGAACCTTCTCTTAGTTGCTTATTTTTAAACTCTGTGAAATAACAAATCAGTTAAAAAGAATAAAGCTTCATGCACCTGATGTCTTTGTAGCTGTTCAATAGGAGAATTATGGTTTTCTTCTTTCTTGTGAGGCAGAGCCACAAGAAGACATGACAATGTTCC
This sequence comes from Galbula dea, assembly GCA_013399015.1. Taxonomy (NCBI): domain Eukaryota; kingdom Metazoa; phylum Chordata; class Aves; order Piciformes; family Galbulidae; genus Galbula; species Galbula dea. The sequence goes on along the minus strand of VWZX01006857.1, from coordinate 1,067,162 downwards.
AAATAATACTTCCCCAAATACAGACAGAGACTGAGGGCATTTAATGCTAAGTTGTTGACACAAAACTGGACTAAGAAATCTATCCATAAACTCTTTGTATGGAAGAGCTGAAGCTCTATAGGGGTAAAAAAAAATGGGCTGGGAGAAAAGAGAGAGAGATGAAGCAGGGAAGCACAGCCATGGTGGTTCTAGGGACATGCAAGATCATCTCACGCATTACACATTCTCCATCTCCATTTTTATCTGAATTCTCTCCCTTTTTTTCTTCTTTCTTGTACCCTCTCTTACCCACTTGCCACATTAGACTTTCTGTCAAGTCACTTTGCTGCTTCCTCCTGAAGGATATTAACTCAAGGAGAATATTTCTACCAGCTCTTGCTCCTTCCAGCTCAGGACACTCTGTGATTCTCTGACCCATCACAGTATGATTGCTGTTTCAACATGCTACCAAGGTACTTCCAACACAATTCCTCACATGGATGGCTCTTCTGGAATAAGAGAACCTAACAAACTGGGTTTGGCTTAGGCACCAAAGATGATCTTAGTGCTCAGTCATGAGAAGGTGCTCACTCCACAGCTGGAGGACTCTTCTAGATCAGCACATCTGCATTAGCCATTTCAGCCAGCTGCAAAAAGAGAGGGGGAAAAGCAACTGACAGGAGCCTGTTACTACTTTTAGCTGCTCTGAGCTTCTCAGAAAGCCAGTCTGTCCTTACTCTCAGGTGGTGACTAGACATCAGACACAGCTAATAAACACAAGCAAGTAAACAAGGACTAGTCTCCTCTCTTTTTGTTTATTCATCCTTACCCCATCTTAAGCTCTTCAGACCTTTGTTCCTCTAGACTGCTAAGCCTGGATCAGTTCCTCTTCCCAATTATGGTACCTAAGCATCCTGCCAGTTGGAAGAGTAAATAGAGCTCATGCAATAGCAATTAGGAAGTGATCAAGCAAACAGCTGAATCCTCTTGGCATCAGACTAAGGCCTGGGATTAACTGGGTGAAAGTACTTGAGGGGAAAGGCCACTTCTGTGAAGGCAGCCAAGGGAATGAAGGCTCTGTGGTGCCTTCAAAGAGGCATCCACTGTTTGCTGTCTTTATAATGCTGATATCTGTGTGCTTATAACTTTAATTTTAAAGAAGCAACTTAAATTTAGAGAGAATTCAGTTCTTGAGAAAGGATTAGTTTCAGCCATGATCTAACTTGTTCCAAACATCCATTGCACTCCAAAACACACACATTAAAGTTTCACTGTGTAAGAAATCTAGTACACAAAATAAACTTTGGTTAAGAAATCCTGGTGCTAAGAGTTCTGCTCTTAATGGTGTTAAGGTTCTAGCTCTCCACCAAGGGAACTGAGCATGCTTTGAAGCACTTCCACTGCTAGTGTTTAATTAAACTCTGTGGCTTCCAACAGGCTAGCCCTGAGAGATAAAGCTACAGAGAGTGGTTACAAGCACACTCTTGAGTTCAGCATCTTCCAAACCTCATTATTTCAAGAATATATGCCAAGAGTGAAAGAGGGACATTGCACAGAGCTCTTAAATGCAGTTTGTGACCAATTTGAAATGACTATATATGACATTTACTTAAGCTCCCCTATTTTCTTCCTTATCAAAATGCCTACTGAGAGTCAACCTGCATTTCCTTCTGGAAAGAGTAAATATTTGCCATGAGAAGTAAGAAGACAAAGGGATGCTTGAAAAAAATAATGAGATGTTGTGCTTTATTCAGGACCAACTCATGCCTCTGATTGCTTGTTTTGATCACATCTTTCAGAGGATCTTTTACTAGATTCTAATTGTAAGCTCTTCTTGTCTCCTTTTGGTCAACTTCACTAATGATTGTTATGGGAAACTAATGATAAAGAGTAAAATTACTTAGAAAATGCAATTCAAATTAACAGAAGGATCTGAAGTGAGGTTTTGGATATACTGGAGGTTTTTGTGTGCCCTGAGCAAGTCACTTAATCTATTCCATTGCTTCATAATGAAGACCACAAATAAAACACGTTACCAGTGTTTCAGGGACCACACAGAAGAGACATTAGCTCATGCCTGACAGCAGATGACTTCTGTTCTTTATTAATGAATCATTTAATTCCACAGGATGAAAGCACAGCAGCATCTAAAAAACATTCCACAGATGCTACCAATTCAGACTGGACTTGGGCACTTTGGGTTTGTGCTCATCTGAATTTGCATTTTAAAGTCATTTATAGTATTTCCGTCTTTTTATATTGTTACTTGTACAATGCTGTGTCTTCAATCTATGTTGTTGTCATTTACCACCAATTAACCATTCACTGCAGTCTGGATGCACCCAGTATTTCTCTAGAAAAGAATCAAAAGAAAGGAAAGCATTAAAATACCCTATTAAACCTCTGATTAAAAATACAAGTGCCTCTTTATGAAAAACAAGTGATGACTTCACTCATTGAAATAGATCTGCTCACAACTACTCCAAACAGCTTGAAATTCTCTCAGTGTTGCTCTGTTGTAGGTTATGGCAATTCCAGAGATGACTCTAACCTTGTGTTTCATACTAGGAACACCACAAACCAAACCCTCCTCAGAAGCCTCTACCAGCAGATCCTCTGACCAAAGCTCGCTGTGCCACTGCCTGCACAGCAGTGCCTGGACACACCAAAGCTCTGCCTCATGTTACTCCAGTAAGGTTAGTTCTCATCCAAATGCCTTGATTTATAGCATTTCATTCAGTGACAGCTCTAAAAAAATGTCTTGGGTAACTATGCTCTGCTGTAACTGTTAATGTGAGCTACCACAAGCACCTTTTTCTCTTTGAGAGCATAATGAAGTTCAACAAGGGCAAGTGTAGAGTCCTGCACCTGAGGAGGAATAACTCTGTGGGTCAGCAGAGGTTAGGGGTGGACCTACTGGAAGCAGCTCTGCAGACAAGGACCTGGGAGTGCTGGTGGACAACAAATTCACCACGAGCCAGCAATATGGCATTGGGGCCTAGAAGGTCAATGATCTCCTGGGCTGCATTGTGAAAAGTGTGGCCAACAGGTCAAGGGAGGTTCTCCTCTCCCTCCCTAGTGCAAGAGAGACAAGGAACTAGTGGAGAGAGTCCAGTGAAGGCTAGGAAGATGCTGAGGGAACTGGAGCATCTCTGGCAGGAGGAAAGGCTGAAAGCCCTGGGGCTGCTTAGCCTGAAGAAGAGCAGCCCCAGAGGGGAGCTGCTCAATGCTGAGCAAGAGCTGAAGGCTGGGGGCAAGAGGCCGGGGCCAGACTCTGCTCAGTGGTGCCCAGGGACAGGCCAAGGGGCACTGGGCACAAACTGGAAGCCAGGAGGTTCAACCTGAGCAGGAGGAGAAACTTTCTTTACTGTGAGAGTACCAGAGCCCTGGTCCAGGCTGCCCAGAGAGGTTGTGGAGTCTCTGGGGAGAGATTCCAACCCCAGCTGGAGGTGATCCTGGGCAAGTTGCTGTGGGTGCCCCTGCTTTAGCAGGGGGGTTGGATCAGATGATCCCCAGAGGTCCCTTCCAACCCTTGCCATGCTGGAATTCTGGGGGATAAAAGTAGGTATTATTGGACTGAGTCTCACTGGGAGTACATCAGCACACTTGCACTGACTGCCACAGAAACAGGAGAATTTATACTACATAGAAAGGTGTAACTGTAAGCATCTGACTGTATATTTACAAAAACTGCCCAATAAATACAATTCCTTGCACAAGAAAGGAGTTAATAAGCACCAATTTCAAGAGAAACAAAACTCTCAGACACACACAAAAAATTTCCTACTTAGACCACCTACAGAATTAGGCTGAGAACTCAATGCTGTTAAGGTCAAGCACCAATAAAAGCAATTTTCCATTCACACACTTCAGTTTCTATCATCTGAAAATAACACCCAAGCCATCCAGAAAGCACACATTCTACACTTCAAAAGTAATAAAAATTAAAAGGATGCTGGAAAAAAATAATCTGGAAGGGAAATAATTATGCCCAGTGTTAATGGGCTTAATCTATGATGTTTTCTTGCCTGGTATTCTTGAGTTTCCTACAAACAAAAAGTAAGCCCCAAGGAAGATAAAAGTAGTATTTTAAGATACAGGATTTCTAACAGTGAGCCACTTAATTGGGGTTTTAATTCTTTAATTAAACCTATGGCTTAACTGCTCAAATTAAACACAGAAACAAGTTAGTTTCCTAATACTCCTAGCAAAAAGACCAGAAGAGTGAAGTTTGATCAAGCTCCTGGAAGTCCATTCTAGGAAGATATTCTGAAAGCAATAATATTTTGAGCTGACTACCCCAACTTTTTGCAACCAGCTGCAATTCTACAACATGAAATAGCCTTTTGGAACAGAAACAAAATGAAGAGTTTAAAGAACAACACCTGAAACATTGGTGTAGCTTATCCCACTGGGCAGGCTGCAATTAAAACATGAACTGGATAAAAGGAGTCTGCTGGTACCACCTTACACTTCTTGATAGGACTTGTGTATCTGGTGATATGTTTGATCTCCTCCTAGTAGGAGAGTTCCAGTCTATCTAGTGACATGTTCTTCAGGTGTTTTATTTCTTCACCATGAGGTTGGTGAGACACTGGAACAGGTTGCCCAGAGAGGTTGTGGAAGCTCCATCCCTGGCAGTGTTCAAGGACAGGCTGGATGGGGCTCTGGGCAACCTGATCTAGTGGGTGGCATCCCTGCCCATGGCAGGGGGTTGGAACTAGATGATCTTTAAAGTCCCTTCCAACTCTGATTCTATGTCTGATCTCCTCCCAGTAGGAGAGTTCCAGTGTATCCAGTGACATATCTGATCTCCTCCCAGCAGGAGAGTTCCATGCCACGTGCCTGAAGTTGACTTGGATAACTGCAAGAGGTTTTACCATTCATCCTCATGGCTCAAGGCAGTGAGAACTAACACAAGTTTAACTAACAATTTGCTATTTTCTTCCTTCCCAACAGACCTGCTCCTAAGCATCCACCACAGGTATCCAGGTCCAGCAACAGTGCTGATGTGAAATGACTAGAAAATCTGACACCTTTCTTTTCAAGAGTGAAGACAGAAGTTTGCACTATCTTTAGGCTCCAGCTGGAGTTCCTTTTTATGACAATACTTAGAATTTCTAATGTTTAAAACAGCATTATTTTTTAAGAATTCTGAGCTACTGCCTTTGGTGCTGTGCTGTGCTATGGTGCTCTGTATACTTGCTCAGGTACTTGTAAATTATTAATTTATGATGAATATTTATTACAGTGCAGTGCACTGTAGTAGATATTTTTTACCACAGCTGAGTTTTCCTAAGAAGGAAGCCTTTTTTTTTTGTACTATTTCATTGAACTTGAATAATTCTGCTCTCTTGGTCCTAGGTAGAGTTTTTAGCTTTGATCTAGTCTTTAAGGAGTTTTGATACTCATGGATAAAGCAAGTGTATAAAGAACTCAGTCTCAATAGTTCATAACCAACTTTGGAATAAATATGTCAGGGTGAAAAAGAAAATCAACAAAAATAATCTGCTGGCATGTGGTGAGCTGCCTGGTATCTGCAGACAGACTCTGTGATGCATGTATGTAGCCAAAGGATCACTCAGTGTTAGCAGTTGTACTGTAAGTTTAGTTTTCACATGACTGTTGGAAATCCTTAAGAAATCTATGCTGAAAGAGGATGTCTTCACCTCAGACAAGTTCTCTTCCTGAAAAAGTACTGTATATCACAAAACTGTATTGTTTTTAACCTCATTTTCCTCAAGCACCACATGGTTACTACATGTTAATGCAGATAGCAGGCCTCCCAGGGGCACTACCTTTTGGATGATTTGGTAATTAAATCCAACTACACTGTGTCAGGTGGCAGCATCTGTCCTCTTCAGACTGACAAGACATTATCACACAGGGCTTTGGGGGAAGCCAAGCAGTAAAATCTATTACATTTTAAGAATCAACTATTATACTTCTTTCTTTTGCCTCATTGCTCTGCTTGTCAACTGTATTTTGCATATTTACTACTGTTTTGTATTTAACTTCTAAAATGTTGTTCTGGGTTTCTTAATTTTAACATCAAAATGCATATTTTAATGTGATTTCATATATTAATATGACTTTGGTTATCCTAAGACATGAAGGGAGGGGGGGGAAAAGGTCATCTCTGTACTATGTGGTAGCATTACCTCTGATCTCTTCTGTACCTTCTCAGGAGCTATGCTGACTACAGTTGTTCCACCTCTACTGTAACAAAACCAATGTCCAAATATCAGTTGAAGGAGAAGGAACTATTACCTTATATAGGTTCATTTCCTCATTGCTTGTTAGGTTTTGTTCCTTTAAGCAAAAAGAATAAAAGCTTTGATAGAAACTTGGATCTCATTTCACTAAGGGTAATTGTGTTTAATTCTCCCAGTGACTTCCCATTGTAGCAGTAGAGCACTCATGTTTATGGATAAATCAAATAAACCAAAATTAACCATAATTTAGTTTGTTGCAAATGCTTAACAAATGCAGGAGAAAAGGAAGATCAGAAAAGAAGAACAATCCAGCAAGGGGGAAGCTGCCCCCCCAGTTTTATATTGAATATGATGTCTATGGGATGGAATACTTTAGTTGGTCAGTTTAGGGTCACCTGTCCTGTCTGCTCCTCCCTGGAGGACAGACAGTTCATAGCCTATCACTTCTGGCAGCCAGGCACACCAAAGCTCAATAGTTCCTCAGGTGATGCTGAGAGCCTGTAATATAATTAAGGTAATAACTTCTACTGTCCTTAACTATTAACTGAGAGAAAGAGCATGCAGCCTAGGAAGAATTAAATAATCAAGCAGGGAACTAAGCAGATTACTAAGCAGAAAAGTATATGTCAAATATATTAACACTTTTCTAACCCAAGCAGCATATATACTCCCTGATGTGGAATGCAGTCTTACAGTAAAATGAAGGCCAAAAGCATCCTGGCTTGGATCAGCAATGATGTGGCTAGCAGGACCAGGGTAGGGATTGTCATTGGATCATTGGATCAGGCTGTCCTGGGAAGTGGTGGAGTCACCATCCCTGGAGGTGTTCAAAAACATGTAGACTTGGCACTTCATGACATGGGTTGGTGGTCATGGGGGTTTGGGGTCAACTGTTGGACTTGATCTTAGAGCTCTTTTCCCACCTTAATTATGTTCTGATTACATGTAAACAATATCTAATGGACTTACTATCTTCTGTTAGACATAGCTAGAGATTTCTAGCTGTTTGAGAACAAGAAAAGTCACCATTCTCTGTCTGAAACAAAGGCAAACAAACCTGAACCCCCTGTAAAAGTGACTGCTGCCACTTGAAACCAGCACACAGTAGTTAAAGGCATACTGCAAGGGGAGTGTTTTTCATAGCAAAAAACAGACAAGTAGGTGCAAAGTCTATGCCAGTCATACATAACCTGGAATCTTTCCACTGGGCAGATATGCAACCTGATCTAGTGGGAGGTGTCCCTGTCAGGCAGGGGGGTTGGAGTTAGATGATCTTTGAGGTCCCTTCCAACTCTGACAGTTCTAGGATTCTTTATGCAAATAGATTGATACATATTCAGATGCAAAATAGGCAGAAAAGGAGCTGTTGCTTTCAGAGAGGGTGGGGGGAAAACCAACCAAGCTCTCAAATGCTTCTTTTGTTCTGGTGCAACTTTTCCCCTCCAGTATGTGAGTAGTAGCTGCCTGGGGGATGTTTTCACAGCAAATCAGTGTCTTTCTGATTAGACATGCAGATGTCATGTCAAATTCCATTGGGAAAACCAGCTCAGTGGGTTTACAATCCTCAGGACACTGTAAGCAAACAAATTACCATGGGATACACCAAGGATGTGAGAATCAACATTTGCTACTCTGTGGTAGCTGCTCAGTGTGCCTAATATATTCTCCAGTCAGCAAACTTCAACTTTTCAACCATCTTTAAAAAAATGAAGATAGATCATCCTCACTATTTTTTTATATAGTGTTCAATTTATCTTGTGGAAGAGATCATCTGAGCAGACCCCACTGTTGCCTTCTCTTCTGGCTTCTTCCACACTCATTTCAGCCTCCTCCCTACTCAACATGAGACACTAGTAGAACCCAAGTCCCTTTCCAGAGGCAAAGCAAGAGCAACACTGTGCACTCCCTAAAGAACTGCATGACAATGCTGCTATTATGCTAAGCAACAGAACAGTAAGTACAAAACACCATCAAAGAAAAGGAATAAATATGCAGTAAACAAAAGGAAAATTGCATATTTCCTCTCTTTCTCCCCAGCAAATCTCTTAGGTTTAGTATTCCTAGATTTTTTTTAAAGCTGTCAATTATCACAGTAGCAAGATTTTTATTTTTATGGAATATTTTAGGAGCCTCAGAAGAGAAACAGATAAGCAGCTTTTTTTTCCCCCTCAGTTTCAATTCTGATTTCTTCTAATTAATAGAGTATACAATATTAGTTCTCTTTTATTAACTTCCAATCAAATAACAGTATTTTTTAATTGAGCTATAAGTTACCACATTACAGTAAACAAATTTATTCTTTATCTTATAAGCTGAGGGCACTGGAGCATCTGTGGGAGGAGGAAAGGCTGAGAGCCCTGGGGCTGCTTAGCCTGGAGAAGAGCAGCCCCAGAGGGGAGCTGCTCAGTGCTGAGCTAGAGCTCAAAGCTGGGGGCAAGAGGCTGGGGCCAGACTCTGCTCAGTGGTGCCCAGGGACAGGCCAAGGGGCACTGGGCACAAACTGGAAGCCAGGAGGTTCCACCTGAGCAGGAGGAGAAACTTTCTTTGCTGTGAGAGTACCAGAGCCCTGGCCCAGGCTGCCCAGAGAGGTTGTGGAGTGTCCTGGGGAGAGATTCCAACCCCTGGCAGCTGGAGGTGATCCTGGGCAAGCTGCTGTGGGTGACCCTGCTGGAACAAGGGGGTTGGACTAGGTGATCTCCAGAGGTCCCTTCCAACCCTTACCATGCAAGGATTCTGTGATCTGTACCCATCACCTGAGGGATCACACACCCTGAGAGCTACTGGTGAGCTCAGAGGTCTCTGTGGCCTCACAGTACCACAGAGCACATACCTGCAGCTCAGCAGCCCTGCAATCAGTACATTCACCCTTGCATTTTGCTATTCATTTCTCTTCAGAAAAGTCTGCCCAGTCTTTACCCTTGCACATCCAGCAAACCCTTTCTTCACATATTCCTCCTTTTATCATTTTTGAGTCTTTTTCTCTCATTCCTTGCTTCTTTCTTGCATCCTCTCTGTGCTCTGTTGTCTTTTTTCAGAGACCTACAGCTCCCCTAGCCAATGTTATCTAAATCCTCTAGATGAATGAGCTTCTTTTTCCCATCTTATTTCAGCCAGATCTGTCTTTTGGGCATTATCTTTGTTCTTTCCAAGGCATGCAGACTCAAGTCATTCCCTGGGTGGCACTGTGCCTGGCTCAGATGGGCACACTTGGTCTTTCTGTAAGTGAGCAGAGCCCCAGGTCCCTAGAAGCACACTGTGGGTACAGCTCATTTGCTATGCCAAGCCAGAGTAGAAAGCCAAATTCCAGATTTACTACTTGAGTAATTCCCAGTGTCAGCTTTCAACTCCAGAGAACAGCAGCACACTTTTTGCTGGGGCACAATTCTTTTGCCAGGTAATTTTCTGTTCAGCCATTCAAGCCAATTCCAAACCTAGAGGTGATTACAAAGGAAGATCTCATACAAACCTCTCTAAGGAATATTTCCCCACACACATTGGTGTCTCCAGTTTTTGCCATGAAGCTTTGCAACCTCAGGTGTACATTAATAATCTCCAGAAGCACTCTCATAACTAGCAGGAAGGATAGCTATATGGGTTGGACTAGAAGAGATGAATCATACTTTCAATACACTCACATTTCTGGTTTCTCTTCTCCTATACCTCTGACTTTTCTGGACAGTTGGAGTTCCCTAAGACCTTGATTCTTCATTCTGTGAAGCTGCACCTGAACACTGTCTCAGCATTGACTGTTTACTTTCCCCCTGTCTGGAATTACCAAGGGCGATGGTTGGGTTGGCCACTGCACAAGTGACAGATGCTCTCTATGAACCTCTCTCCCTTCCCAAAGGGAAAGAGAAAGGGAAAAATGGAGAGAGATTTATGGGCTGGAAGAGCAAATTAAAACTACTTTAAAGGAAATAATAACAATAAAATAAAATATATACAAAACCAATCTCAAACCCCACCCCCTGATGGCAGTGATGTCACTGTCACCAATGATGCTGTGGCAGCACTGGGGAAGTCCCAGACTGAATTCAGTGGCTGTTGGGAACCAGATTCAGGAGCTGGATTCTGAGACTGGATTCAGAAACCAAGGAATCAGGATGGGCAGAATGGATTGAGTCCTCCTTACACACTGGCCACTGAAGAAGAGAACTTGATACTTGTGATCCCTCAGCTTTGCACTGACTATGACAACCATGTGATGGAATCCTTTGTTGGTCAGTTTAGGGTCACCTCTCCTTTCCCCTCCTCCTAGCAGGTGTCACCTAGTACTTATTGCACCCCAATGTGGGACAGTTTCTAATCACAGTGCTTTTAATTGTTTTTTGAGTGGATAAGGTGTCCTTGAGGGCTCAGCTAGTGCTATCAGAACCTCAACCTGGTCAATGTATTCACCATCTAACTCCATTGGAATGGGCACAGCTACAAATACTCCACACCAAAACTAAGGAGCAATTTTTTCCATGGAAATCTATAAGACAGCCACTGAGAAAATCAAAAGTCATACCAATATCTATCCTGAGTGACCAACTGGAGTTTCAAAGTGGTTTGACTACAGATACAAAATTGGATCAGTAAATGAATTAATGGTGAACAGAGCTCATCTCATCAGATACCAAACAACTTCAATGCCTTTCTCACAGATTGTGCCTATTCCAAGTAGTGAGCATGAAGAAATGCAACAATAAAAAGCTGCAAGGAAGTTCCAGAGAGTTTGTTGAATTTGGTAGCTTTCCAGTTGATATTCATCTCCAATACCAGCTCTAAGTCAACAAGTAAATAGGCAAAAGCTTAAAGAAGAAAGATTATTTCCCAGTGTAATACAGTTCTTGAAGAGCTGATATCTTATATCCTGCCCTCATTTTCAAAGCCTCTTGTCTTTTGAGGAACAAAAAAACATGACTGCCCTTTATACTCTGGAAACAGCATGAGAAGAGTCAAGAGAAATGCCTCTGAGCAGCTACTGCTAAACAGAAAGTTTTCCAACCCTCACCTCTCAGGACATGCTCACTCACAGCAGAACATGTCCAGGGGAAATGCCTCCCAGAGAACTGCAGTTCCCAGTAAGTAACATCTCCTTCCTTCTCATCTAAAACCATTAAACCATAAGCATGAATAGCATGTTCTACTGCACAGCATTACAAATACATTAAATAACAACAATTATACCATTGTAAGCACCTTGGTCAGAAAATCACCAGAATAACAAAAATCCTAATAACAAACAAATATCCTTAGTCATAAAATTACTAGAATAACAAATACTACTAGAAAAACAAATAAGCAATATTACTAGAACAACAAATAAACAACAAATAACAAATATCAGCAACACTGAAGCTATTAAGATGCAAACTTTGGTAACATCCTGATGGCTGAGACATTAATACCCAGTAACTAATGAGGGTTCTGTGCTCCATTCTGCTCTTCAGAGCTGGAGCATTGTCACATGCATCAAATCTCCATTTCAGAGTTTGCATCCTCCTAAGAAAGCCAAGCAACATTTCTCCCTCATCCCAGACAACTGCCAGAAATCAGTAACCATAGGCTTAGGTTAATGTTGGAAGCAGAGCTGAGAGACAGACAATCTCATCACAACTCACAGCTCCCAAAGAAGACAGCACTGGGAAGAAAATGGATTTAGAAGGGGAGAGAAAACCTCATCCTCAATTCTACAACAGGAATACAAGGCTAAATTCTACCCCTCAGTATAGAAGTTTGGAGTGACACCTATGCCATTATAACACAGGTTACCCTGGCTATCTTTAAGAAAACCAGTAAGCAAAACTTAAGCTTATCCAACACACAGCCAGACCCCTCTTGCCCCTTGCTCTGTCTGCATTCCTGCAGGAACCTCTATCAATCTGATTATTTTCTCCTTAATCTAACTTGTTTCACAGGTCCTCAATGTAATTTGGTTATAATAAATAAGGTTCTCCACTCTTCTCAAGTGGAACAACATTATACCCACCAATCCTCTCTCTGAATCTCCAGCTTCTCACTTACCTCCCAGCAGTCTTCAACAGAGCTTTTCCACCCCTTAACAACTGCAACCATGTTGATGAAATTATACCATCCATTTGCTAACACTTACTGAGCCATCACTAAATATGACCAGTTTTGCTTGCTAATGCACATTTGCATCTCTTCATGATGTGAAACCAAACCCAGGCAACCCTGCCTATTTCTTGTTTCCTGGAAACCTGTAAATAAACCCAAAAAATCATTCTTTTATTAAAACTAGAAATGTATAATTATAGGGAAGGCAGATTCTATGATTCTTTATTATATCCTGTATCAACTACTAATGAGAAAATGTCCTTACTCCCTGTTCCTTATTAAGAACTGTTATTTTCCTATTAATTAAATATAGCTAAAGAGTAGACATCTAATTACTACAGTGAAAGTATCACTATCTTATAGAGGTTATTCTATTTATTGCTATCATATTAGTAGGGGGTTATCTACTCCATTTTTCAGTCATTTTCACAGTTCTTTCACTCTTCTGAACCCATCCCATTGTCATCATCCTTTCAGGGAAACATGTTTCCATTAAGCAGCAGCACTCCTTTGCCTAAAGGATGTTATCAGTGCAAGACTAACTAACATAAGCATACAAAATTAACCTCTTCACATTTGGGACAATGTTCTATTCTCTGCAAAATGTATAGACAAGATACCTACTTTCCAGCCACCATCAGTCACCCATTCAATACCATGACCTTCACCTTCCAGATCTCTGGTTGCCCAAGAAGCACTTTGTGATCTCAGGTACAGAAGTAGCTAACATCAGGCTGTAATATGAAAAACACAGAAGACAAAGAAATGAACCTGCTGCAAAAAGAAGGCATGAGTATCATGTTCCAAAAAATTGAAGATTGGTGATTGGTAGATGGGTGATAAATAGGAGTGAAAATGTACCAATGGCAGCCTAACTCTAATAGGTGAGAGGACTGGAAATACTTGACCTTGTGAAGGCAAGGAATAACACCATAAATATAGTTTTAAGGCTTGAGGCACTCCTAAGAGCATTCTGAAAACTCTTGAAGGGTCATCTCACTTCAGAGGAGGGTGAGAGGACAGAGAAGAATACAGAAGCAAGCCCTGTGAAATCTACATTCAAATCTCAACTCTCCTACTGCCTGAAGTATCCACTGGTTCGGGAAGGAGATGCCACTACAACATCTACAACTCACACCCAATGTCATTCTTCCCTTCCCAGTTTGGTGCAGGGGTGGGACATTTATATTTCCAGATATCAACTGGAAACTATTGAAAGCTAAAAGAGTTGGACTTCTGCCTCTGCTCCAAAAGGGACAAAATGTGGCTATGAAAATAAGTTTCTTTTTCCTTGGGTAAAGACTTCAAACCTTTTCTTCACACTTAAAAGTGTTTAAGATGGTTTTATTCTCCAGAGGTTTATTACTGCATTTCTGTACCACCTATTGCTGGAGATCAGAGGCACTAATCACTGAAACAGAACCAGCAGGCAAGTGTCTCTGATAACCCTGTTCTCTTTGTTAAGCATTGACCCAGGCTGCCCAGGGCAGTGGTGAAGTCACCATATCTGGAGGTGTTCAAAGAATGTGTAGATGTGCTACCTAAGGACATGGTTTAGTGGCATGGTGGTGAGAGGCTGATGGTTGGACTCAATGATCTTAGAGGTCTTTTCCAACCTCAATGATTTTATGACTCTGTGATAGTACTTCACTACAGTCAAGTGTGCTTGCCTGGAACAGCTTTCAGCAGCTGTTTAACATCTCCACCAGCTCTCTAGCTCAGCATTATCTCCAGCACAAATGGCAAAATCTTAAACTCTGCCCCTTTTCTTCAGTGACTGCCAAGTACTGCTGTGATCACAGGCTCACAAAAACTGGCAGGGACCTCAGGAGGTCTCTAGCCTGACCCCTGCTCAGAGCTCTGCACTCAGACCAGGTGCCCTGCTTTTGGATTTTACTTTTTAGTTAAAACTCCTCTGAGAAACTGCACTTTCTGAGACTAACAGCATGTTTTTGCAGACACTGCCAACTTCTAGCAGTGATAAGGCCTCATGTTAGATTTACTACCAGGAATTGGTATGCAAAGCAAGGTCACTGCTGAATCTTGTATCTCACATTGGGAGGTGCAGGGTAAACAAGCCTTCAACACACAACAAATAACATTTCTGAGTCAATCATGTCAAAAGCAAGTTCCAGTTACCAATAGTTGAAGTTTTCTGTTTATTTTTTTTCATTTCTGAATGAGAATTGATTTATATTTCTCACAGTGCATTTCCAAGGACTAGGTTGTATTTATCCCACTAGTAAGCAGACCAACTGCCATGGAAATGAATATGCAAAGTGTCAGCTACACTATGGTTAAGTTCCCATTAAAAAGCTTGTTGGTTTGGATATAGCAATGTATAATGTGGCTCAAAATACAATATTATACTGCCTTACCTCACCAGAAATATAAACAACTCAAAGCAGAATGCAAGTGTGATCTCTGTCCATCATCCTCAACCAATCAGCCAGGGTCACAGTCCAGCTGACACTGCAGAAGATGGATCTGTGGAAAGACTTGCACACAGGACAATGTTGAAAGCATGTTCTGTACCTAGCTAAAACAAGCTGGCTGAGGGAGGAAATGCAGTTCATAATTCAGATATTCAGGCTAAAAACATGATCTCAGCAAGGAAAAAATTCTTCCCTGAAAGGGTTGTCAAGTCCTGGAACAGACTGCCCAGGGAGGGGAGTGGTGGAGTCACCATCCCTGGAGGGATTGAAAATATGTGTAGATGTGGTGCTGAGGGACAGGGTTTTTCTGGTGGACTTGACACCACTGGGTTAACAGTTGGATGATCTTAAAAGTCTTTTCCAAGCAAAACAATTCCATGAATCTCTGACAGTACCTATGCTGTTTCACACTGCACTCTATCCACTGAATGTATATAGTGTTCCACAGTGGTTTTGGCACAACAAGTTTTCAAACCCTGGCTCCTTGGCTGCAAATATGTGCTTTGCCAGTGATGACAACATGATGCAATGCTTTTTTGTTTCTTTTCAAGCAAGGACAGTAAGTCATAACATCCACTTCAATGAATGGAGAAGAAAGCTTAAAAACTTTGGAACAATATGTGTAAGAACATATGTATGAGAGAGTGAGCCCACAAGTTCATAGAATCATAGAATGTCCTGAGTTGGAAAGAACCCAACAAGGATCTTCATGTCTAACTCCTGTCTATGCACAGGACAACCCCCAAAATCACACCAGGTGTCTAAGAGCATTGTCCAGATGCTTCTTGAATTCTGTCAGGCTTGGTGCTGTTACTGCTCCCCTGGGGAGCCTGATCCAGTGCTCCACCACCCTCTGGGTGAAGAACCCTTTCCCGATATCTAACCTAACCCTCCCCTGGCACAGCTTCATGCCCTTCCCTTAGGTCTTGTCACTGGTCACTAGTTCTTGAAACATTTTAAGCAGTCCAAGAAGGAGGGGCAGGTCATAAGAGAAACCAAGCAACACTGTTCCCTCCTGCATAATTTATCATGCAGGACAGCACAGGTGCATACAGGGCATAAAGCTGCCTCATCATAGAATCATCACAGAATCATAGAATGGCCCAGGTTGGAAAAGACCTTAAAGAGGACCTTAAAGATCATCTAGCTCCAACCCCCCTGCCATGGGCAGGGATGCCACACACTAGACCAGGTTGCCCAGAGCCACATCCAGCCTGGCCTTGAACACAGCCAGGGATGGGGCAGCCACAACCTCTCTGGGCAACCTGTTCCAGTGCCTCCCCACCCTCTGGGTAAAGAACCTCCTTCTAATCTCTAGTCTAATAAAACCAGCAAAACCAGTTTACCAACATAATGGGAAGACCAGCAGAAGAATGTTGATGGACACAGGGATGCAGCAAGGAAAAGGCTTACAGAAGCTGAGTGGCAGTCCCACCAGGTAACTAAACACAACAACACTGCAGAACAGGCACATGAGTTAGTTACTAAAGAGTACAAAGCTGCAGATTGGAGAAATAACTTCTGTGGATGTCCAGAGTCCAGGGAAATACAAGCCAAGATAATTAACAAAAATAATCACAAAGAACACAGGTTTTAAGCACAGAACAGCTGGAGGCTAACAACAGTTTTTCTCAGCCTCCTCTGAATCATCAGTTCAGGGCTGAATAGGTGTCAAAGAATGCAGCAATCAGAGCACAAAGGTTTTCATGGATTTACAGCTTTACCAAGAAACATTTGCCCAATCCCAGGAGAAGGCTTTCTGTTGGGATTCTGTGGTTTAAACCATTGGGCTACCTAGCTGATCCCTTTTAAACACAGGATGGAGTTTGGTAACAACCTCAAAATTAAAGACATAATTACCTACCTACAGAACCCTGGAGCTAAAATGCCATTGTTTGGATGGTACCATCTAGTTTACAGAAAAACTCCTGAATTCTGTAAATGAACAGTGATGCCTAATGTAGATTAATTGAATTCAGAGCTAATTCCCTCTTTCTGCAGCATTATGCTTTTAACCAGTGCTCCTGCACATCCAGCATGCTGAACTCACCTGCCTGAGCTACTTACCTCCAGCTTTTTAATCCTTCAGTAAAAGGGACTTAAAACCTGACCTACAACAACCAAAAGCTGGCATTTGACTAGAGATTGGATTTTCAGTGAAAGCAGCATTATACTGCTCTCAGCATCCAAGGGAGGATGATCACTAGGAGACACAGTGCAGTCTATAGTGGTGTCCAGAGATTCTTTGCTTTTGAATATGGAGAAATAGGTTTTCTTCAAGCAACTCCCTCACAAAATGTACATGAGGTGGAGAGGTCTGACACAGAAAAGGATGCCTGCTGATTATCTGAGAATGCTCCTGTGCTATGTGGAAGTCTGCTTGGGACAGACCTCTGAAATGAAGATACTAATTTTGTTTGATTTCATTCTTTGCAATTCTAAGAACAAACACAGACTGGAGAAGGGAGAAAAAAAATGACTATTGGTTAGAGACAAGTACTTACAGATCTTCAGGAATACAGAGAGAACAGACATAGAAAAAGCTTCCTCTCTTTAGATCCCATCTAAAAGACATTACTTCTGACCTACACTGTTCAGTGCTCAGAACTGAGGCAAAAGCAGATTATCAAAGCCCCTCAGTTTCCTGAACAACACAGACATGAAGGCAGAGATGCACAATGTGCTAGATACAGCTACAGGGCTCTGTGCTATTATCCCTCAGCAGCTGGAGCCTAATTCTCTGGCTGGAAATCAGCATCCCCTCCAGAGAGTCTGCAAGCAAACTTTAATCTGCTTCAGTGCAAGTTCAACTGGCTCTGACCATATTCACTGGCTATTGACCTAAGTGGCTTAAACTAAGCAGATGAGAACCTGCACAATGTCATGCATGGGCTAAGGGAATGGTAACACCCAGCCAGGGATCATTGTTTTGACCTTCAACATCTATAAGATCTGGAAAATATCAGACAGCCCAAGACAAAAATGACCAAGATATTAACTGTGACCTAAGCTAGATTGTAAATCACCATCTCCAGACAGGAGAAAGCAATGACATAAAAAATACATCACATATTTTAATATAGCTATTGATATCATTCAGATATATCCAGCAATGTTTAGATGTCCTATAGTCTCTGTGAGCCATATAGGAAACAGATTCACACTATACCTGTCCTTTCCACTCCCATTCTTCTGTCCCCTTTGGCTTCAGTCTGAATGCTTGCAGAGTCATAAGGTTTAGCTAAAATTTGCAAATATAACAGCTAAGCCTGGTACAAAAGAAGATATGATGGTAATTGAATGTTGAAAATACAATAGCATGTCATTTACAGTTTTATAATATTATAATGGCAATTATCATGTAAATAACATCTACAGAACATTGTATAACCCCATTATTAAAACATTTAAACAACATAATAATGCTATTCAACACTTCTAAATCTGCTCTTTTAGAGCAGAACATTTTCTTACCTTCCCTAAGAAAGCAAAAATCTGCCTTTACATCATTTATGCTAACAGCCAAAGGAATTGTTCTGCATTCATTGCTTCTCCAATAAAAGCACAAATGCTTTTTTTTTCCCCCAAACAAAAGCAGTTGGACACAATCATGTGTGGTTAGTAGGTCAAGAGAGGTTCTTCTCCCCCTTTACCCTGGTGAGGTCCCATCTGGAATATTGTGTCCAGTTCTGGGCCCCTCAGGTGAAGAAGGAGAGGGAACTGCTGGAAAGAGTCCAGCCCAGAGCCACCACGATGAAGAAAGGGGTGGAACATCTTCCTGAGGAGGAAAGGCTGAGGGAGCTGGGGCTCTTGAGCTTGGAGAACAGGAGACTAAGGGGGTGACCTCATCTATGCTTTTAAATATGTGCAGGGTGTGTGTCAGGAGGATGGGGTCAGGCTCTTCTCAGTGGAGCCCAGTGACAGGACAAGGGGTAATGGCTGCAAGCTGAAGCACAGGAGGTTCCATGTGAATACAAGACCAAATGTTTTCCCACTTGAGGTGCCAGAGCAATGGCACAGACTGCCCAGAGAGGCTGGGGAGTCTCCTTCTCTGCAGAGATTCCAAACCCATCTGGACATGCTTCGGTGTGCCCTGGTCTAGGGAATCCTGCTGTGTCAGGGGGGTTGGACTAGATGATCTTTCCAGGTCCCTTCCAACTCCTAACATTCTGTGATTCTGTGACTTTAGTAGTGCAGTATTAAGCTACTACTGGTAGATGTTTAATCTTCATGTTTCATAATACAATGTTCTCTTAGTTTCCAGTTTAATTACTCTGACTACAGATGTCACATCACAATGTTCAGTTAGCTACATTTCATCTAATATATTACTCATGATCTGTTGTCATTCATGTGACAAAATATTTCAGACATGGCCTTCTTTGGGGACTTTAAAATGGCTTCAGTGTCTGTCTTAAAAATAGCTTCTAAAGGAAGGAAAACAGCATCAAAATGGAGAGTTTGTATCCTTTTGCTTGCCAATTAATTTGAACTGCTTTTTGCTGAAACAAAAAAGACCTTACATTTGGATTCTGCATTTTTCTAATTCTTTGTGTTTATTAGCTAGGTAACCCAAAGCAAATATTTTTCAGGTAAATACAGAACACTGGAAAAGTCCTAGAATCATGTAGAGAAATCCCTAACAGCCACAGTATATATGAAGAGGGGAAACAAGGACAATGAAGGCTCAAAGAGACAAGTTGCAAAACCAAACTATGAAGAACAAACCTAGAGGCAAGGGCAAAAGCAAAGATGAGGACATAACAACCAGCACTGTGACAATGCTTAGCTGCAAAAATGACATGCAAGGTAAAAGGAAAAGAAAAGGAGATACAGAAAGGAACAAGATGAGAGAAAAGGTATGAAAGGACAGGAAGGAAAGAAGAAGAAAACAAACTTTTGTTGAGTTGAAGTTTTATATTTCACTGTTATACTACCCTGGAAAACTGCAACTTCACTGCTATCATGCAAATGAAAAGCCAGAAAGAGGGAGGAGGACAAAATCTCAACCCAAAAGAGTTATAAATTCAAATAGCAGAGAGCTAGTGGAAAATACACACAACTAAATGAAGATCTATGCAGAAGAGATTAAAACAAAAGAGACCTTATTGCAGCTTTCCAGTATCTAAAGGGACCTAGAAGAAAGATGAAGACAAAACATTTAGCAGGGCCTGTAGTGATAGGACAAGAGGTAATGATTTCAAACTAAAAGAGGGAAATTTAGAGTAGATAGAAGGAAGAAACCTTTTCCACTGAGGGTGGTGAAACACTGTCCCAGGTTGCCCAGAGAGTTGGGAGATGTCCCACCCCTGGAACCATCCCAGGTCAGGTTGTCTGGGGCTGTGAGCAACCTGCTCTAGTTGGAGATGTCCCTGCAGACCACATGGGGGTTGCACTAGATGACCTTGAAAGGTCTCTTCCCACCCAAAGCAGTCTATGATTCTCTAGTGGCTGTCCTCAGCTACCCAACAGGGGCCATGGAGAAGGTGGAGAGACTTCTCCCCTAGGTGCACAAAGAAAGGACAAATGGTAACACACTCACCTTGGATGATGGGAAATTCCAGCTTGATATAATGAAACAATTTCTTTGACCATGAGGTGGTAAACCACTGGAACTGGAGCACAGGGCAGCTGTGAGATCTGCATCCTTGGAAAGCTTCAAAACTCAACTGAACAAGTGCTTGAGCAACCTGCTGTAGGTAGAGCTGATCTGAGCAGAAGGCTGGACTGGATAACCTCTGTGGGTCCCTTCTACCCTACAAGGGTCTCTGGTTCTACAACACAACCCTTGTTCAGACTGGGGAAATCTTCACAGTTTGGTACAATTTTTGCCAAAAAATTAGTCTTTTAGCTAGGAAGATTAAATCTGTTTTTTCCCCTGGCTTCACACAAGAGCTCTGACCTTTCACAGCAAATGTGATTATTGGATGAAAACAATAAATCTGTGAGGATGAAGGTCACATATTTGTCTTTTGAATGAAACTCCTCAGATACTATCAGAGCTGCTCAGTTGCAAACATGCAGGCAGTCATAGCCATGGTGATAGCACCTTTATTTACAGGATTTCAGACTGCACTGAAAGCTGTGGGGAAATGATGAGTCCATGGGTGAAGCTATTCCCCAATTAACAAGCAGCAGCTGTTTGTCTTCTTTTCTTAGGGTACAATTGATTAAAATTGCATGCTTCATTTAAGCAGACTTCTCTTGCACTTCACCAAAGGGGGAGAAAAAAAAATTTACTTCAAATAGAGTAGTTTCTTTTCTGATTTATTGAACATCTTCCCAGCTGAATACAAATTAGAAACCTATTCTGTTTTGTTGTGTATAAGATGCAGGCAGTCTTTTATTAAAACAGAGTTCAAATATTCTGGATGTTAATCAGAAATAAACAACAACAGTAAGAAACAATAAGTTATTTCAGGCTTAAACTTCCTTTTCTGTTTACTCCACATGTGTATATACACACTCAACCACACATATGTATTACATATATAGATATATTAGATATATTACTACAAACCTACACCTTAGTATTAAGATTTTCTGGATGCTACATCAAGCTGAGGACTGCTGTGGACCAGCAAAGTCTAATCTGCAACCAACCTACAGCAAAACTACTTAAAGAGACTTTTGTTTTGGGCAGCAGTGAAATAGAAAAGCTTCAGTGCAGCTAGAAAGTGTCTCAACAGGGAGCTAAAAATGGATGATGACATCTCAGCTCTTGAGTGGAGAAGGCAAAAGCAGAGTAAGATGCATTGACTGAAGGCTGGAACTAAGGCAGTACACAGCAGAAACAAGGTGTAGCTTTTTACCAGGGTAATTAATCATGGAATAATTTACCTACTAGTGTAGCAGATTCTCCAGCTCAGCCAGGAGCATGAATTAGGAAAGAAAATCCTACTGCTTGGCCTCTACAAGATGATGATCAGGGCAACTTGTACAGTAATACATTTCAACTAAAAAACCCACATTTTAACCAAGCTCTGATTACTTGAAAAGCTGAAGGCTTGTTACAGATGCATGAAGAAATAAGTCTCACCTTTGGAAGATGTTCTGCTTAACTTATTTTGCTGAGTCAAAGTCTCTCAGATACTCCAAACAACAACACCTAACCTCTATCAGTTTTAAACATCAAAAGCATCCCTAAAAACATGTGTTCACATTTTAAGAGAGCTCTCCATCACTGTGGGAAAAAAACACCTGCATTGCAAACTTGGAGAGCTAATAAAAAAGGTAAAATAGTAATTCATGAAGTTAGTGAATATCTAAAAATATGCAAAACTTCTGGAAAACTTGAAAATGAGTTGCCTGATTCCAGGCAGACATTATTCAAGCTTGAGAATGTTTATTAGATTAAAAAAAAATGATTTATTATTCTCATAATGAATGATTTTCCTATTATTCTCATAACAGCTGAATATCTGCCAGCTACAGAAGTCACCTTTGCTTCTGTCTGCTTAAGAACACCCTTTCTGTAGGTGGCCTCATCCCACTGAGCACCTCCAACAGCAACTGAACAACTTTAACAACTTCAGAGGTACATGTTCAAAGCAAGTATTCACTGACAGGTGCCTTGGGCACCTGAAAAGAAATGTAATTTATATTCTTAATAACAAATGCTGTCTGAGAAAGTCACACTTGCATTGACAGAAGCATTTCTGGGATCAGAAGCATATTCTTCTTAAATCCAGAAGGCTGGACACAAAGTACACAGCTGCTTTTCCACCTGTTGACCTCCAACAGCCAATACTTGGCTAAGGAAAAACTATTTTAGGAAATAAATAAAGAAGGAAATCAAGTCCTGTTTATTCTTCATTTAAACAGTTCTGTTAGAGGGCACTCCAGGGACTATTTGTAACTATAATTTAATCCACAGACTAACTTTAGTCCATATTGGTTAATCTGAGTATTAGAATAAAATGATGTGATTTCCCTAATGTCTGCTCAGAAAACACATTTCTTTAAGCAGCCTTTTTTTCTTCTTGTAAATCCATCTAAGGAGTCCTTGAATGAGTTAGTTCATTAGAATTTAAAATCTCTGCTACTTTCCAGTAGGGAACACAGAGATAATTGGCCTATAAGCAAAAGCTCCTTTAGTGCCAGTGACCTTTAATCAATATCTGCAGGACAGTCTTGGCTCACAGCCACCTATGACCTTGTGGGGGACACATCCTCTGAAAAGAAAGACTCACAGATTCCTTCAGAGAGCCCAAACACTTCCCAAAGCTTTCAGCACACAACAAGGGATGATAGAGATGTTTCTGCCATGTTTGCAGAACATAAGCATTACCTCCCCAAGTAAAAGATCCTTAAGTTCTGCATCACTGCTCCCATGCTGATGCACCTGTCAGATCTAGGCACCTAGATATAATCTATACTGGAACATGATTATTTTCTTCAGTATAAGCTAAGTCATCAATTAAAACCAGGTTACAAATGCAATAATTGCTCTTTTTCCAGTCAGAGTAGAGTTTCTTTTTCAATTCTCCTTATGTCCCAAACTAAAGAGATTAAGAATTGTCTCACACAGGTAAAAGCTAATTTGTATGGAACCTCAACTGTGCCTGTGAACTTGCTGTTCTCATCTAAAAGTGTCCTTTAGATGTAAGAAAAGACATTTGCACTTGGAAACACCTCATCTGCACATACAGTTAAAGCAATATCTGAATTTTAGACACCTTTGGAAAAGACCAGAGGGGAACAACATCTTTTCATTTACAGATCATCTACAAATCAAATGCTATCATGCTTCAAAAGCATGGGAGTGAAGATGTTAGAGGAGCAGCAGGTTGTACCACAAATCCAAAGTAAAGTAGTAGTCAAATTGTTTGCTCCAATTCTGAAGTCCAGCATCCTATACCTGCTACTTTAAAAACACTCCTCCAAAAGAGCTGCATTTATTAGAGTTTATTTTAACATTTAGATCCTTTTTCAGTGCTGGGGCTAGGCAAAGTGGTATTTATGGAATAGAAAGAAAGCAACTGGACAAAACATAAGAAATGTTAGAACTAATACAGTCTAATTCTGCCACCTAGTGACACACTTCCCAATGTAAAGTTTTGAAGGATATTACTGCATGTGGCACTAGAAAACATCTGGAGGAAAAGGAACAAAAAGTCTGCAGCTTTTCAAACCAAGCCAGCAAAGGGAATTTTACTACCATCACCACTTCATAGATAGTTCAAAGGGAAACAGAGTACTCACAGCACCTAAAAAGTAAAACTGTTACCTAAGCATATGGCTATTGGTTTGGTTTAACTCCAGAACTACCACAGAATTGCCAGGGGTAGAAGGGATCTTAAAGATCATTTAGTTCCAACCCCCCTGCCTGCCAGGGACACCTTCCACTAGATCCCACAGCCCCATCCAGCCTGGCCTTCAAAGCTTCCAGGTTCTTCTCTGCTTCTCTGGGCAACCTGTTCCAGTGTCTCCCCACCCTAACAGGGAAGAACTTCCTCCTGATGTCTAATCTAAATCTCCCCTCCTCTAGCTTGCATCCATTCCCCCTAGTCCTATCACTACCTGACCTCCTAAAAAGCCCCTCCCCAATTGTCAAGAGCTTATTTGGAAAATACCTAGTACATGAGAAGGGTTAAAAAAACCCATCCCCAGTGGTGCCAACAGAAGTTATGCAAGTTCTCTCTCCATGGACTGACTGAGTCTGTATCAGAACTCAAACCATGACAGATCTGAAGGAGGACATGGCTGTTTGCTAGGTATGCAAGAGCTCTGGAGTTATCCAGGACTTCCAGTGTCCCTTGCTGAAAAAAAAATACATGCAGGAGGGTAGAAAATATGTTCTTTTACAATAGAGTCTAAAAATATTCCTTGATAACATTTATTCTTATTATTCAAGATATTCCTTAAAAATAGAAAGCAAAATTCTAATTTTCCTTTTGCACACAATAAATTTATAGCCAATATTCACTTTTAGAGGTGCTTGGAGGACCAGAAGCACACACAAAATCTAGGCATGTATTCAGCAACTTTACCTAAGTAGCAGAATCAACTTTTAAGCTCTCTATTTGATGGAGAAATAATATCTCAAGTAATGGCATTGAACTACTCCAGAGATCTGGCATGGTTGCCAGGCTAAGCAGACTGGGCCTGTGCATGCAGGATTAATGCAGCCTCTGCTTCTCACACTAAATCTTTCTAAGCACACAGAACTCCTTTGACTGAATCACTTCCCAACAAACCTGAGATGTCACAGGCTTGCAGGAAGGCTAACAAGGATATTCTTAACATCTTAGGAGTTAATTATACCCCCTGCTTGTAAAACTTAGATCACTTTCCTACCACCAGAAGCACTGGCCTTAAAGAGAGAGGAATTAATAGAGAGTTCAGCAGCATCCATGCAGCATAACTAACTGATTTCATGTTCTCCACCCAGGTAGTAGCAATGCTTTCAGCAGTTTTTTATATCCCCTCTGTGCAAGATGTCCCTTTTTCAGGGCACTTTCTCTTTCAGCATACAGTCTGAAGTATCACAGTGTTTCAATTTGCTCTTGTTGGACCTGAGCTATTGTGGTAGGTGATAAAATGGTTTTATTGCCCTGAAGGAAAGTTGTCTCTTACTGCCAAGCCAGGAAGCAGCAGAATTTGAAGGAAAGTCATGGAAGCATAATGCTTGGGGAAGACCTCTGAGATCATGGACCCACATTACCATGCTCACCACTAAACTATGTCCCCAGGCACCATATTTACATGGTTTTTTTTGATTCCTCCAGGGATGGAGATTCCACCTCTGCCCTGAGCAGCCTGTGCCAATTCCTAACAACCCTCTCAGTGAAGAAAGTTCTCCTAATGGCTAATCTGAAGCTCCCCTGGTGCAACTTGAAGCCATTTCCTCTTCTACCACTTGTTACCTGGAAGAAGAGACCAAGCTTCACCTCACTCCAACCTCCCTTCAGGTAGTTGTAGAGAGTGAGAAGGTCTCCCCTGAGCCTCCTCTTTTCCAGACTAACCAACCCCAGTTCCCTCAGCTACAGCTGACAACACTTGTGCTCTAGACCCTTCAGCAGCTTCATTGCCCTTCTTTGGGCACACTCCAACCACTCAATGTCTTTCCTGTAGTGAGGGGCCCCAAACTGAGCACAACATTCAAGGTGCAGCCTCAGCAGTCCTCTAAGCCTCCTATCTCATTGCACTTCAAAGCATTGTCAACTGTATTTCATGTCGATTACAGAAGCAAACAATGGAGAAAGGTGTATTAGCAAACACAGGACTTGAAAACTTACTACCACCTTCAGAAATCCTGAAAACCAGAGAAGGAGCAACCTTTCATGAGAGGAACTTCAGCTCTCCAACCAGCTACACTCCTTAGCCAAAGCAGCTTCCAAAAGCAGCTGGGGATCACTATCATCCAACCTCTGGTTTATGGTTATACTACTGCTGCAAACCTGTCTGGGTAAATAGGTCCTGCTCAAAGGAACTTAAAACTTCAGACTTGAATGATGGTTTCAAATCTCATCTCATCTCTGTTTACTTTAGGAGCACAGAGAAACAGTGAAAAACAAAGGAGTTCTCAGAAGTCTATATCTCCCCAGTCACTCCCACCTATGGTTTTGCTGCATCTGGAATAGTCAAGATTTACTACAAGAGGGAGACTCTTTTTCTTCAGACTTAACCTAAATCATTTACAGCTGTTTGTGTACAAAGGAATAGACTATACACATATATACTGCATTTCTATTACCATACACATACCTCTAGCACTTCCTTTTCATGATCTGCTCTCACTAAAGTCTCATTTTTCTCTAAATGAAAATACTGCCTTCACTGCAATAGTTAACAGATCAATTAGCTAAATCTCTGTTTGCTGCATACATTTTATCAATAACCAACTATTGCTATGCACAAGACAATTTTAATCAGTGATACAGAAGTTGCAGGTTATTAAAAATACTGTTATCTGTAAAAAATTGGAAGAACTGTTGCCATTTTGATCAAGGAAACACATTTTCTAGAGACAATGAAAGTCTCAGCATTTTCTCTGCTTTAAACTCACTGAATAATAAGAAGTGCAGTAGAAAGAAGGTGGATTTTGGCTCCAGGCACAGAGCAAAGCAAGCTGGATGCAATGTCACTGCATTAAGGTGGAGAGAGGATGAGGGATGAGTGTGTAGCTGTTTTCCTTTTCACCTCAAATCATCACATAATCTGGTCCCTGGATTCCCCACTGAAGGAACCAAAGCTCATCTGCAGGCAGATTTCAGTGAGGGTGACATCCCTGCTTTAACTATTATTTCTCAACAGCTTTCTTTCCCCCCTCACTTCATTTTGATTTCATCAGACATGCAGTGCTCTTCATTAAGCAGGAAAGCATTTACACCACAGTGCTCAGGATTAGAAATAGTCTAACTCCAGGAGAAAGGAACAAACAGAAAACAACTCCTCCTTCTTTATACCTTGCTACAGCCAAGAGTGTGATGTGTTGTCCCACTTGTATATGACTGTTCTGATTGATTTATTCAATAAATACCATGACACAGCAACTGAAAAGAGAGAGTGTAGAAATAATGAGGAGGGGAATTTGAATATTCAACAACTCATGTGTAGTTCTTAAAAATAAACAATACCATTTAGTCCATCCAATTATATTCTGACAGATAAAACAAAGCACTACTTTTATACAACTACCAAAGGCAATGATACCATATTTGTCTCCTGTTTCAGAGGCTCTACAATTGTTTTAATCAAAGTATTTTTAGTATAAGAGATACCAATTGTTATTACCATGACCATATAGCCCTTCCTAACATATTGCTAAAAGGTTCTAGTGCTGCACTTTGCTTTAGCAGTATCAAAGGAAAAAGTCAAAGTTACCTTTCTGGAACCTTTGAAAGTTAAGGAGGCATCAAAGGTGAAATTGTCTCAGAAGCAGCAACACAGTTACTGAAAAGCAAAAATAATAAGGCAAGTCTTTTTCTTAATCAACATGTAAAACCCATATTTGCTTTCTCCTACACAGAGGTAAGCAGGAATTCAAGATGAGGAGATGATTCATTATCCAACATTTGCCTTTTTGCTTGCATCTGAAAACTACAACAAAGTTGAACTCCACAGAAAGGGTTACTCTACCTTGGGAAAATAAGCTCCATTTCCAGAACTCTTTTAATCACACATGACTCTCAGACACATTAAGAATATTTTCTGGAAGAGAATTTGGCTTCATTTCTATCAATGGCAAAATTCCCATTAAACTCAAAGGCCAAACATTTAGTTCTGCATCTGTAATGAAGCAGACATTCATACTAAATGCTATTTGCATATAGAACATCAAGGAAGACTTGATCTGGCAAAGCATAGCCATGCCAATTCACACTGACTTCCCTAATATTTTGGCTTTGACTAATGACTTTGGGGTAAAAGCCAAAGCATGAAGATTGACTCCATTTATGTCTGCAACAAAACTCTTACTGATCTGATTCTGGTTGGAATACTGCAAAACCTCAGGCAAAATCAATGCAAAATGATGGCCAAAGCAATGACATGGGATTTTCTGGGTCTCAAGTTGATGCTCAGGGCAGCACAACAGCTCTGTAACAAAACCCAACAGTGACAGTGACCAAATCCAGCTGAAAGGAACTGAGCCAGGGCAGTGTCACATGAAAACAACCTCCTATATCCAAACACAACATTAACTTTTGAGCACATTGATCCTTGCCAGTTCCCAGTGACAGTAACTGGGTGACCAGAGGAAAGCAGTCATGTCAACTTCAGCTCAGTTCAAACAGCACTGGAAAAAAACCCAATTGTTCAACCTCAGCATGAAAGTCAGGCCTTCATAAAGGCAAAGATCTCATCCCTTTTACCTCAGTTTATATTTGCAGTACTGCAGCAGTACAGTATTTGTTTGTCAAAAGACTTTCCTAACATGAAACATTCCCAAATCTCATGCTTCACTAGGTAAATTATTAAGTTACCAGTTCCTCCAAAGTACTAAGAAATGAAACATTTTGCAACATGACACAAATAAAATTTGTACTTAACAGCAAACTAGCCACTAAATACTTTTTTCCTTTTATATTAAGAAGTAAACTAGATTAACTTTAGAATCATAGAATCATAAAATTGATACAGTTGGAAAAGACCTCTGAGATCATTGAGTCCAACCATCAGTCTAACACTACCATGCCCACCACTAAACCATGTCACTCAGGACATCTACACTTTGTTTGGACACTTCCAGGGATGGTGATTCCACCACTTCCCTGGGCAGCCTGATAACCCTCTCAGTGAAGAAATCATATCTAATATCTAATATATATAATTATATATTGATAATATCTAACCTGAACCTCCCTTGGTGCAACTTGAGGCCATTTCCTCTTCTCCTATTGCTCCTCACTTGTGAGAAGAAGCCAATCCCCACCTCACTCCAATCTCCCTTCAGGTAGTTGTAGAGTGTAAGAAGGTCTCCTCTGAGCCTCCTCTTCTCCAGACTAAAAAACCCCATTTCCCTCAGCTGCTTCTCACAACACTTGTGCACTAGACCCTTCCCCAGCTTCATTACCCTTCTCTGGGCACATTCCAACATCTCAATGTCCTTCTTGCAGTGAGAGGCCTCACCAGTGCCCAGTATAGGAGGGTGATCACTTCCCTAGTCCTGCTGGACACACCATTGCTGATCCAGGCCAGGATGCTGTTGGTCTTCTTGGCCACCTGGGCACACTGCTGCCTCATCTTCAGCCCCTGTCAGCCAGCACCCCCAGGTCCTTTTCCACCAGCAGCTTTCCAGTCACTCTGCCCCAAGCCTTGAGCTTTCCTTGGGGTTCTTGTGACCCAAGTGTAGGACCTGGCACTTGTTGAACTTCATCCCATTAGCTTCAGCCCATCACTCCAGTCTGTCTAGATCCCTCTGTAGATCCTACCTACCCTCAAGCAGATCAACACTTCCACCCAACTTGGCATTGTCTGCAAACTTACTGAGGGTACAATTCCATTCTGCATGATCTAAAGCATCAGAAATCCATACCCCCACAGAAAGGCAGTGCAGAGAAAGGCAGACACCTGTGACATAAAACCACTGGAGGGGAGAGTGCATGTGTAATATATTTTGTTGGGCAAATATAAAAACCAGCCACATCAATCCAACTCTAAAGAGGCAGTTGGAATACCTTGGACCAGAGAAAATTAATTCTAGGGTAAAGAGACTTCTCATTCTGTCTTCCAGCAGAGCAGCAATGACCACTCTAAAAGTTTCATGCCTGCTGCCAAAGGTTGTAAAGAAAACTGCAGCCATGAATTCCTCCAGTGACAGCTTAGCCATGCTCTGCTGACATAGCAGCTCTGCTCATCTCTGCAGTAACCTCTTCTACAGCTGGAAACATCTTCTAATGTAGTGGGAGGTGATTTGACTAACCCATAAAAGTCCTTTCTCAAACTCTTTGGGTTAAATCATGGCTCCTTTTCATCACCTGCAAAAGCTTGCTGACTGCAGGGTGACTGAAGGTTTCCCTTCCACTTGATCCCTTGTCAGCTGCCCATAAATCCATCACCACCACTATCTATCACTATCTGTAAATGCTTCATCTGCTTCATTTTCCATTACACTGCACATCTTCCTCTTTCAGAGCTCAACATCCCTTCTCTATTCTCCACTTTATCTCCCCCCAAGACCTAAACATGTACATTCCAGGCAATGAAAATATTTCAGCCTTCTCTTTCAAACCAAAATACAACCCCATCACTAATATTTTCACAAACACAGTTCCCAACTTGTTCCAGGAGACTTTCCAGAGAGTATTTTTCACCAGTCTATGAAGCAAAAGCACCCTCTGACAAACAGCCTGATGTTTCCCTATTCCCCACACTGCTACAGCACTAGTTTTTGTTGCTGCCCCATCAGACATTTTGGCCCCTACCCAAACTTCTTGTCTGTAGTTCCTGTCATCTGGAACAAACTGTACTAATACTGTCTAGCTGAATTCTCATCTAGTTTCAAATCCAAGTTCAAACTACCCTTTATTCTCTTCTCTGTGAATTATCTCTATTTCTTCCTCCTCCTGCTGTTCCAGCTCTGGAAAGTGCTAAGCCTACAGCATGCCTGAATATTATACTAATGAACTGAAAAAAGAATGCTGGTCTTGCTTTTTCTAAAGAACATAAAGAGAAAACAGCTGAAGATATTCCATTCCATTAAAAGGCACTAATAAATCAGTATAAAATTCCATTTAGGCCTCCTATCATTTGTCTTCTCAAGATGTCTTAAGACATCTTTAACATGTCTTAAATAACACTTAAAGCCATTCTCTAAAGCAGCTCAAGAAAAATAGTACTTGCAGAAGATAGATATAGCTACTACTTTATTTTTCATATCATCATTCAAAGGAAGAGTAAACAAACAGATCTGATGCCTAGCAGTTCTGTGGCTAATGCCCTAATGCAGCTATACCACAGATAATGAGATAGCCAATGGTTTTATTAAGCAAATGGTGGTGAAAAATGTGGTAATATGCAAGAAAAAAACTTAGTTTGAGCTGTCTTTTGGTTTTTTCAATTATAAGAGCTAAGGCCATTCAGCCTGTGCCTCACACCAAGCCAGTCCATCCTGTAGTCTCTTCCTGGAGATGACCTGGGGACATTTGGGTTCTGGCAGTAACCTTCCAACCTCCTTCTTCATCACCATCTCCTCTTCTCACCACCCATCACAAAAATTCATGTGCAAAATCCTGGCAGCTGTAGGTTTGCTCAGGAGGTGGGATAACTGCAGTACTAAGGGAACCTAACTTCCACATTGACATGCTCTGGGGTAACTTAATCTAGTGGGAGGTGTCCCTGCCAGGCAGGGGGGTTGGAACTAGATGATCTTTAAGGTCCCTTCCAACTCTGGTGATTTTATGTTCCTCCCCATGGACAAAATGCCAGGTCTTTCCAGAAGTGCTGCTTAGGCTTCAATGGTACATGCATAAATATTATTTATATAATCACAGAATTATTTTGCTTGGAATAGATCTTTAAGATCATCAAGTCCAGCTGTTAAGTCAACACTGCCAGCTCACCACTAAACCACCACCTACAGAAGGAAAACACTAATAAAAATCATTCATGCTATGGATTTGGGATAAGCAAGATATTGAACAGTTCATAAAATACTGAATTGTATATTTAAGTTACTTTTTCCCCTTTTAAGAAGAAAACTTACATCAGTTTATGACATCTATATGAAGTCCTGAACTCACTGTAGCCCATTGGTAGGAAGAAAACTCAAGTGGTTTCCATTTATTGCCAGTAGTGAACCAAACAAAGTCACTGCACTGTACCCAGAGCCTGCTGCAATGATAAACCAGCTTCTGGCTATTAAAGACTCCATGTGAAAAGAGAATATTTCCTTCATCTCACTCTTGTAGAAGTAGACTAATCTGAACCCAGCCTCTCAAGTCACTAGCTATTAGGCCACTCTCCCTTTTCTTACTAAATCTGATTAGAATTTGAAAATATTCTACTTTTGTCATTATTTTTCAATATTAAAGAATATGTGATTATATTCTCTTGTGATTTTAAGTGAATTCCAATTTTAAGCCACAATTAGGAAAGAAGGGGAAAAAAAAAACCCAAGAAGTGTCTGACATACTCTGCATTTTCACATCAACATGAAAATGAAGAATCTCAAAAATAAGCAAGTATATTGTTTACACATGCCCAATTTCAGCTCAAACTCCATGCCATTCTCATTCAATACTGGGCAAACAGTGAATTAAAACTAGATTTTTATTTGATTTTATTTGCTTACTTGAAATGCTTGATTCCAAACCAACCTATCACTGACTGTCAGTACTTTTAAGAGCAGTAATGCAAAAATAATATTTTACCAGCCAACAAAATCTTAAGTGGAAATTAAAACACAATAGAAGTGTGACTTGCCTGTGCTGCTACAGCCTGTCTCCTGTGATGGAAAGCCTCTATTTTAGTTTTACAGTTTGCTCAATAAACAGTAATATAGTTACAGTACAACCAAGGTTAAATGTTGCTGTCAGTTGGCCAACAGAGAAGCTAACAGAGTCTTCAAATGAGAGGGGATTTTTACCACACTTGTTTGCTGTCTGTTGGCCAGGCACCAAGCTTTCATATTCATAGCAACCAGAAAAAAAACCCACAAAAATCCTGCAGAGGCTATTAAAGTGTCATTTTTAGTAACAGGACTCTATAAATCATGGTGATGTTCTCACCTCCAGGTACTAGTAGTGCTTGGCACTGTCTCCCCCTGCAATCAGCTCCAGTGGGTTATGCATACAGGTTACTGGCTCAGCTTTTACTATACACAAGGACACCCCTGTCACCATCTCCAGTCCTATTTCTATCCCAGTAAAACTCTTCAAGGAGGATTTAACATGAGTCAAAATCTAGCTATCAGCCAGCCCTGCTGCCTGCAACACCTGCCTTGGCAGGCTGGCTGCCCCTTAGGAATGGTGGCACCACGCTATGGTGGATGGAGAGCTGCAGGTCCAGGGGACATCCTGGGCTTCTCCTTGTCCTGGATATATCTGTGGCCCTGGACTCCCACAGCTGAGGCCACCAGCCTCAGGCCAAGGGAAAACAGAGGTAGTTCAGCAAGATAATCCAGTCCTTGGGAATAAACTGAACTATCTGTGTAGGTGAAACAGAAAGATGTCTGCTTTTGGAGGCCATCTGTCTTCTGAACTGCACTGGCTCCACATAACCCTCGTTGGGGCTCATTAAGAAAAACAAAAGAGTTGGAACAGATGACAGGTCCTGGTCTAAAGTTCAGGGGAGCAATTAGACATTTCAACAGGCACACTACTAGAAAAATGTTACTAGGATGCACCTTTTTTTTATGTTAAAAGGGAAAATTAGCAAAACCTTCAGGAGAAATGTAATTCAAGGTTAGGAAGAGCTCCTCCACTTCCAGCTGCAAAGACACAGGTCCACATCTCAGTGGACATAACACTGAGTGCTGGAGGGAGTTGGCATCAAAAGGTTTTGTGCTGGTAAATAGATGGGAAGAGAAACTGCTCCTGACAGCATCTGCTGGTTCTCATCTACCAAGAATAAATTATAATTTTGCTTTTTAAAATGTGATGTATTTTAGGCTTCATTTGCTTCAAATAGAGTAAATTTAATCTGAAACCCTCTATTTAAATGACATTCTTAGGGAAAAAAAAAAAAAAAGAAGTGACACCCTTCAATTCCCATTGCTATTGCAAACTAGTGCTGCCAAAATGGGGGAAGGAAAATAGAATGGAGAAGGAAGAACTTTGAAATACCATTGATATTACAAAGCCAAATGCTGTCTAAATTACCCAGAGAAGATCCTCCTTCTCTAGAAGATTTAATAGCAAACTACAATGAGTACCTACATATTAACAAGGCTTTATTAAAGATACAGAATATGTGATGTGGTATTTACTGTTTCCTACAGCACATTAGCCTAAGTACTTTCACAGCATCATACAGTTTAAATCAATATAAAGTTGTCACTGACATCTTTGAAAGCAGCTTATGTCCTGATTGACAAAAAGCACTCATCTGCAGTGAGTATTTCTGTCATTTATTAGAATTAATTAAATCCTTCTGTATTATGTTCCAAAGTGTATCTTAGAAGTCCTTCAGGGCCTGCTAGAATGACAGCAATCAGAAGAGATGATGGAGAAGCCTTAGCAGAAAAGGGTGAAACACTCCAAAGGGAAGAAAAAGATCATGTTAGTTAAAGAACAAAGCCAAAGCCAAGAAGAACTGCAGTGGCACTACAGGAGACATTCAACAGAATGGTCAAAAGCAGGTAGAGTGGCAGGGACCAGGACAGAACAGACAGACATCATGAGGTCAAAATTAAGGACTGAAAGAGGCAAGAACAGAAACCAGCATTGTGGAATAAAATGGCAGAACTTTAGCCATCAGGCATATTAAGCAGCAAAGAGCTACTGCTTGGCTGTCTTTAATTTGCAAAGGCAATGCTCCATCATGTTCCTAACCCAGTGTTTGGCCACAGTCACTAGGCTCCTGGATTGCCAGAGAAGCTGTTGGGCTGATGCTCCAGGAAGAGGCTCAAAGTACTCAATCAGCTACCTGGCTGAAGATCAGGATAAAGCTTTTACATGGCCCATTTTGGCAAAGATAAATAATGAAAACCTGTTAACAACCTGTTCTGTTAAAACATTCATTATCATGAAAGGAACAGTAGTTTCCTCAGATTTGTTTTCAAATACTAAACATTCTTCTTCATTTGATAACACTCTCTTGCATTACAGATACCAGAAAGGAGAAATGAACAAATTACTGTGGCATAAAACCATTCAAATTTCTTCAACAAGCCAGAAAATATTGCTGTCCAATTCAGAATGGTTTGAAGACAAGCCTGGCCTGCAACTGAGAAAAGCAGGAAGCACAGAGTGGTACTGCTGCTAAGTATGACAAAAACAAGTAAAATGCAGGATCATACCAATTCATCTGTGTGCTTCATGTTACTTGAAGCTGAATTTCACCCAAAAGTTGCACTTTCAGTCCCTTTGGGATAGTTATGCCTCATGGAATGATTTCAGCCATGTTTGAGAATGGCAGAGACCTCAATGGCAGTGAGTTTGTAATAATAAATAGGGAAGGATGTAACACAAAACAGACAAAGCATTAGATATCAAGGGATCCACCAAGTGATTTCCAAGTTGAGCTGAAGGTGACCTAATTCACTGTTGCTGAAATCTGGACTCCTGTCACCTTCACAGATCTTGTGATATGGCACCCTGTTATCCTCACAGCTACATCCTCACTGGTGGGTAGTCCAAAGCATTTTTTTGCAGTACTGTCACACCAGAGAGTGGGCAGATAAGTCACCTGGTCCTTTTGCTTTTCAGAGATGCTCCTTCAGAAGATCATGTTTGGTTTTGGCCCTCATGTTGGGCAGTCTGTCAGTCTTTGCTGCCAGCCACTCTGAGTGCCAATAATCAGCCTGTTTTGTGAGCAGCATGTAATTAGACTTATCTCATTTGGATTGAGATATTCAGACTGCTGAATAAAAGATTTTCTCCTACTTCTCTTTGCTGGTTGTCTATGATGCTGTCATCAGAGAAGGCATTAATAGCATTGCAGACAATATGGTCCAAAGCTATGAAACAAGAAGAATTTGTAAGGAGAGACAATAACTTTTGTTATATTCCTTAATGCAGAGAAAGCTTGATGTAAAAAAGCAACCAAGCATTGTGCTCACAGTCTGTCCATCAAGCCACTCTCAGTATAACTGTTCAACAGGACACTAGCTTCTGGAAACAAAATAAAAAAGATTATTTAGTATTTGTGCTACAGTACAGAGCAGTCAGGATTAGGGGACTCTATTTTCTTTCAGTCCTAAGAGTTGGAGTTACTTTTCATCAGTAATTTGTTCTTCCCCCCTCTTTCAAGGCCACTTTTGGTGCCCTTGAAAGATTCGAGTTGGCATCTCTCTGCCTTTTTGAACATACCAAGTATATTTGCAGCAAGAAGCTGTTCAAGCCAGGCACAATTCCCAAGCAGAGTTAACACACAGAGTATATCAAAAGATTCTTTACTACTCTGACTTTCTAAACCACTGCAAATACCACAAAACACCCAGAGTGGCTGCTCCTGACAGACACTACCCTGCAGCGGTTACGTCCTGGGAGCCGCACAGAGCTCACAGCCCCTGCTCTGCTGTGGCTACACCCAGGGGTGAAGCCCATTGTGCTGGGATTAGCTGGCCACATGATCACCTCTGCAACCACAATAATCACTCCCTAGCCTCCTATTCAGGGCAGCTGGGAGCAATAAAGGTCAGGCTCAGTCTGCTTTTGCCCAATTATTCTCCAGCCTGGCCAAGCAAGAGAAGAGAAGAGCAAACACAGGAGCTGCTACTCCCAGGCTGGCTTTAACGTGCTGCTGCAGTGGAAAAGCTGCTCAGCTTCTGTTGAACATCTTTTGGGTTTAATCACTGCTATTTTGGAAGAGTTTGGATGGGGTTTTTTAAGTATATCTTCTTTGAGGCTCATTCAGGTTATTCAAGCACTTGAAGTGTGGCAAGCAGACTACAGAGAAGGCTGCTGGACCCCAGGACTGAACATTGCAATGGAAGAGCTGGGAAATACTAATCCTGAAGCAAGCAGAAGTGGATCTCCTGAGGTTTAGGGGATCTGCATGATCAGTCAGTACACAAAGGACTCCTTCCATTACTAATGTGTATTTGAAAAAATGGAATTTCTAACCTTTTCTCCAGAGAGCCTCTGCTTCCCAGAATTACTTGACTGCAGTGATGGTGAGGAAGAGGAAATTCTAGTATGTGGAGAAGATTTGGAGCTTAATCCTTTTGATGGCTTGCCTTACTCATCCCGTTACTACAGACTTAGGAAAGAAAGAGAAGAGCTCCCAGTGTGGAAAGAGAAATGCACTTTTATGGAAAGCTTGCTTCATAATCAAATTGTGATTGTGTCAGGAGATGCTAAGACTGGCAAGAGCTCCCAGGTCAGTGCAACATACTCAGTTGTGGGTACTTTTATTGGGTTTAGAAGATTTTATGTTCCTTTTCAGTGTTCCTATTATTACTATTTTACATCTATTTTTCAAACAGAAAAATCTTTTTGCAGTTCAGGTACTATTTGTTGCTGTTGCCCATTCCTTATATCTGGTACATCAATACCCAGATTTATATCACCCTAGTCTCTGGTTTGGGCTGTTGCTCTGCTGGGTACTGTATGGTATTGCAATATAACAACAGTCAGCTAGTAGACAGCTTTTGCTGTGCTGGCTACTATATGGGATTGCAATATAACCCCACCCAGTTCTGGAGTCCAGCTGTAGTGTACACACACAGAGCTGCACTGAGTTTAGCAGTTCTCAGGGCAGAAACAGATGTGCAGCCATCTGTTATAATCTGTGGCAATAAGCCCAGAGAGGGAAAGTGAAATACAGAGGGTGAATAAAGATTTGATGCAGTCAAATAAAGATTAAAATATGCATAAATAAGCATGCATTTAAATAACTTCCTCCAAATATTCACAAACAATTGACCCTTACTTACTTTTGTTCATTACAAGCTATTTTGACTTGGCTGCTGATGTCTTTTTGGCTTCAGGGTAAGCTGAGCACTGAAGAGTAGCACTTCTCAAACTGATTGTTTGACACAGTGTCATAAACAACTAAAAAATCTCAAGCTACAACTCTTTTTGTGCTATTTGAAAATAACAAACCCTTTGTGAAGACTGAAGACCCTGTGTATTACCTACTAGAGTTTGAAATTCAGAACCAAATAGACACAAAACCTTAGAAAACTATAAAATATTATTGTATATACCATGATGTGCACTGTAAGTTTTTGCTTAGTCTACCACAACATCATACCTTACTTGGAAACCTATCAAATATACACTTTCCAATGCTTTACAGAATGTAGCAACTAAGATCCTTCCCTCCTGAGATTACCAGTGTATTTGCACTGTCTTCAGAGAGGCCAAGGCTAAGTGCAAAATACTCTAGGACTCAGTTCAGGTTGCTTTAGTATTTCATCAGTAAATCATTCCTTCTACATTTGGCTGGCCAATAGTTTGTTCATGTGGAGAATTTTATTACCTCCTCCTTAATAATGACTAAACTTACCATTTTATCCTCTTCTAGTCCATCATCAATTGAAGGCCCAGGCATAATCTGACTTGGAAGTGTATCTGAGTTCTGATTAGTGCTACATCAGGAAAAAAACCCAGTGGATTTGCAGGCAATTCATAAGAGAAGGTGAAGAAAGCTCCTAGGGAATGAAGGACTGAAATCAGCAGGGCTGTTTCTGAGGGAGAAGGAATGATCTTTCCCTCCCTTCAGTCAAGAGCAAATGCTTTTTCTAAGAATACCCAGTTACTTTCCAGAACAATGTTAAAAGACACCACTGAAGATAAGATCTCAGCTGAGTCTAAGCACACAAATGCTCACTAGGACTATCAAATTCTGCTCTAATGATACATAACAACCTAAAGTCTGTTACTATAGTAAGCAGAGAACTTTTAAGCAAGTGTTATAAGCCAAAATATTACTGTTTAGGACTGGGATCAGGAGGAAACTATTCTGCAGGTAAAGCTGTAGGATAATTCCTGTTGCAGTGCATCTCATAGCTGCCAGACACTTTGATGCTGGACACTGCTAAAGATCACATATTGAACTAGGAACATTATACTTAGAAACATAACTAACTATAGAGCAATAAATTATCTGTGGCTCATGTATATGTATGTTGATTAGTTAAAGGATTTGAATCCTAAGAATTTCACTAAAATAAGATTTCTAATGTAATTTTGCTCTTTCATAGCACCCCATGAATATTTTCTATTGCAAATATATAAATTGGAGAGCTCCTGCAGGAGTTTCTGCAGCAGTTCAGCTTCACTTATCTTTGTTTACAGAGTAATTAATCTGTGGCATCTGTCAGTTTCTCATGTCCTGCACCTGAATATGATACAGCATGGGCAGGCTGACCACTGGGCCAGCTGAGAAGCCTCAGACAACTGCACTAACACTGGTTGTATCATCCTTAAGCATCTGCTGACTGATCCAACAATGCTACCAGCTCCCCAGAGGCCAATTCTATCCCTTCTGCAGTATATTCACACCAATCTGAGTCGAGGAGAGAAACTCTCAAGTAACCTTTCTATCCCATGTCCCTTCAATTTTGGACTACTTAAGAGATTCCAGGTCTTGACATTTATCAAGGTAGATCACTAGGCAGGCACATGGTAAGTAGCAGGTGCTCAGGTTGATTAGTTCTTCCACAATGCATACTTCTTTTCATGGAATCATAGCATTAAGGTTGGAAAAGACCTCTAAGGTCATCAAGGCCAACCACTGACCCAGCACCCCTGTGCCAATAAACCACGTCATGTCATGTCACATCTCCATGTTTTTTGAACATCTCCAGCAATGGTGATTCCTCCATGTCCCTGGGTAGCCTGTGCCAATGCCTGATAGCCCTCTCAGTGAAGAAATAATATCTAATATCCAACCTGAACCTCCTCTGGTGCAACTTGAGGTTATTTCCTCTTGTCCTATCACTAGTCACATGGGAGAAGAGACCAAGTCCCACCTCGCTCCAACCTTCTTTCAGGG
The DNA here is from genome assembly GCA_013399015.1 of Galbula dea. NCBI lineage: Eukaryota > Metazoa > Chordata > Aves > Piciformes > Galbulidae > Galbula > Galbula dea. The sequence continues at coordinate 1,027,420 of VWZX01006857.1, read as the reverse complement.
AGTTGTAGAGAGTGAGAAGGTCTCCCCTGAGCCTCCTCTTCTCCAGGCTAACCAACCTCAGTTCCCTCAGCTGCTCCTCACAACACTTGTGCTCTAGACCCTTCACCAGCTTCATTGCCTTCTTCAGACATGCTGCAGCCACTCAATGTCTCTCTTGTAGCGAGGGCCCCAGTAGTATCTGCTAAACATGTTAAATACCAAATACATCTGTTTTCTTATTTGTTTACAGATCCCTCAGTGGTGTGCTGAGTATTGCCTTTCTGTCCACTACCAACATGGGGTAGTGGTATGCACCCAGGTACACAAGCAGACAGCAGTGTGGCTGGCACTGCGTGTAGCTGATGAGATGGATGTCAACGTTGGCCATGAAGTGGGCTACTTTGTCCCATTTGAAAGCTGCTGTACAACAGAAACTATCCTGAGGTTTGTGTGTTTGGGTCTGAATACCTTCCATCTGAAGTGTAGCTTACATTTCTTTGCACATGTAAAACTTAGCAGCTGACAGCACTCTAGTCCTTGGCTCTTTGTTGCACCACTCTGCTAATGTGGTCAGGAGAGTAACCTGTGGGGGAATATTGCTAGCTGTAGAATCATTGAAACATAGAATCATTAAGGTTGGAAAAGACCTCTAAGATTATCAAGTCCAACCACCAACCTATCACCACTGTGCCACTAAAACATGTCCCTCAGTACCTCACCTATAGGTTTTCTGAACACCTCCAGGGATGACTCCACCACTGCCCTGGGCAGCCTGGGCCAATGCTTGACCACTCCTTCATTGAAGAAATTTTTCCTAATAGCCAACCTGAACCTCCCCTGGCACAACTTGAGGCCATTTCCTTTTATCCTGTCACTAGTTACCTGGGAGAATAGACCAACACTCACCTTGCTCCAACCTCCTTTCAGGGAGTTGTAGAGAGTGAGAAGGTCTCCCCTGAGCCTTCTCTTCTCCCAACTAAACAACCCCAATTCCCTCAGCTGCTCCTCACAACACTTGTGCTTTAGTTGCTTTTCTTATAGTTGCAAAAGGTTTATGCATACAATATGAAAACAAACAAAAGAAAACAAGAAAGCTGGGGAGGGACTTTTTAGGAGGTCAGATAGTGAGAGAACCAGGGGAAATGGGTGTAAGCTAGAGAAGGGTAGATTTAGGTTGGATATTAGGAGGAAGTTCTTCACTATGAGGGTGGTTAGACACTGGAACAGGTTGCCCAGAGAGGTACCTGAGCAACCTGATCTAGTGGGAAGTATCCCTGGCAGACAGGGGGGCTGGAATTAGATGATCTTTAAGGCCCCTTCCAACTCTGGTCATTCTAGGATTCTATGATAGAAAACCCCACACAGGTTTACAAAGTTGCATATAATATTTTAAAAAGCAGATACTGGAGATCATGTGATTAATCAATAAGTTGTAAAAGCCCTGAAGGGGATATTCTGTGCTAAATTGTGGTCAAGATGTAAGTGGGCAAGGTTATTGGCTGTGCAAAACTTCCTTTAGCACCTCCATAGCCTCTATATTTCTTTCACTGTTTTCCAGTACAGAGTCTTCATTAGCATAAGAGAACATGGGATAATCTATTATGAAGTAAGGCTGGAATTTAAAAAAATCAGGCCTAGAAAAGGGTAAATTCAGTAAACAGAGAAAAAAGCATTTAGGAGGGCTTTTCAGAAATAAGAAATGCAACTAATGTATTAAATATAGGCAGGTGACAGGTGCAACACAGGAACTCAGAGTTTGAGCCTATCTGAAAGTTAGGGGAGTTATTTACTCTGGTTCCTTGTCAGGCAAAACTATAAAATCTGTATCATAAGCCTTTTTCCCAGCCACTGATCTCCAGTGGAGAAGAGAATACTCACCACTTCTGAAAACCAAGTTCAACTGCTTTTCCTTTTGCATGTCCTTTCTCTGTAAGCTTCCTCCTGCAGCACATCCTTCCATAGCTGTTCCTGGTGTGAAAGGGAGATGAATCCTCTCCTCTCACACATCAAAACCTGCTTCAAGAATTTAAAGTCCTGCTGAGCAACACAGCAAAAAATAATCTCTTAAAACCAAAAAGCTTTCAGTAACAGGGATAAGAGGGATAAAAGTGTGGAGGGTCTCACAGTATGGGTTAATGTCTCCCCTTGGTTCTGGCAATGCCTTAAGCATGTCTGTGCACCTTCTTTTCCTCACCTAGAAGTATTAGCTCCTAGCTCAAGAATTGGTTATGGTATGCCATATGCTCTGCTAGCTTGGAAGATGAAAGGCAATATCAGTTATGATTTTAGGACAGAAATATTTCTTCTTTTGCCTAGAGCATCCTTTGAACCATAGTGCACTTGATATCATTGAATCATATTGAGTTTCTAGCTACTTAAAAAGGATTTAACCATGCAGTCGAGACTGTGATACTGCCTACAAAACACAGAACCAAGCTGTTCCCAAGACTTGGAATTAATTTCTTACAATCCAACCTGAATCTTCCCAGAACCTCTGTGGAATTTTGTGTTTGCATGTTGCAGATACTGTACAGATGATATGCTCCTGAGAGAGATGATGTCAACACCTCTGCTGCACTACTACGGTGTTATCGTCTTGGATGATGTACATGAAAGAACTGTTGCAACAGATGCACTCCTTGGCCTTCTTAAAGATGTCTTGATAGCAAGACCAGAACTGAGGCTGGTCATACTCACTGCTCCCCACATGGCCAGCAAACTGCAGAGTTATTATGGCAGCATCCCCTTCTTAAGAGTGAAAAGCAAACACCAGGCAGAGGTTGTTTACTCTTGCAGCATTCAGAAGGATCACTTTCTGTCTGCACTGAGACTCCTCTTTGAGATACACCATGCAAAAGAGAAGGGTGACATTGTGATCTTCCTGGCATGTGAACAAGTAAGTTATTAACTGACTGCAGTATTTTAAGCAAGAAATAACTTACACCTGTGTTTTTAAATGATTTCTGTATCTTGTTGCCAGTATCTAAGACAACAGAGACTCCAAGAACCATACACCACTACCCTCTTGGTGTTCTCCCTCTTTTGCAGGAATGGACACATGTCTACTTTGCCTAACTGTCCTAATTCACTTGAATGTTTTACCCTAAACCTGCCTACAAGGTTTTGCCATTTGCATTCTCCTATATGGCTGCAAACTTCCCAACAATTTGTGTACAACAGCAGAGTGCTACAGATAATCCAGGAATCTGCATGGGCTCAGCTATTCTAAAGAGGGGCATCTTTGAATCCCTTCCAGGAGCAGTGATGCCCTAAATTCACTGCTGCTAGGACTGCACCATCAAGTCCTTCTCCAAAAAGTTTCACAGTACTTTGCAGCTGTCAAAGTAATCTGCCCAGTAAATAAACATTTCAAGACTTGAAATTATAGTAGTGTCATTATAATTAATAAGAATACTAATTTCCTGACAGTGATCTTCAACCTTACACTTTGGCTCATTAAATCTGCTTGAGAACAACAGATTCACAGAATCATAGAATCCATCAGTTTGGAAAAGATCTCCAAGATCATTGAGTCCAACTGTTGACACTGCCAGGTCACCACTAACCCATGTCCCTCAACATCACACCTCCACATCTTTTCAAACCTTCCAGGGATGGTGACTCCACCCCTGCCCTGGGCAGCCTGGGCCAGGGCTTAACAACCCTTTCAGTGAAGAATTTTTTTCCTAATATCCAACATATTCACCTTAGAAGCTCCAGGAGAAGATAAATTACTATAAACTACCCAGGCAGTATTGCTTTTCACTGTAAAAAGGGATGAACAGGTAACACTCTTAATAATTCTAATAATCATTTGTAAACTTTAGAGACATAAAGAAATAAGTCATGTTAGAAAACAAATAGTGTTTCCATTTCAAAGAAGTAGGCAGAAAGTTTTAGATCTGCTAACAAAATACTGGATGGACAAGTCCCCCACAATACTAAAATGATAATTTCTTTCTTGCTGAGAAGATTACTGAGTTCTTCATCTCAGGATGAACAAAACACTCATGAACTGTTACTGCACAGTTCACATCCTATGAATTCTTGCTCAACTGTGACTTAAAGTTTCATATTGTTAATGGTTGACTGTTCCCTAGCACTCAACTGCCTTTTAAACTCAACCAAAACATGAATAAACTAAGAACCTGAGGATTTATGTGTTGCCTTGGTGCCAGCCTTGCTATTGGATGCCACTGCCATAACTTTCTAAGAATCTTTATAGAATCCTTTCAACCTCTAACTCCTCAGAAGGTTGTGGCACTCTCAGATAGAAACTCCATCTGCTTTTTCAGGTTTGAAAAATGTTTGCTAATGCAAATGCTTTTGGGGAAACCAAAAAAATCCCTTCCAAACTGAATAAGCCCAGGAATGGGTTTTGTATACCTTAAGAAAAAAAATCTTTCACAACACAAATGATTTTCTATTCTATACAAAAGACTAAAACAACAAATACCTTTTGCAATGTATCTTGGAGCTCTGAATTTGTGGACTGTTTTGAAGGTAATGTGCCATGAAGACAGCATAAGGACATTTTATTGACTATATTAAGTTTTCATAGAGTTTATTAATCATTAGGGGAAGAAAAACCCACTAAAAAACCTTTACAACACTCAAAAAATGTTCAAAAAATTGGAGATGTTCAAAAAATGTGTAGATGTGGTATTTGGGGACATGGTTTGGTGGGGAGCAGGTAAGTGTTAGGTTAATGGTTGGACTCCATGATCTCAGAGCTCTTTCCCAACCTTAATGATTCTGTGCAGATGTAGAGAGTGATCTCCCAGAGGACAGTGCTACTCAGGGCCACCCATCTGCATAACTTTGGTTCCTACAAGAACCAAAACATTTTGGGCACACCAGTGGGGTCCCTCAGTACCTGCTACAGCATTACCAGCCCTACACACACAACAAATTTGCACTAAACTCTTGGGCACCAAATCACTGATGTGGATTTATCCTCTATCTCCTATATCCAGGAAGTTCAGTGACCACTGCATAATTTCTCAGCCTTATTCCTACACTGTATTTTTGCACATCTGTCTTCCCCTGAAGGTTAGTTTGGATCTGATTAAAGCCAGAGAAAAACTGCAGAAAAGAAAAAGATCTTTCAATGAACAGCCCCCCTTTTCCCTGGTCCATAGTTAACAGATACAGCCAGTAAATTCTTGTCTATAGTTTTGTTGCCTTTCCCCCTCCTTTGATTAGTAATTGGGTAAGATTTAAATCTTGCTGTAGTTTGATACATAATTAAATTTAAAATGAAAATTAATTTTAGAGTTAAAAAGTTGCTTTCAAATGAAAGATTGCTGTTTGGTTTTCCTGCTCATGAGGGAAAACCAATATCTGTCTCTTGATTACAGGAAATCAAAAGGGCTTACCAAATGATCAGACAGGAACAGCCTAATTTAAATCCTGACCTTGGAGAACTCATCCCCATTCCTCTCTACCCCACAAAACAAGATCTGATTCCCAAACCCAATCAAGACAAACAGAAATGCTGCAACAAGTACAGAAGAAAAGTGCTACTCACCACAAGCTTTGGAGAGTCTTTGATTTGGATCAAAAACATAACCTTTGTCATTGATGTTGGTGTTGAAAGAAGAAAGGTTAGTAAAGTTAACCAGAATCAGTAGCCAACACTGAACTATGCTTAAGTTTCTTTTCCCAGGGTGAGGGGAAGGGGAAAGTGGAGCTATTAGATTGATGCAAACAGCTCCTGGAGGACCAAGTATTTTTCTGTGCTTTCATATGTCAGCTTCTATGATATATTTAACATTCAAATTAACAGTACTTAAGTAATTTTAATGGGTATCTCATGTGAAAACCAAACATGAAAACCAAATTACTTCCTAAATTCAGCCAGAAAGCAATAATTTCAAGTTTCTAAACCCAGATTTAACACACCCAGCTGAAACTTCCACTCACTTGGGCACCAAACCAGTGACATTTCACTTGCAAACAAGGTCTCCCTTTAATTTTGGCCTATCAGTCATAATTATCTCTTCAGTCTCTTATAGCTAGAGCAAAATACAAGCTATTGGCTGCCTACTGGTTGACCACCTGGTTTAGAAGATTAGCCTCATCTTTTGTTTAACAATTTAGTAACCAGTGTAATGCCAGAGATAAAACAACAACAAGGGATACTCCCAAATGGAATCATTCGTTTTCAAAGCTGCTTCTGCTCCTTCCAATAGGTGCTTCCATTCAGATGCCTCAAAATGCTGTAATTTCTCAAACTAATCTTAGACTTTTTACATTTCCAAGTATGTCCTGAGTTCTTGCTTTCTTCCCCATCCTGGGAAGGGCAAATGCAGCTACAAACACATAACTCTTGTTTCTTTCATTCAGCTAGAACTGTTGTCCTGAAGAAAGAATGGCTATGTAGGAACAAGTCACTACATGAACTGGAAAGCTGCACTACTACAGGCTTTGTAACTGTCCTAAGTGTTTTCCTGGGCAAAATAAATATCCTAGTAATAGGCAAAAGAAATAATATAATACAATTTCTTTCCACAATCCAGAATGGAATCACCAGTGCTGAATGTTCCTAAAACTTTGGATCAGGGATGATTAATCCTGATGAGCCTTGAGAGTAGTTCAGGCAGAAGCCTGGCAACTACCTTTCATTTCACTGCAAAAAAACCTTTGTCTAACACTGTCATTTTAAAAGCATTTTTATAAACTAACTCTGCCTCAAGTCAAGGCAAAAAAACTTGCCATTCTGTTGTGTGAAAGGAATAAAGGCCTAAAGGCAGTTTTCAATTAGGCCATGCATAATTTAACTTGTTTCTGAAACTAAGTTGTCTCAGGTGATGGAAATGAATCTCACTTCCATGGTAACCTGAAGCCCAAAGTAAAATTCAGTGCTTTCAGACTTCTGTGAGGCAGAAATATGAAGCAATAGGAACAAAACAATTCCAACAGTCTTGATGGCCATCAAATCACCTCTGTTCTGCCATTTTTACCCTTTAATTCAATGTTTTTCCCTAACAGCTGAAGTTTAGCCCTTTTCATATTCATTCCTCAGCAGTTCAAATTCACAACCCATGTTGATGAAAGTCACTTGAACATAGAGGGAACAGGCAAAGTTTTGGGCAGAAAAAACAAGTCTTGCAGTTGGGATATATCATCAATTTACCTGGAGGCAAAGAAATTTGTTCCCTCCACTGAAGCACATTTTATCTTCTGAATTAAAACTCTGCTTAAAGCAGACAAAGGCAATTTGCATGACATGAGTAGAAAGTTGCCTTTTCCAGCTGTTCTGTGTCTTGCCATATAGTACAGAAGGTTATGGACATCATCTGGTGGCCAGAGCAGTGAGTGAATGGGCTCTTAAGTTTCATTAAAGTAAAGTACAACTAATTAAAAGAATAAAATGGGGCATTGTACCCCTTTGCTACAGCCCTTGTTCCCATGTACTGAAGTGACAGATTGCAGTATCAAGACAAGAATCTGGAGTTATGGAACAAAATGTTATCAGACTATGTTGGGATTCTGTCATTGGAAGAAATAATCATCTTTTTTGATGCTTTTCTTGATGATACTATAGATATCTATTTGGTGCTTTTGTAAGGTACATTTCTTCAGAAAAAGACATTTATCCTGGAGTCTACTTACAGAGTTATTGCAAAAGGTGTCTGTCAATTTATCAAAGTGCTGACTGCTCTCATTTCCAAGCTGGTGAAATACACAATATAAAAAGAACTGAAACTGTTGCTACTCTTTCTGTAAAATGACCTAGACAAAAAAACCCTAAATCAATACAGACCATTAATATCCTTGTAGTCTTCACTCACTTATCTGATTCTTAATATCTCTTTCATTTAAAGGTGTACAATCCTAGAATCAGAGCAGACTCTGTTGTAATGCAGCCTATCAGCAAAAGTCAAGCAGAGATGCATAAACAAATTCTGGGCATGTCTTCATCAGGTAGAATTATTAGCTCTAAATTTAAATCCATTAGCTCTATTTCTTAATAGAATTAAAAGAATTAATGTGGCAATGTAAGAAAAAAAAGAAAGAAAGAAAGAAATCAAAGGTAATTTCCCTGAAATCTCTTCCAGGAAAACTCTTCTGCTTGTATCCTGAAGAATTTACATACAGAGAAATGAAGCCAGATTTACCAGCTCAAATACAGGAATCAAACCTAACTAGCACAGTTCTGTTCTTGAAGAGGATGGATATAGCAGGCTTTGGACACTGTGACTTCATAACCAGGCCAGGTAATGATGAGACACCAATTTTCCCTATTTTTGTTATTATTTCTGCAGTTATTTAAAGATGGATTTTGTTCTCTTGCTCACAGCAGTGTTTTCTAGGGAGAAACCAGTAACAACATTGCCACTGCTTTTACCACCTCCCTGCTAGAACAGTTGACAAAGCAGTAGTTGCACTTAGGAAGCTGGTACCATCCAGGAGCTGTTTGCTCTGAAGAAGACCATAAAGCCTCTGAATGAAATGGGAATGAAGAAAATAACCAACCCAAAAATCAATATGCCAAATAGCTTCTCATCTAGGTTTCCTATTATGTTCCTGAAACCCAGAAAGAAAAGTTGTGTCCCACTGTACATGGCATCATACAGATGCCTAACAAAATATATATTCCTTTAATCAAAAGTTTACAACCCAGATAAACTACTGCTGTTATCTAGGAGATACACTTGGAAATCAGGTTTCTTCTTATTGCCCAGCATCAAAGTAACAAGAAGCTGTTACTTAAGGATAATATTTACTATATAATAAGCCTGAATAAACTTTCAATGCTAGAGAGGGAATGCTCTGAGTTTTGAGGTAACTGGGGTTTTTATATATATAGTATTTTATTTTATATTATTTTATTTTTCTGACTTCATCTTTTAGGGCTTTTTCTACCAAAGGATATTCTCCTCTCTTCTAACCTACCACAAAACCCAAGTACCACTGCAAATTCTGCTGTTGATTTAAAGTCAATTAAATTGAGGAAAACAGCACAGACTTGACACATTTGAGGATCCTGGGACTCATTCACATACAAATAGACACAAACAAACAAACTCTAGCACTATTTCTATATGCTGTCATTTGACCTGGCCAAATCAAGTGCTGCTGAGAGCATACAAATACTAAAACCACAAACAGCCTTTCTATTTCTCCCCAGAACTGTTTCTCCTGGGGCTTGACTGTTCCATATCCCTTCACCTCCTTGGACTTGGTCTCCCTTTGAGTAAAGGCTGGCACAGACTGCCCAGGGAGGTTGTGGAGAGATTCCAAACCCATCTGGACATGCTTCTGTGTGCCCTGGTCTAGGGAATCCTGCTGTGGCAGGGGGGTTGGACTAGATGATCTTTGAGGTCCCTTCCAGCTCCTAACATTCTGGGATTCTGTAAAGGGAGTAAACACATTGAAGCATCTCCCAGGAGTCACAAACTCTCCTGTGCACCATTTCTGATAATATTCTCCAGTTTTCTTTGCAGTTGAAACAGATGGAGGGGTTTTGTTGGTTTGTTTTCTGGGGTTTTTTTATTAAGCCAAGGTGAATTTCTCCCAAACAAAACAATTTTTGCAGTGAGATGCCAGAGTAATGTTTGAACATGAACTGGTGAACAAACAAATCAAAAGTACACTGAAATTCATAGCATGAATTCAAAGAGAAGTATTTCACAGCTCATTCCCTGCACATGAAGCAGAGAACATAGAACTAAAGACACAAAAATTACATCAGTAAAACATTTTCTTTCTGCTCAACCACAATGTGCACAAGGTTTGCTGGTTTTGGTTTTTTTTCTGCTGTTCTTGGAGGAAAAAATAAAAGGCTGGATTAACTCTGACTCATTACTGCATTATGAAAGCAACAAACATGTCAGGCTTACAGCTGCTGCATTTAATTCACACTATAATCGAGATGAGCAAATGCAGCAGACTTGTTACCCTCTTTAGAATTCATGAGCCATAGGAAAATGATTTTGGCACTGCAGTTCTGGAGTGGATGATGTGAATTCCTGTGCCACTATAACAGAGATGTGGTTACATTTTTATCAGTCAATCAGCTAGATCTTTACTGTGTTTTTTAATGGCACCAAAGAACTCCTTTCCCATAGGCTGCAGGAATATCATGTATTTTTGGAAATCACTGGAAAACCCTCATTTAAACTATGCAAACCAGTGTAAAGATAAAGCCATGGGATGTTTCCATAAGCAATCAAGGTGAAAGCAGTTTGCAGATTCTACATTCATGCAGAATTACCATAAACAATTTTCAGATTAAATACTTGTGGATGGTCCTGGATACCATGAAATTTGAGAGCTATGCTATTATAACCCCCCTCAGAAGACATCTCTAGAATATCCATAACAACAAGAGCTGTATAAGTGCATATCATTTCAGATTGATTCAGAAACAAACTCTGTTTGTGTATTTTTTCATTAAAAACACTGTCAAAGACAGAAACTCAATGTGCCAGGTAAGGTTTGCTCAAGAGAGACTACTCCATGGCAGATTTATTACCTTAAATTCACTTGCTGATTCTTTGATTGTTTTCATTTCTGAATTTCATCAATTAAACAGCAATATTTAACTCCTGATGGAAAGTTTTCTGCTGGCACAGACATGGCCAGTGGAAAAGCATAAAAGGAATTGCAGGAGGCAAGGACCCAGAGAGAAAACAAACATAGGAAGCAAAGTATGAACTGGACAACCTGACCCTGAGCAGCAGTCCCATAGCCATGGGACAAAAGGCATCAGGAACAGGAGTCAGGGCAGTATGTGCATAGCTCAAGAACAGAAAGTAGCCAGTTGCTTAGAATATAGAGCTGGTATCAACAAAGGGCATCCCCAAAATGAGAAGGGGTAGTCAGTACTGTTAAAGCTGGACTATTCTCAGGTCATCTACTAGAAAGTAACAAAAGAAACCAAAGTTATTAGAAACATTTTTATCAGATTCTATAGTATTCTTTAAGTATAGTCTTTGTGGATATACAAAGACTGTGGATATTGCACAGTCATAGAATGGTTTGGATTAGGAAGAGACCCTAAAGATCACTTAGTTCCAATCCCCCTGCCATAAGCAGGGACACTTTCCACCAGACCAGGCTGCTCAAAGCCCCATCCAACCTGGCCTTGAACACTTCCAGGCATGAGGCATCCACAGACTCTCTGGGCAACCTGTTCCAGTGTCTCACCACCCTCACAGTGAAGAAGTTCTTTGTCTTACCTAGTCTAAATCTCCCCCTTTCAGTTTAAAACCATTACTCCTCTTCCTATCACTCCACTCCCTGAGTAAGAGTGCCTCCCCATCTTTCTTGTAGGTCCTATGTCACGTATGTGCTTTTAGAATGCCATAAAGCAGATAGAAACCTGACTTCACTAACCAGTGCTACTCCTGCTGTGCAGCTGTTACTCAGTATATTTATGTCAGGAAAGTGCAGGTCAGGCTCTGTCCTGGCTGCCCCTGCTGGCACAAAAGCCCTGGAGGGACCATCAGCAGCCAGTTTGGAGGAGTGAAGAAGCAGCATAAGGAGGAATGGAAAGACTGAGAAGTCTGAGTTTGGAAAAGTAATTTTTAACCATCAACTCTAACTTCTAAATAATAGAGAAACACTGGCTTCAGAGCATGACAGGCTCATAAAATCATACCTCAGATGTAATAGAGGGGGCAAAAGAGAATCAAGATGAAACCTGTACACAGAAACTTCTCCTTGCAGAAGAAAAATCTTTGCATAGTCTGAAGAAAAGCTGGCAGTTGATCTCTCTGTATCTTCAGCTTGCTGCCCAAGGAACAATGTTAAAAAACAGTAACAGAAAAGGCCAGTCCCCAGAACTGTTCTCCCTGCAGTAATTACTCTGGCAGTTCTTCATGGTGTTAAGCTTAACAGAAGCTGGAAAAACTTGTGGTTTTGCCAGGGAGTGTTTTGAAAGACAACATCCCTTCTTCATCTGCCATTCATGTCAGCTCTAGCTTTGTAACAGTTATTTCCATGGAAAGAACAGATCCATCAAGATAAAGGTATTTTACATGCTCAATATTTTTACAGGGTAGGAGAGCAGAACACAGGAGCTGTAAATCCTCCAGGTAGACTGTTAAAATCATGACAGTTAGGTTTCATTCCTGTCTCTGATATTCACTTATTAGAGAACTTTAGGCAAATTGCTGTATCATTTGCTTCCCTATGCAACAAGAATAATTTGGATTTTCTTTTATCACACCTTAAGCACTTCCAACTTCAGCCATGGAGGAATTGACACTGAAAAGATTAAAGCTACCTTTAGAAACATTCTGTAAATGGCAAAGTTACCCCAAAAAGTGAACTGAAGAATATCATTTTAAGTCAGCTGGAAACTCTCAGAGGAACGATTTCAGTGCCAACAACAACATTTTGTTACATACTTGCTTTATGAAGCTGAAGTCTGATTAAAAGTAGGATCTGGATTGACAGAAATCTGGTCAAATTTCCTGAGACAAGTCCAGATCATCTGAGTCTTAAGTGGCCAAAGAACACAGGCAAGGGAAAGATAATAATCATAAGGAAATACCTTTTAAACTTCCAGGGAAATGGCAGTTTCTTGTTGAAAGCAGTTTCTTTTTCACTTGGCTCCTGTGGAAGCAGCAGCTGAGGCACAAAGCCTTGTGGTGTGCCTCAATGGCAGCAGTAGTTGGCATTGGCAAGCAGCCCTAAAATTAATGACACTTGCTAGAAACCATGATAAGACAATGCAAGTTTCTGCTCTTTAAAGAACAACTTTCCATATCTAAACACTCTCAGTACTTCTGCTTTATCATAGTTTTTATATAAATAGAAACCATACCATAAAGAACTCTCAAATGAGCATCTGCTGCTCTTAAAATGGCTTTTTATTGATTTTGTGCCTCAAAGAGCCCTCTTCTATTTATTTGAATCTGTTCCTTCACCTGCTCTAATCTACCTTTATGATCTTGTCCTTTCTAGCACAATAAAACTCCAGGAGTCTTCTTTTTCTTTCTTTTTTGTAACACTCACAGCAAAACAGGGAAGTAATTTGTGCTTATAAATCTCAAGGCAACTACCTCTAGGGCATAAAAAAATGCAAATTACTGATGCTATCAGAGGACTGAAATTGGCTGCCATATAACCATGAATTTTGTAAGTTCTAGCACAAACTACTTTGTTGATCTCAGGAAATTAGCTTTCCATGATTTCCTAGTAATTACTGTATGTCTGAATGACCATTTCACTCTCTCTATATTTCCAGGCACTGATATCTGCTTCCTGTCACTGAATCTTGTTCTTCATCAGCTGTTACTTTTTATTTCTTTACACTTCCAGAGTATTTTCTTCTCAGATGCTTTAGCTTTTGCAAGAGCTCATCTTTTATCCCATTAAACCTCCTCTGCCTGATAACAAATGTTCTCTCTAGACAGAAACTCCTCATGTTGTACAGGCAGAGATAGCAACTCCAATACTGAAATGAAACAGCTCCACAGTTTTAACAGGAACTTAGAGACTCCTGAGAGAATTTCTCTGAAAACAAATATTAACTGTTGTAAAATGAAGGGAAGTCATGACACTATCACTGGAGAAGTTCTCTAAAAGGTTATGGAAGGAATTAATAAACTATATTTTCCCTTCAGACATTAGGAACAGAAAAGGTTTAGAAACAACAGGTGCTTGCTTGCTTGCTTCCCATTTTACTGTTTTCTTTGCTTCATGAGGACTATTTAATTACAGAGTGATGGCAATAAACTAACAGTTCACTGCCAATGAAGTTAAAAAGCCAAACTCAAGATTTCTTGCAGGAGGACCTGATTCAGGGTGTTATGGCTGAATGTGACCCACCAGCTCCTTCCAAGTTTCCTTTGCTTTTAATCTTCAAAGTGCAGCTGTGGCTGGGTTGTTTTGGTTGGTTGGTTGTTTTGGTTTTGTGGTTTTTGGTGGTGGTGGTTGGGGGATTGGTTTGTTTGGCTTTAATTGAGAGCTTTTTCTAGCATTAATATGCAAACTGACAGAAGCCTGCAGAAGCCTGAAACATTGCCACTGTAGTTACTAGTTTCCCAGTGCTTGTCTCCTGCTTATAATCCTCTCTCTTTCCCAGAGCTGCTGTGCACCTCCCAGCACCCCTCAAATGTGATCACCCTTCTTTAAAAAGAATGAACAGGCACAGAAAAAGATACCTGAAGACTGCCAATAGTGGAAGCTTTTGACCTCATCTGGGTTCAAAACACTATTCAGCACCCTGTCTGCACTTCTGACACAAAACAAGATCAACAAATTTCTTTGCAGCCCTATAATTGTTACCTCTTTTTTTCTTCCTGTACAGTGTTCTCAGCCTTCCATTCATTTCATTTATTACTTTTTTCTTCTCACTCATTCTCAAATGATAGAAGTCAACTCCTATTTTTTCACCCAGGAGATATACAACTGACATACCATAATGAGGATTCAGACACTCTTTTCTATGTAGCCATCCTCAAGAATTTGAATTATCTTTTCTTTTCATTAGCTCCTGAAAGCCTGATGCAGGCTTTGGAAGATCTTGATTACCTAGCTGCCCTGGATAATGATGGGAACCTTTCAGAATTTGGAATTATTATGTCAGAATTTCCCTTGGATCCACAGCTGTCAAAGTCAATTCTGGCTTCTTGTGAATTTGAGTGTGTGGATGAAATGCTCACCATTGCAGCCATGGTAACAGGTACTCCTCAATGATGTCTGACTGCATGGCTTCTGCCACCTCTGCCAATTCCCTGTAGACTCTTTCCAAATCTAAAGACAAGGGCAACCCAAAAGCAAACTTTTGTTAGTTGCATCCTATTTATGTCAGTAAATGAATATCTTTGGGTATTTAAGTCTTGCCTTTAAGCACTGAATGAAACACATGTAATGAATTTGTAAGTAGCACTCCATTTCCATGGTTCAGCTGCCCCATTAGCTTCCAACCTTTTGTCAGAAATCATACACAGAACATGCCTTAAAATCAACTTCCTTATCCCATATTCATGTACATTTGTTACAGACTGGAGCAGCAAATTAGTGGAAGTTCTGATTACAAACTGCTGACCTACAGAGAATTACTTTGTGACCTCATTTGTCCACTTCACATAGTTTATAAAACTAACATAACCTTAAATATCCAAACTCTCTGTCCTGATGGATCACTCTGCTCCTGCATGGCACTATGACACAAACCAGCTGGCCTCAAAGACTGCATATATGAAGTCTGGAGCAAGAACATTTATGTTAGAACTGCAGAACTTCTTTCATTTGATATGACAGAGCTATCAAACCAACACATAAACCCCAGATCTTTAAAACTCATTCATTCAGCAAAAGCTCCTATTGAGATCTTAATACATTAAAGATACACAAAATCAAAGATTTTAGGATAACTGAGAGTTCAAACAGCAAATAATGAGGATGACTTCTCAGGATGCCAGCAGACAGTGCAGGACAGGGCTAGACTTACATTCTTTCAAGTCTGAGTTCCAAAGTGGTGTTGGCTCCAGCAGCATGTAGCTGTCTCACTTCTCTCCACAGCAGCCTCCTAACCACATTACACCATGCTGCTGACTTGAAGGCACAACCCTAGTACAGAACCAATGCTTGAGAGCTCTCTGCTGTTCAACAGCCACAGCTTAACCTGGCCTGTAGAGAATGTTTTGGCATGGCATTTATTGTGCTCTGCCCAGAGAGACTATCTTATGCCCAGAAATTGGGGAGGATAGCAGGAAGGACATGAACCCACAGCATACCAAGTTGCATTAGTTGTTCTCATTACACAACAACCCAAGATGGTTTAATTTTTAACAGTGAGCCTAAACTTGTGGTAAGAATGTAAGTATATACAACAGATGTGAATGATTGAGCATAGGCACATTGTAGTTGTTAAGAAGTTCAACCATCTCAACAGACACAATTATGTAGCACAGTACCACAACAGAAGTAAAATGCACTGAGAGGCACAAAGTCCAACATGTAGGAGCAAACTGAGGCACTGCATCCATAGAGGAAGTTTCTTTCTCTATTAAAGAAGTCACATCACAGAATCACAGAATGTCAGGGGTTGGAAAGGACCTTGAAAGATCATCTAGTCCAACCCCCCTGCCAGAGTAGGATTCCCTAGACTAGGTCATATGCTTGGATTCTGGGTAAATGATGCATTGTGAAGCATTTTTGGCATTAGTCTAGGAGAAAGCTGCTCACCTCCTTTTGTGTTTACAGCACAAATTAACTAAATGAGAGGGAAAGAACAGCCACATAAAACCTTACAGAATGCAACAGATTCATTCCTTCAGCAACAATCAATCCCATAGTGAAGGTTAAAGGGAACTGAGAGAGGAAAAAACCCCAAAATGTGAGTGGAGTAACTATCTGTGCATGCACCTATGTGTCTTAATAACCATTGGCTTGATTCTTCTTTAAGCTCCTTGTTGCTTCTTACACACACCTCCTGGAACAGAAGAGATTGCTCTTACTTGCTGGAGAAAATTCTCACACCCTGCAGGAGATCACTTCACTCTGATCAATGTCTTCAATGCCTTCAAGGAAGCCAATGCAAACTCCACAAGCCAACGTAAGTGTGTCCATGCTGGGCAAAATGAAGTGAGCTGTCACCAATTTGGAGGAAAAAAACCAAACCCAAAACAAGTTATCTGAACAGTCACTGTGTTACCATTTAGTTCACAAACTCTTTTTGAATGACTTCTTCTAGAACTGTTAATTTGCAGGGAGAAACCCATGCTAACAGCCATTGCAAATGAATATTACTTTTAGATGATTAACTAATTGCAACTGACCTAGGACAGCAAAGCTCATCCAGCAAGGATAAGTAAGCACTATTACAGTTGTCATTTGAATCACAGAATCATAAAGGATGGAAAAGACCTCTAAGATCATCAAGTCCAACCACTAACCTAACAGTGCCAAGTCACCACTAAACCATGTCCCTCAGCACCACATCTCCTCATCTTTTCAATCCCTCCAGGGATGGTGACTCCACCACTCCTGGGCCAATGCTTAATTCATCAGTGAAGAATTTTTTTTCCTAATATCCAACCTAAACTTCCCTGTCACAACTTGAGGCCACTTCCTCTCATCCTGTCACTTGTCACCTGGGAGAAGAGATCAACCCCCACCTCACTCCAGCCTCCTTTCAGATAGTTGCAGAGAGTGAGAAGGCCTCCCCTGAGCCACCTCTTCTTCAGACTAAACAACCCCAGTTCCTTCAGCCACTCCTCACAAGAATTGTCCTCCAGATCCTTCCCCAGCTTCATTGCCCTTCTTTGGCCACACTCCAGCAACTCCATGTCCTTCCTGGAGTGAGGGATGTGTTGAAGTACAAAACCAAAATGATGGCTTCTCCTGTAAAAGCACATAATCCAGGTTTAAGGTGTGACATAACACAAACACAGTTGAGGAGGGACTCGATTCCTCCAGTAGCCTAACAATTCTGGAGCTTTTCAGACAGCTGCCAACTAAAAGGAAAGTTTAAAGGGAAAAAAAAAAATGATAGTAGTAAGGTTCATATTTACAGGAAATCAAATAAAAGCCAGGGGACTGCACAGCAGACAGAAGCTCTTCATAGTATTTTCCTTTGCTTAAATATTTCACTCAGCTTCATTTAGCCCAAGTTCAGTATTTTCAGAGCAGAGTGATAATTGTGCATATACTCAGTAAAAATTTAGGACAAGACAGTAGGAGTGTTTCAGCTTCAGTCTTGCTGAACACTAAAGAGAGGTCCAAGGGAAGCTGTTCTTTACCAGTATACAGCATTATCACCAGCATTACAGATGTGATTTCAGTTCCATATCATGGTCTGTATTGAGAAAGCCTGAAAATAGAGTTGCTACTCATGCCATTTGCAGCTATTACTTTTTACAGACCAAAAAATGGATTTTGAGTATTTTTGTTCAGAAAGATAAGAGCTAAAATTCTATAAAACTAAGTAAGGATATCAAGTATTGCCCACTCACTTCCCAGGCAAAAATCAATGAGCCTAAGCTGGCCCATATGGCTCTTGTTATCAGAATTTTGGACAGCTCTGCCACAGCTACTTGCTCCAAAATGGTTTTAATTTATTGCACCAGTCAAAGAGCATTTTCCAGAGGAGTATCTCTGTGGATAATACCTATCAGTAAGACTTTGCTTTAAGCCAAAACACTCTTTTTTTTTCCCTCCACAGACTTCAGTAATGAGAAATGGTGTCGTGATTATTTCCTGAGCTGCTCTGCATTGAGGATGGCAGAAATTATCAGAGCTGAGCTAGTGGAGATTATGAAGCGTATTGAGCTTCCCATTTCAGAGCCAGACTTTGGATCCAAAGAGAATATACTAAGCATTAAGAAAGCTCTCTTATCTGGTTATTTTATGCAGGTAAGTGGTTTCATCTTACTGCATTGTTAAGTTCTAGAGAATGCTTTCAGAGACCTTCAGTTAGGTAGGAAATGCATTGATCATCAGAATGGATAAAAGCCATTTTCCCCACTGTATCAAACACTTCTGCCAATCCCAACCTTCCCTCTGGAGTTCAGCTATCACAGCATGGACTCCACACTCTTCACTGTGAGAGGAAAACTGCCAATATGCCTTCCACTCACAGAATCACACACAGAATCACAGAATCATTAGGGTTGGAAAGGACCTTTAAGATCATCTAGTCCAACCAATAGCCCTACACTACTCTTATCCCTAAATCATCCCCTGAAGAAACACATCTATCCTCTTCTTAAAAACCTCCAGGGATGGTGACCCCACCACCTCCCTGGGAAGCCTTTTCCAATATCTCACCACTCTTCCAGTAAAGAAATTCTTCCTAATATCTTATCTAAACCTACCCTGGCTCACCTTAAGCCCATTCCCTCTAGTCCTGTCACTAGTCACAAGGGAGAAGAGGCCAACACCTGCCTCCCTAGAATGGCCTTTCTCAAAGAACTCTTGTTTTACAAACTCTTTTACCTTGGAATATTCCCTCAGACATTATTTCCTTTTTGAAGATGCTTTTGTGAAAATATCCTGGAAACAGAGAATTGACTTTAGAATGAGTTTTAAGTATATATAATATTCAGCTCAACCAAATGAGGTTCTGTAATGGTAAATAGCAATGAGATTTACTCTCACTTGAAAACTTGCTTTCCTTCACATCACTACATCCCACTTAAATGCAAGGACCCCCCCAAACTACACTACTTCAAGTGCCCTGCTACACATTGTACTTTCAATTTCTTATAATTCTTTAAGAATACATGTTTTCACACAGACCCTTCAAAGCCAACTTCAGACACTGACTGTATAAGCCTGCCCTCATTTGTTGCAGACAGTTTCAACATAGAGCTGAACATTTTCTCTAAGCTTCATTCCACACTATCCAGTCCCTAGCTTTCCCACAGCAATCTGGGAAGAAGTTTAGGCTCTCCAGTCTGAAGTATCTGAACACAGCTTTAGTTCCTGATTTTAATACAATAGACAAACACTGATTTATGCATCTTGTAGGTTCAACAAAATAATGGATAACTCTGCATTTCTATTGTAGACTGCTCGTGATGTAGATGGCTCAGGTAACTACTTAATGTTAACCCACAAACAAGTTGCCCACCTTCATCCTTTCTCATCATACTACAACACCAGAAGGATTCCTGAGTGGGTTTTGTTCCATGAGTTTAGTGTTTCAGAAGACAATTCCATCAGAGTTGTCTCTGAGATATCACCTGAACTGTAAGTTAATGATGAAACTGTTTCTTCACTCCCACCTCTACCACAAAAGCAGATCTTAAGTCACAGGGATAAGGATATGTGTGTACATTGAGAGAAATGCTTGGAGAAGTCAGTTTTGGTCACCTTCTCCTTTTCCTTTATCTCTGTCACAAAAATAGCTACCTTGTGGTTCTGTTGAGAAAACATTCCAAGCATAACTGATTCACTCCAGGTACAGATGTGGCTTTAAAAAACAATAAAAGCAGTAAAACAGTCATAAGGGAAAAGGACAATCTTCAGACCTAGTCAAGCAAGAGGAGTTGGCATCACTGAAGGGTGAAGAAATTGTTGATTTTTGCACTTTTTATATTCACTAGTGAAGATACATGGGATCAAAATTCATTTCTTTGTTACCAGTACTGTTCTGTCACTGTCTGCAGCTTTGCTTGACATCTTCATCTCCATTCAGAACACTCACTGCACTAGAGCACAGAACTATTAGAAAAGGGAAGAACTGTGATCTCACTCCCTTACTCTTTCCATGCAAAACAAAAACATCATTTATATCAGCCTGCTCCATTTCCTAACATGGGCTGATGTGTTCACATACTGAAGTAAGTCTCAATATCTGCCACTGGAACTGCAATAAATTCACCCACTGAAGAAACACCTTGCAGAAGTTTCTTATAAAGTAAAATATAGAGGGGAAAAAAAAACCCCAGGAGTTAACACAGCAGTGTACTCATAGATGAATCTAGCTGGAAATTCCTTTCTTCCCTGAAAAGCTATTTTTTAGCCAATTTTTTATGTACCCAGTCAGCAAAATCATCCCATATCAACTGTTTATGGATTCAAGACCAAAGTCTTCCTGCTGCAAAAATCTCTTTACACCAAGAATATACATTTCAGTAGCCTATCTTTTCTATTTCCAATATTTATAAGAAATCCCTTTCCATAATTTTACTGAACCAAAAACCCAGAAAAACTGGATGCCAAATGCAGCATTGAGAACTGAATCACAATCACCTGAAGTGCAGGTTTACCTAAAGCACAAACTACTGCTACACCTGGCAGAGAGTTTTGGGTGGGAGGTAGCTGTGTGTATCAACATGTTGCTGAGGTCTTTTGCACAAGCTGCAAAGAGGTATTTCATAAATCAGGTAAAAAAAAATACTCATGTTTTGTCTTATTTCTTTCCCAGATTCATGAAGCTGGTACCTCAGTATTATTTCAGCAATCTTCCTCCTAGTGAAAGTAAGGAGATTCTGCAGGAAGTGATCAATCACTTGTCACCTGTTTCAGCCACAAAGGAGGAGCAGAAAACTAACAATGACAGCAAAGAAAATGAAAACTCTCCCCAAGCTCCCACTGAACAAAGATGTATTATTCAGTGATTTGAGACTCAACCAGCAAATACTAGACAAATAGAAATAAAAACAGTATATGCAATATCCATCCTCATCTTAACCCATGTAATTATCTGACCTTTTGACATAACTCTATATAAACAGAAGAAACATAGAAAAAGCACTTTTCCTAACAAAAGGAGCTGCATGCATTAGTTGGTACCAGAAAAGACAGGATTTACTTTTGCTTCAAAACAGAAAGAGCAATCTTTTCTTGGAAGATTGGGGTTTTATTGACTGCTTAATGATGATACCAAAGTATAAGATGATAACAGTCATTTAAAAATATTCTTTTGAAGGATGTTTTTCCTTGTACCACCTGCTTGTCTTCTAAGAACCATCTGAGCAGTAGAAAACCATTCACTCTTCTGAAAACACTGTGAAGTCATAGTTCTGCATGGCTGCTTTATCAACTGGTGTTTAGAGGAGAGTTCAGAGTGAGAGATAGTCTTTGAGCTTCTCCATAATGACATTAATTCCATCAGCTGGAACTAGCATCACAGTCCTCCAAGGCTTCATGGGTACATCATCAAAGGACCATCTGCCACCCAGACAGGTGTCACTCTCCTCTTGCACAGAGTAGTTGAACTTGAGAAGGGCTTTCTAACCAACAGAGAGAAATGGGTTAGGATTAACATTCTGAATTAGCATGAGGATAATACAGCATCTAACCAAAGGAAAAATAATGACCCTCTTATGCACATCCTTCTTAGGAAGTTATTTTCTGCCCTCTCAAAAGGTTCACCAAAAAATCTCTAAATGGGAACTTACTACTCAGTGTTGTATACTATTTGCTTTTCACAGAGGCTATAAAACTCATCTTACACTCTAAAATGATTGCTAGCATTACAGTTTGGTATCAGAAAAAAAGGCATTAGAGGAAAAAAAGAAAAAACAATAAAGCAACCAATGCCTCCTTTGTATATAAGCTGACTGTGCCTTATTTTAAATGGTTTGAAGACAGAATCTCATTGCATGACATTAAGAAACGTTGAGCCTTCCAAGATATTGTAGAGGGAAGTTCTCCTGCCCTGCTGAGACTACAGGTGAAGGACTGTGTACAGTTCAGGGCTCCCTACTTCAAGAGAGACAAGGAACTACTGGAGACAGCCCAGTAGAGGCTACAAAGGTGCTGAGGGGACTGGAGGATCTCTGGGAGGAGGAAAGGCTGAGAACCCTGGGGCTGCTTAGCCTGGAGAAAAGCAGCCCCAGAGAGGAGCTGCTCAATGCTGAGCAAGAGCTAAAGGCTGGGGGCAAGAGGTTGGGGCCAGACTCTGCTCAGCAGTGCCCAGGGACAGGCCAAAAGGCACTGGGCACAAACTGGAACACAGGAGGTTCCACCTAAACATAAGGAAAAACAGCTTTCCTGTGAGGGTGCCAGAGCCCTGACCCAGGCTGTCCAGAGAGGTTGTGGAGTCTCCTTCTCTGGAGAGATTCCAACTCCAGCTGGAGGTGATCCTGGGAAACCTCCTCTGGGTGACCCTGCTTTAGCAGGGGGGTTGGACTGGATGATCTCAAGAAGTCCCCACCATTCTGAGATCAGGCTCTTAATAGACCTTCAACCCTGGAACAAGAGCAAACCACTAGTTGTGCAAGTCTGAGGATTAGAACATCAGCCAAAACCCAGATAAAAGGAACACCAAGAGAGAGCAAGTAGAACAGAGCCTGTACTGAAGACAACAGCTTGGTGTGGGCAACAGGTGGAAGGCCTGCAGCAATGAAAAGGCTCTAGAACTGCTTAGAGTGGTAAAATTTAAAGTATCTGCAAGAATATGTGGCACAGTTATCAATTCTATCACACTGCCAGTAGAAATTAAATATTAAGGGGATGGGCAGTAATACAAATCCTGAGCAGAATTTCAAAAAGCTCTTGCAAAGTCTCTTGATGGCTGAAAGCACTGAAAGACATATTTGTAAAGGATGCTTCTTCAGATAGGTAGATAATGTGTATTATTTCTTTCCAGTGCATACAGATAGAACAGTCTCTTTTTATTAGCTTTCCTAGATAAATGGAAGCCTGATGGCTAAAAAAAAAAAAATCTCACCTAACAAATATTTCTAGCTCTCACACAAGGCAGATTAAGAAGTATGAACTCAACTCCTAAGTAGAGAAACTTCCCTAACCTCTTCCCTTTGCAAGGAAAGATAAGATACAGTCTTTTTACTAACAGTATCTCAAGGTTCTAAATTTAATTTTGAAAGATCCATCACAATTAATTAAGTGCCTTTGCTCAATAACAAACCATTTGAGCAATGGAAACCCTAAAGGTTTAAGCAATTCCAAGTCTGGTTATAACAGAACTTTCCTTCTGCTCCCTCAGTAACATTTGAAGGAACAGAACAAAGCACAGGGAAGTGACAAATGCAAAAAGACTCCTGTTTTATATGGCTCTAAGTGTTTGTCTCAATGCACTAAATATCATTTAATGGCAATCTAATTAACATTATGTGTGATCAGGGAGGAAATACACTCCAACACTAATTTAACATATATATATATGATTAAGTCATCCTCCCCCTGTAACCAGCACTGATAAGGCTGCACCTGGATTACTGGTTCAGTTTTGGGGCCCTCACTACAAGAAGGACATAGAGGTGCTGGAGTGTGGCCAAAAAAAGGCAATGAAGCTGGTGAAGGGTCTAGGACACAAGTATTTTGAGGAGCAGCTAAAGGAACTGGGGTTGGTTAGTCCAGAGAAAAGGAGGTTCAGGGGAGACCTCCTCACTCTCTACAACTTGAAAGGAGGCTGGAGTGAGATGGAGGTTGGTCTTTTCTTCCAAGTCACAAGTGACAGGATGAGAGGAAATGGCCTCAAGTTCTACTAGGGGAGGTTTAGGTTGGATATGAGGGAAAATTTCTTCACTGAAAAAGTAGTTAGGCATTGGAACAGGCTGCCCAGGGGAGTGGTGGAGTCACCATCCCTGTAGGGATTGAAAAGATATGTAGATGTGTTGCTGAGGGACATGGTTTAGTGGTGACTGTGCTTTTCCAACCTTAATTATTCTATTAAGTACAGAGACCCACTTAATTTCATATCCTCCATAATGTTTAAAATGAATTTGCTAAAAAAACTAAAGAGACTTTAACAATGCAAAGCATGTTCAGTTGGAGTGTATCCACTAGAGTTGAAAACCACTGCCATTTAGAGAAAAGCACAAAATTAAGTCTAAAAGGCCACTCCAAATTACAAACCAGAGATCAACACAAACCAGCCCTTCTAAAACATGAAGCCAGTGAACACATGGGCATTCCAGGCTTCCCTAGTTCAGTCACATGTTTACACAGAGCTCAAGTTCAGCTGCTGAAGCTGCTGTGGCAAGAACACAAAAAGAACATCTCCAACCTGTTACAGCCTAGAGGTTACAACAGTGCTCCTTATAGCTACAATGAATCCACCCACTGACAGTTTTCTTTTTCTGAAGAAATAAAATTACAGCCACATCATAGCCTCCAACCCAGAATGTCATGAATGATTACAAACAGGAACCTTTGCCACTAACCAGATGATGCCTGTGTGAGTACCTTACCCTGTAGGCACTGCCAGAAAGGAAAACTAATGGTCTCTTGACAAAGCAATACTAGTGTAGAATAATATTTTCAAAGCTTTGGGGAAAGGAAAAGAACAACCAAAGAATAAAAAAATTCCTTGCATTTCAGAATACATTTAGAATATCATTTCCTGCATCTTCCCCTGGCCTGATTTGGCTTGAGCCCAGCAGAATTGTGTAGGCAGCTTGCCTTAAGAAATAAGAAGTAATATTTTCATCTCAGTATTTCAGCACTTTTTATTAATATACTTATCTGGAGCAGGAACAGAGACAGAAAAGGGAAATAATAGCTACTTGTTTGGCTTTTCAAAAGTTTTTACTCTGAGCATTTTTTGAAAGTAACAGATATCCCAAAGGAAACAGATATATCAGCTTTCCACACAAGTCCAAAATGACACAAATGCAGAGCTCTGAGTCTCTTAATTGGGAAGAGATCTTGGAGAAATGCATTTAAGTGCATTACCAACTTGAAATAAAGCCTCCACAGCTGTTTTCTTCTGCCACAGGACTAACTATATAGGGGCAAGGAAAATGCTAAGAGACCTGGGGCTGGTTAGACTGGAGAAGAGCAGCCCCAGAGGGGAGCTGCTCAGTGCTGAGCAAAATCTACAGGATGGGGGTCAAGAGGATGGGGCCAAACTCTGCTCAGTGGTGCCCAGTGGCAGGACAAAGAGCAATGGGCATAAAGAGGAGCACAGGAAGTTAAATTGACTCTCACTGGCAGATATCCAGGCTATCCTGCACTTCCTGCAATTCACACACCCACAGTCAGTCTTCTCTCTTAGGTGGACACAGGAATTTAAGTTAAAAGAATCAGATATGTTACCTCATAAAAGAATTCTTCCTCTGCATTTGCAAACATTAATTCCTCCTTTTGCTGATTTCTCCCTTCCCTCTTCTTAGAATTGCTCTTTGTGGCTTCTGTAAAGGTCTTGCTGATAAGCAGATAGTAGTGACACTTTCCACAAGGTTTGTTTGTTCTCTGTGCTTCACTCAACTCTTTCCTAAAGATAAGTAAATGTTTACACACACAATTTAAAAATACATTTACATAGACAATTTACACCCTCAACAGGTGTGTAAGTAAACTTGATAGCATATTACTATAGAAGGGATATATAGTGCATCTCTCCTGAAAACAAATCACCCTGTCACTTCCACAAGGAACTGAGGAGCCACAAAACACTTCTGCCCACCCTTCTGTTAAACATGTCACTGCAACACTCCAAAACCTTTAAGACACAGAGTTAGAATCTGAGTTGTGACAAATGCTATACTAGTAGTAAACCTCAAAGCTAAACCTTCAAGCAGCTCATTTCTTTCTCTACAAACATTCCTGATCAACACTCTCTACATGTTTTCTTTCCTATCAAAGTAGTAATTCCTTACAGGTCTCTTTTATTGCTTAAATAAGGCAGGATGGCAGTCAACTTAATCTGACTTCTAATCTCACCTCAGATGAGAGGAATAATCAATAGGAAAATAATCTGCAATACAAGATAAACTCCAATATACACTCTACAATACTACACAATATACAGCTATTTCTATAAGCACATACTCTATTTTCTCTATCTTTAAGGCTTTGTAAAGCCTAAAGATACAAAAGACAGTAAACAACTAAAGATCTTATACGAGACAAAACTATTTTCTTCTGTTCATGTCTTCCTTGTATTTATAGTATCATTTCTTAACATAGTTCTATGTACAGAAGATTTCTGAAGCAATATGAAGTACCATTCAACAGCATCCCAAAAAATCCCCAAACCAACTTACTGAAGCTGCTGGTGCATGGGCAGAGCAATCTGTGGTGGTACATTAATGAATCTTTCACTGAGTAAGAGACCCACAGCCTTAGTACTGTCGTTTAGAAGCTTATCCAGTTGTTCAACTACATGCTGTTCACAGCTCTTCTCACACTGGCTTAGAATCAGCTCTTTGATTTGTTCAGCACACTGTGTACCCTAAAAATCAAAAGGTATATTCTCTTGACATTGTAGAACAATTATTTACACAAGAAAACCCTGAATGTGAACTTCAAGGGAATATTCTAAAGGCTTCTTGGCAATTTCCTTAAGCAGGCTCCAAAGCACTGTACCACTTTTCTGCAGTCATTTACCACCCCTAAAGCTGAGGGCAAACAGAGGTTCTTTACTGATAGGGACTCAGCTAGGAGCTGCAGCACTAGTCCACTCCATAGCAACACTCAAAAGCTGTGACAGATGAAAGTGAAGAAATACAAGAGGCTGGCAGCCCAGTTATGTTGGATCTACTTATTAGAACTAGTTCTAACTCTCTCTTCCACTCTTTGCTTCATGTTTGACCCTCAGCAAGCTATGCAGGACCAGATCCAAAAGAAAGCTAAGTGATCTGCATCTCTTGAAGACCACAGTCCTCCATGTTGGAATCCAAAATCCTGATCAGCTGTCTAGGCTGATTAGACAGGGCAGAAAAGCAGGACACAGTATCATGTATTACAGTTTAGAAGTTAATGAGGAACACCAACCTTCCTTTCTGTTAAGTTTAAGCAGCTTATAAAACCAAAGACTTCATCATCATCTTCATCATCATCACTACTGTCTTCTGGCACTTCTGCTTGCTGTTTAATGAAACAATTAATGAAGCACTTCAGTACAAGGGATGGCAATATCTTAAGCAAACCAACTATTCTTTAGTTTCTAATGTAGGGAAATAAACCTCC
Source organism: Galbula dea (assembly GCA_013399015.1). Taxonomy (NCBI): domain Eukaryota; kingdom Metazoa; phylum Chordata; class Aves; order Piciformes; family Galbulidae; genus Galbula; species Galbula dea. The sequence goes on along the minus strand of VWZX01006857.1, from coordinate 1,000,147 downwards.
AAAGTCTTAAAAATCTAAAGCAGTAGAGGTTTGAGAGAGAGTGAAACAAAGAAGCTCAGCAAAACTCCCCAATAGAAAACCTAGGGAAAGAACTGGGGGTTCTGCAGTTGGAATGTAAGGATCATATCAAACCTGGGCAGGAAAAGTGTTGGCACAGGACAAAAAGGGAATGTACAGCAATGATAAAACATGGTACAACAGCACAACTGTGCTGGGGTGCAGCTTCTTCAAGTCTGCAAGCAACATGGTCATGACATCTTGAGCACTATCCAGCACTGAACAGCTTCCCAAAGAATCAGGAGTAACTTGGGATTCTCTGCAGAACACTCCACTGCCATAGCAGAACTTGTTCAGGACTCATTTTGGGATCCTAGCCTATGCCCAAAGAACTCTGCACAAAAGGAAACTACATACAGGATATTTTTGGTCTCTATCTCAGTGTATCTTAAGAATGCAAGGAAATTACAAAGTCCTTTTCTTATGGAGATGGTAACAAACCTCTCCACAGCATTTTCAGCATTATTACTCCACTACACCCAAATTCAGAGAGAAAAGCAACAAGCCTTCCATCTGTAAAAAGAAATCAACCAAAATAATACATCCAACTCCTTCTTTGCTTGAAAGTAGGCATGGAAAATTTCAGCTCCAATAGAAGGATTTATTCTTAAAGCAAAAACACAAGACAGCATACAAAGTACAAAGGCAGAATCCTCTCCTGAAAGTCTGTTATGTCATTTCAACATCAAAAGTATTGTACTTCATATAGAAATGTAAATTCTGCCTCACCTTGATAACACTTCCAACATGATTCTGTTGTATTAACAGATCAGTTAGTTCAGCAGTGTTAACTGGAGCTTTTAGAAACAACTGGAAAATAAGAAACAAGTATTAGTAAGTGTTAAGCCTCAGGATATCTCCCAAGTAAGATGCAAAAGGATTAAGGGTAAACAGCCTCAAGTTGTACCAGGGAAGGTTTAGGTTGGACATCAGGAAAAATTTCTTCCCCAGAAAGGCTACAAAGCCCTGGAAAAGACTGCCCAGGGAAGTGGTGGAGTCATCATCCCTGGAGAGATTGAAAAGATGTGTAGATGTGGTGCTGAGGGACATGGTTTAGTGGTGACCTGACAGTGCTGGGTTAACAGTTGTATTCATTGATCTTAAAAGTCTTTTCCAACCTAAATGATTCTATATATCATGGGCCACTTAGAAAATAAAGTCAGCAGTTTCTCTAGGATGTTATGCAATACTCTGTTCCAGTTTTTCATTTCCATTTAGTGAGTTTGTTTATTTACCTTCCTTCAGCATCATACTGTAAAGACTAAAAATCAGCTTCTGGGAGCACCTGATCCTTGACTGTCCCAAGATGGCATTTTGCATACCAAAAAAAAGTATCCTTCTGAGTTTGGAATGATCTGAATGCTTGCTGAGCATGGGATTACAACAGAAACAGCCAAAGAGTGAAAGCTGCCACTGAACAGACACATCACTTGTTTTTTAAGGGCTCCAATTTACAAAAAAAGCCTCCAGGAAGCTGACTGACACTGAAAAAGGTTTTCTGGGTAGCAGCTAACAAAATGAAGATGGAAAGATTACACACACTGGAAGAACAGCTCACTGGGTAAAGTTTAGGTTTAGGAAATATATGTCCACTGTGGCTGTAATTATTTCATCTTCATGAGCTGAAGCACAGTAAAACTCTGAATCAATACAGATAATGTGAATGATTTGCATAACTTTTTGGATATTATTTAGCAATAAGTATGTCAACCCAGCTAACAAGAAGTCAAAAGTACCTGTTGGAGTAATTTCTTTATCCCATTATAGTCATTGTCTGATATGGAATGTGCTTCAAATTCAATATTCACTTCCTATGAAGAAGGAAAGCAGAAAATGTCAAACACATTTGGCAAGAAGCTGGATCAAAACAAAGCTAAATGAAAAGAAATTTTAAGTAATGGTCAACATAAGAAATGCAACTTATTTCCATCTTTCAGTAATCTCAGCAACTGTCACAGCTATCATTTCTGTAATCTCCAGAGAGCATCTGTGAAAGTCACTTCTTCAATCTAATTTACAAACTGTGCTGTGAAGAAACCCCTAATGCTTTGTTCCTGCAATCTGGTGCACACAAATATGTTTACCATAGCCACACTGACTTACTGCAGAGAGCCTTGATCCAGGCAGTTAAACTCTTAGAACTGCAGGACTAGCATGTAATGCTTGGCTAAAGATGGAGATTGCTGCAGACACTGAAATAATTAGATCCAAACCCATACTTCTGCTGTGTCCTCACATCCTAATGGTATCATTAGCCCCACTCTGGAAGCCTGCTCAGTACACACATGATAAGACCTTGTCACAGCAAAACAGAAGCTGAACTCCTGCTTCTCCTTCCAGAACAAATGCTGTGCACCCACCAAACATTTTTACTGATGTTCTGTATTAATGGTAAGTTTGCCAAGGTTATCTTGCCTACCTATTTTTCTGTGAACCACTGTCCAAGACCATCCAAATTTGCTTTACCTTTTAATTGTTGGTTTGGATTCCACTTTCTGAACAACCTAAACAACAAAGCCTTCCTTTGGTCACCAACTAAGACCCATAAATCTCTCCAATATCATACTGAGGCCATGGTCCTTATTTGTCTGGAGGGAGAACAACCTTAAAGGCTGGTTACTATGCAGAAAGCAGGTATACAGTCACTTAAGGTGGGAGGGAATAAAAGTCAACAGATGAGCTCAGATGTTCTTCTTTGGTCTAATAAAGCAAGGAAACTCTAGAGAGGTAGCTGAGAGCACATTATTTACTCAAGAAGCTACTAATAGAAGAAAACAGATTGTATCTTTGATGTATACAACATTCACTCCTGGCATCCAGGAACTTCCTGACTGCTTTAAAATTCAAGGATCTCACTGAATGATTAAGCCATTAAATTCCCACCAAAACACCATTTCTAGTAGTTCTGAGTACTGTGCAAATCATAGCCATAAAACTGATAGACACCAAAGGAGCACTACATGTTCTAACACTAGTCTTGCTTCATGGCTTTTTCCAGTACCCAAAAATAACAGCCTGGTATAAGAGAGTTTACAAACCCTCCATCTTTCATCTGTTCATAAAAGCAAACCACAACAAATAAAGACTCATCATATATTTTAGTGGGTCCTGTGCTTCCATCCAAAGCAAGGAAAGCTGTTACATGCAACAATACTCTGCTACCTACAACACAGCAGTGAGCAGAGCTCCATCTCAGCAACCAGACCCTACTTGTCAACCACACTGTGTTCTCAGACTGACAGAACTACCACATTGCCACTGAACATGAAGAAAATAACTCTATAAAGGCAGAGATTGTCCTTTTCCCACCTGAAGTGGTAAGAGGCAAAGGGAAAGGGTAATACAGCAAAAATAAAAGTGGTAAGAATTCCAGAGAAACAAATGCCCTTGAAGTATATGACTTTACAAATTTCTAAGTGCACAGTTATAAATGTTCAGTACATTTCTTTAATATTAGCAATGCACACTTTGGTATCTTATACAAGAATTGAAGGAAACTCACTATATCTTTAAATAGAAGCAGATGTCACAGTGATGTATCACCCTCAAAAGCTGGACTACTAAAGTAAAAAGTGCAAATTATATCCAGTGGACAAACAATTGCAAATGAAACACAGAAGTGCACACCAGTGCAGAACACACAGAAACCACCCTCAAACTCCCTGTTACTAAAGACTCAAGAAAAACACCAAATAAGCCCCACTATCCTATCCACATTATGCAGGAAAGCTGAACACTTTACAAAGAAAAAGGGGAAAGAAAAGGATTATGGCTATTACCTTTAATTTCACAGTGCCTAGACACCAGTGCAACCTCTCCTATCAGTTTACACTCAACAGTATACAAAGTACTAGCAGTGCTAGACAAGAACTTCACCAACACGTGTTAGCTCAAACTTAGGACCCCTTTAAGGTGGCATACATTTCTTACAAATGGTAAATGCTTTTCCACCATGTTAATATGACTTCCAAAACAATTACACCCACACTTTATATGATGACACAGGTTTTTATAAAAGGTAGGGTTTGTTTCTTTTCATTTGGTAACATAAGCTAAGGCCTCATCTAAGAAAAAGGAAGATAATTAACCCAAAGTGAAATCCTACTGAAGACAAACAAGCTAGCACAATATTTAGTTTGAAATGTACTGAGTTAAAAGCCATAGATGCTTCTATTCTTTGACTCTTTTAAGCCCTGAGAAAACGGCAGATAGGCTTATCATCCTAAGATTTTAACAGTTCAGTGTCAGTATGTATCTATTCCTTTCCAAGAAAGGGGAATTCCTCCTTCAGCTTTGTTTCACAATGAAAAAACGGATTTTCACATATACCCAGGTACAGATATATAAAGAGAAAGCTCAGAAAAGATTTCCATGAGGTCTGGTCCCTCCCCCTCCCACCCAGCCACATACCTCAAAAAAGTAAATTAGAGCAAATTTTCTCTGTTGAAAGCATTATGAAAGCATGAACATGAGGAAAAACTTCTTTGCTGTGAGGGTGCCAGAGCCCTGGCCCAGGCTGCCCAAATCGATTGTGGAGTCTCCTTCTCTGGAGAGATTCCAAACCCACGTGGAAATGATTCTGGGCAACCTGCTCTGGGTGACGCTGCTTTAGCATGAGGGTTGGACTAGATGATACCAGCAGGTCCCTTCCAACCCCTACCATGCTGGCATCCCGTGACTATTTTCAAGTGGCTACCTCCAGTCCTCCACCAGAACACAGGTGGCCACGCAAGGACCAAGCCTGCACAACTGACAGCGACCTGGGGGGTCTCAACATTTAAAACAGAGAAAACAAACAAAAAATAAGATTCTCAACAACAATTAACCGAATACACTTTATGCCACCGCTTACCGACGTACACTAAGGTCTTACCTACACTTTAACACAGGAACACTAACCCACAAGTGCCTCCCAAGAGGCGTTGCAGGAGGACAACCGCCTCCACAACAGCTCTCGGTCACGACTCGGTGACTATCGCTCTGCCGTTTTCTTTCAGTTGAAATAAACTAAGAGAGGAGGGGAAGGCTCTGAAGGAGGCCAGGGAGTGCCCGAGGCAGCGAGGGTACCTGAGGGGAAGGCAGGCGCAGGCCCAGGCCCAGGCTCCGCGCGCAGCGGGAAGGCCGCGAAGGGCCTCGCTCCCCCCTACTCACCTCATCGATCTTCTCCTCCTCCTCCTCCTCCTCAGAGTCCAACTCTAGCTCCGACGCTGACTCCAGCTCCGAATCGCTCTCCCCGGCGGGAGGCTGAGGCTGGGCCCGCCGCTTGGCCGGGGTGGCCATGCTGCCACGGCGCGCAGGCGCTCGGCAGCCGGAAGGCCGCGGCAGAGGGAGCGGAGGCGGCTGCGGGCGGGGTGAAGGCGGTAGGTTGGGTGCCCGGTTGGGGTAACTTGTCTGTGGGCCCTGCGCTCAGGTGAACGCCGGGACGAGCGCGGCCTTGCTGCTTCCCACTGGGCCGGGAGTTTCGGCAGGGCTCGGAGGTGGGCTGTGCTCTCCGGCTGTGTGGTGACTGTAAGCGCGGCAGAGCTCTCCAAGCGGGAGTTGGGGTACGTGGTGGATGTCCGCGGTGAAGCTCAGGGAAAGGCTGTGTTAAACTGGGAAGGGAGTAAGGGGAGATTCCTCGGGAAGGGTCCTGGGGCTGAGCTGGGGTGTTTAGGGAGCAAGGGGGACACGGCTCGGCCACCCCTCTTCTCGCTGCTAAAAAATTGAGATTTCCTCTTGGTGCTGCTGCTGCCGCCACCTGCTTTAAAAGAGAGAGCGTTCTGGGAATGGCATCCGGACTCTGCCAGACTCAAAATATGCTTGAAAACGGTACGTGGAAGTGTAGATGTGTGGTTATCGTTGTAGTTTCTTGTCCTGCTGGAGCGTCCTCTGGTTAAAGGCAAGCAAAATAATTGTTCCGTGCAGCAAAGGTCCTTAACGTTTCTTCCCCCCTTCAGCACCTCTCTGCTTGGCCTGTTTTGTGTTGAACCTGTCAGCTATACTGCTGGAGAGAAAAGAAAGCCAAAGGGAAGCTGAAATACAGTAATGGAGCCTGAAAATGTTTCCTGAAAATCTATCACATTGGTCAAATTACTGAAAGATTAAAAAAGGAATCAAGGCCTTACAGCTTACTTAAAGAAATAATTCTGCAGACTAGTTATAGTTAATTGCAGACAAACAAATAGAGCACATAGTGAGGTAAAATACGGTGTGCATAATTTAGATGTGATTTTGATAAAAATACTGGTTAGGAAAATGTGTTGAACAGGTTGCCCAGAGAGGTTGTAGATACCCCATCCCAGGAAGGGTTCAAGGTCAGGTTGGGTGGAGCTTTGAGCAACCAGCTGTAGTAGAAGGCATTCTTGCCCGTGGCAAGGGGGTTGGAACTAGATGATCTTCAAGATCTATTCCAACCCAAACCATTCTGTGATTCTGTGAAATCCATCCAGGGAGACCTGTGCCAGTGTGCTGTGGGTCTTGCAGGTGCTGCTAGTGCAGTTTCTGTCTCTTGCAGGTTTGCCCACTGCCACTAGGAGTTTCTGTGGTGATGCATTTTCTTTAGTCATATGCCTCATTTATGCCTCACTTATTACAACACCCTGAAAGGAGGTTGGAGCAAGGTGGGAGTCAGTCTCTTCTCCGAAGTAACAAGGGATAGGACAAGAGGAAGCAGCTTCAAGTTGCTCCAGGGAGGGTTTAGGTTAAATATGAGGAAAAACTTATTCACCAAAAGGGTTGTCAAGCCCTGGAACAGGCTGGCCAGGTCAGTGGTGGAGTCACCATCCCTGGAGGGATTTAAAAGACATGTAATGTGGTGCTGAGGAATATGGTTTAGTGGTGGACATGGCAGTGTTAGATTAACATTTGGACTTGATGATCTTAAAAGTATTTTCCAACCTAAAGGACTATGATTTGAAGAAGATGATTTGGCATTGGGTGTTGGCAGCCAGAAGAAATGCAGGCACAGGACCTGGAATGTAATTTTGGCTGTATAAATACAATCCAAATAGGTTAGAATTTGCATGTCTCTTTAAAGTATTTGTGTGTCTGTGTTTATTTTTTTATTATTAGTTTTGGAGAGCTATGTCTGCTCTGAGAGCACTTAGGTCATTGCCAAAATATGAATACTGATACACAGGGAAAGAATTTAGTGTGGAGAAAGACGAATTAACAAAGCCATTTACTGCTGCAGTCAAACTATCTCTGTGGGGGTACAATCTGTATCTATATACAGTTTTCATTTTGGTTTTGAAACCATATAAGTCAAGAATGACACAAATTGCTAACATTGCTTTTGGTAAAAAACCCCCCATGATTTAGTTGAAGGGCCTGAGTCCTTTGCTGCTTCTCTAGTTGCCATGTCAAAGAAGCTGTTTTGTTGAGTTTTGTGACCCATATAGTAAGGCTTATTCTTAAATCTTTTGCTGTTGTTACTTGATGATATACGTGTTACATTATCTGTGGCTTTGGTAGATTTCTGAACCCTACTTCATGGCAGCCTTACAAGTAGGCTTTTTTTTCTTCTCTGGTTATAATAAGCATCTAATCATAGTAAACCAATATTGGTAAGAAATACCATGAAAAATCCTAGCCCAGGGATTTTTAGAGGTTTAAAACAAAATCACATCTCAACAATATCTCAAAATTCATCTCTATTTCTGTTTATGGTGGAACAGACAATTCCCTCTGCACTTGGCAATCAAACTTTATTGCATGACCCATATGGTTGCTTATAATCAGAATAATATTAGAAAAGTTTAATATATTTTGCAGCTCTCAGTGCCACTTGGCAGCAAGAAACAAAAGGACCCATTTATTTCTTTTTACAGGCTGCCCTCTCTATTAAAGCTGGTTCACAATTAGTTTGGGAACAGCTTTTCAAATGAAATTTGAATGACCCAAAGAGATGTTCTTTCTGTACAATGTTGGATAGAAAATATCTGCAAAAGTCTCTTTAATATGAGAGAATATTGCTCCTTTTTACTGCAGTAGTATCAGGGACCTAGAGATACACATTGTAATCAGCTTTATATTTTAACTGAAGGCACAAGGATGTTGAATTTTACTGTGTGATGCTGGGAATGGGCACCATCTCAATTATGTCTGTAAGGATAATATTCTGAAAGTGCAAAGTGACCTAAATTACCCTTCTTCTAAATTAAGGTGGGCTTAAAATTAAGTAATGTGGACTTGGAGAAAGAGCACCAAACTGATTTTAGCCATCAGTCCTGATGTAATGCCTCAGATACTCCAGTCACTCCTGTAGTTTATCAGAGCTAATTGGATGGTTCCTAATTCTCAGACTGACTAAATCCAAGCTTTTCTTCATCTTTGTGTCTGTGTGTTCAAGAAAAAACAGTTGTTGTCTTGTTATTAGCTGTTTGCAAGCCTAATGGGTTTTAAATGGTATTTTTTTTACCATTTGAGGAACAGTCTCTGCAGGGTTATTATTGGTGCTCAGGCAAACAGAGTGCTTGTTAAGGGAGGCAAAAGTGGGCAGCCAGTATCCCTCTAGAAACAAAGACTTGGCAGTGTGAAACTTATTAAGGTTATTAAGGTATTTTTCTTGACAGTGGCTGGTATGTGCCTGTGTTTTGGGTTTGTGCTGCAAACAGTGTTGCTAGCACAGGGTTGTTACAGTTAGTGCTGAGCAGTGCTTGCACACAATCAAAGGCTCTTCTGCTCCCCACCCCACCCCAGAGGGGACACAGCTAGGCCAGCTGACCTCAACTGACCCAAAGGCCATTCCAGACCATATGATGTCATGTTCAGCATATACAGCTGAGGGCAGAAGGAGGAAGGGTGAGACATTCAGAGTGATGGTGTTTGTCTCCCCAAGTCACTGGTAGGTGTGATGGAGTCCTGCATCCCTGGAGATGCCCTGCTGAGGGCAAGTGAGAAATTAATTCTGTGGTTTGCTTTGCTTGTGTGCACAGCTTTTGCTTTACCATCAAACTGTCTTTGTCTCAACCCTGCACTTTCCTCAAATTTACTCTTCTGATTCTCTCCCCCATCCCAGCAGGGGGCAGGGAGCAAGTGGCTGTGTGGGGCTGAGTTGCCAGCTGGGGTTAAACCATAACAAGGTTATTCACACATTCTGTTTTCCAGATGTAGATTGAGCACTGCTGGAGTCTGCTAAGTCAATTCATTGTTCTAAATATAAACTTTTTATGGTTTTTTAGAGTTTGTGCATATCCCTCTTAATTAGATATACTATATAAGATGTAACTTACAGAGGAAATACATAAAGTAACTATATATTCATATTGAAAGAACTTCTCTCAATACATCAAAAATTACTGAAGATGCTGCATGTCTTGTTTATGTGTTTTCTCTCCATCCTGTTTGATTCAATAGGACTGTTGGGCAGGGCTCTTCTAGCAAAGAGCTAGCTGTTTGGAAAACAGTCTTTCAGTCATTGGTAGGGCACTCACAGAATCACAGGAATAGTCAGAGTTGGAAGGGACCCATTAGGATCATCTAGTCCAACTCATGTTTAGGCACAGGACAACTCCATAGTCACATCCTTAGTAACATCTCAGGGACACAAGGAGACCAGTAAAAGTACTATATTTCTCATACCATCAGCAAATCTGTGTGAACCTCCCTGAGCTACATGGGGAGAAAGAACAGAAGGGTCTGAGAGGTTTACAGCTGTGGAAAAGGAGACTAATCTTTTCAGCAGTAAGCCCAAAAGCAGTCAGAGGATAGCTGCAGGTCAAACTACATGTTCTTCATGAATGCACAAACTTAGAGATTGCCTAGGTCAAATTTGTCTTCCCTTGGATGCTTGCAGCCCCCTTTTGGAGTCAATAAATGAGCTGCCTTCTGGCAGGACTGAAAATAAGCCAGTGGCTTCTATGAGGGCCAGAGCTATGCAGTCTTGCTCTTTATACAAGTGAGCCAGATGGCTGAGTCCAAGATACAGCTTGTATGATTTCTTTGCAGAGCAGACAGCTAGGTAATTGCATCTTGCAGTTGTTCATGCTATTTTATGATGTTGTAATTATTCTTTGGTTTCAAGCCACATTTTCTATGCAGGATCTAAACAAAATAATGAATCTGATTATCAGAAGTCACCTTGTTAAGCATGGATGTTTACCCATTTCTTACTGTTATTCATTACTTGATACAATAATAAGGCATAGATTGGGAAGGTAATTCATTCCTAGCTACTCAAAGGAATTAATCAGAAATCTGCTTTCCCCAGGGGGACACAAATTAACTCTCTCAGGTTATCTGGGGATTTTATTACTTTTGGAAATTGCTCTTTCCCAAAAGTTTTATTATCTTGCACAGTTTGGAAGGATTTCTGGGTTTTTTCCCCTAACATTGATATTGAGTGTTACATGATATTAAATGTTATATGTATTGGAAATAGGAAGGTGTGGTAGTTGGAGTTAGCAAATGTTTTTGATGCTGTTAGACTTTACTAGTTGAAATGTAAGTATCATATTTAAGAGTGTTAAGTGCTGAAGGTGGAGTTATGGTAAAGATAGTAACATCAGTATCAGAACAACTCTACCCTGTGTTTCTCCAGGAATATTGGCTTTTTAAAGTGAAGACTATTACAAGGACTGAGAAAAGTCACTTAGTCCAACTTCCTTCAAGCTACTAGCAACTGGATGCTCAGAAGTATCTGGGAGTCCATCTCTGGGAAGCCATGGATGGGGACCTACTTTGGTGTTTGTCTTAGTTTGAAAGCAGTGAGAATTACACTTTTTGAGGGTACAGCTCTTGCCAAAGTCCTTGTTGTTTCTTCTTCTACATGTGCTTTTAGTCATTCCTTTTGGTTTCACTGGCCTTAGTATTTTGAAAGTACAAAGCTCTTCCAGCTCTCTTTGTGTCAGTACTGAGTGCTGGAAGTCTTGTGGAAAGAAGACTTCCCTGTCTAGTGGTGAGACATTCAGAAGTAAACAGCTCAAGTAGGATTCCACATTTTAAAAGCCAGATGGAAAAAATGAAGTTTAAAATCCACCAAATTTATGTAGTATCCCAGTTGGACATTGAGTTCCTGAAGGTGGTTTGCTTTTGGTGCCTCTTTCACCACCTGTATTTCACAGTACTTCTGGCTGTAGATGAGTATGTACTCTGGGTCCCTGGACTAGATCCTGCTTTGGCCACTGCTGTCTAAAGCTGCCTTTTGTCTTTTCTCTTTTATCTGAACAGGTTCTTTTGTCTTCCATGACATTTTGAGGCTTTCAATGCATGTCATGCAAATGAATAAAAATGAAGATGTTCTGTACATTAGAATAGAATTATTTTGTAAAGAGAATTGCCTAGCATGTAATTTGTCAAGAAAGTAACACCCAGATAATTAAGGTAAATGTGCAGTTAGAGAATGGATTTCTATTTGCTGCCATTACTGCATTTGTTTACTTTGATGCTTGGTATGTTTGCTTGTGTGTATTGACAGGCTTTGAATTCAGCACCAAAGTCAACTTCTAAGGAATTGAGAACTATCATCTTCCATTTGAATGGCAGAATGTATTCTTTCAGTCTTGTATTCAGTATTATCTGCAGACAGCATGTTATTTGTTGGCCTTATCAGGGTGGGTACTCATGCCCAGAGAAAGTACATTTACTGCTTACTCATTGTGTAGAGAGTAGTGCAGCTGTTAGCAAGCCAGTTTCTTTGAAGTTGAGCTGTTAAAGCCACTGTTCAGTAGAAAGTCCTCTAGATCTAATTTAGATCAATTCCTTTATTGTATTTCAGAGTTTTTGTGCACTTATTTGCTAAACAATGAAGGTTCTGTTGCTGAAGGATCCCAAAGAGAAAGATTCAGGACCAGATCCCTATATTAAAGTGAGTAAACTTTGAAAAAAGTAGGTAATTGTGTCATTTCACTATTAAATATTTGTATCATGCCTTCAGCAAGATAAGTGACTGTAGCTGTTTCTATAGCCAATTCTGTTTCATCAAAATTAGGAATGCATGTCTGATATGATGATGTGTTCTAAGAAAAGAATCCAAATTAGGAGTGGATGTCTGAAATGATGCTAAGAAAAAAAGTATGCTAGAAAATTTGCTGTTGCTAAAAAGATATTTCAGTTATGGGGCATTGCTACTGAACTCACCATTAAAACTTGCAGCAGAGTACTGATATTAAACCAATTTGATTTGAATTGATGAATATTGATTTATGTTGATGTGGATAGAATTAAGATTACAGAAATTGTTAGTAGTAATGTTCCACATTACTGGGAATGTCATGTGGAAAAGAGGTTACCTGTTGCTGTGCTCCCTTCTCCCATTGCCTTTAGGCATGTGAGTAGATCTTACTTGTCAGAACAGTTCTATTGACTTGGAAGAATTAGAGGAGTATAGGAATGTTTGCAGGATGAGGAGATCATTTGTTACTGAGAGTCTTCAGAGCTGTGTGCTGGAACTATTCAGTAGCTGGATAGAAAGCCTCAGTTCTACAGGTTTTTATATATTACTATATTGTAATACTAAATAACTAATAAAACCAAACTAAATTTACTAGGAAAACCAAATAAGATGCCTTTCTATTTTGGTTTAGGAGAAAGAACTATTTCTGCTGACTTAGTTCTTTGCAAAAGAAAAACCTTTTCTTTGAAATCTAATTCAAGAGCTGTAAACTTTATTTTTTGATAGGAATTAGGAGTGTATGGGTTGGAAGCAACTTTGATTCCAGTTTTGTCTTTTGAATTCATCTCTCTTGAAAGCTTATTTCAAAAGGTAAGTTGGAAATGATGTCAGTTGTCTACTTTTCAACAGAATATAGGCCATGTGCTGTGTCTTGGTTTAATGATGTCCTTTCTGGTACCTCTTTTGTGTTTCCACATGGTTGTGTATAATTCTGTGTACAGTACAATATTGATACAATATCAAGTGTATTGCCCATACTTGTTGGTCAGATAGAATTCACACTTGGGTTGATAGACCAGAGATAATCACAAGTATTGGGGCATTTTGTCACAACCAAAAATAAGAAGCCTGTAGTGACAAACAACGTGACTGAGCCCAACTGTTAACCTCACACTGCCCAGTCACCACTAGACCATGTCCCTCAGCACCATATCTTCATGTCTTTTAAATCTCTCCAGGGATGGTGACTCCAGCACTGCCCTGGCAGCCTGTCCCAAGACTTGACAGCCCTTTCTGGGAAGACATTTTTCCTTACATCCAACTTAAACCTCCCCTGGTGCAACTTGAGGCCACTTCCTCTTGTCCTATCCCTTGTTACTTAGGAGAAGAGACCACACCCCTGCACCCCCACCCAGCTCCAACCTCCTTTCAGGGAGTTGTAGAGAGTGAGAAGGTCTCCCCTGAGCCTCCTCTTCTCCAGGCTAACCAACCCCAGTTCCCTCAGCCACTCCTCACAACACTTGTGCTCTAGACCCTTCCCCAGCTTCATTGCTCTTCTTTGGAAACTTCATTTTAAGAGACTGAAAAGGTTTTCCAAGGGAGGTTTCCTTTGTTGACAATCTCCAGCAGCACTGAACTTTAAGTGTTTGTTTCATGAACTGCATTTACAAGTGATCCAAGAACAGTTTTCAGTTTGTCCTGCTCATCTTGGAGAGCCCATTAGAACATCTGAACTGTTCTTTGAGGGAGAAGGTGGCAAGCAAGTGTCTGAGTGGTACCCTCTGTCTTAACTGCTTGGAATAACAGCTCATTTCTCTTGTAGGAATTTGGAAGTACCCCAAATGTTGCTCACCTCTTCTTCCAGCTCACTTCAGTGAGACAATTCCTTCTCTGATCCTCCAGATACTCAGAATTAGTCTAATCTCTGCAAGTTTTGTTCTGAATTTGAGATTTGTTTGACATTTCTCTTATGAACACTGTGGCCACTGACAGCAATGAAATATTTGGCCTTTTTAGTTTTAGACATTTATTAAAGCAGTTTTGTTCTTCACAAGATGATCAAGAATTGACCAACTTAATTTTAAAATGTATTTCCTCATTTTTTTTTTTATTTACTTCTTAAATCTACTGTTTCTAAGTAGCTCTCTCATCCAGACTGTTATGGAGGCCTAGTTTTTACCAGCCCAAGAGCATTAGAAGCCATCAAGCTATGTTTAAAGGAGAGTAGTAAAAGTGAAGGTAAGTGCAGATTTATATTCCTTGGTCTTTCTGTTTCACTGTTTGCTGAAGGTTGTGATTTTCTTTTCCCCACCAGTGGCTGTTTGGAGTATGCCTTTTTAAAACACACTTGATCTCAAAGTTCTTCTGGCATCATAAAGGCTTCATGCAAAATGGAGCTTTTAAGGGGTTGAGGGTTGGGTTTTCTGCACTTTTGCCACTGCTAGAAAGGAAAGGAAAGAGCTTTTGGTGCAAATTACTGCTTAGTGTGAGCTTTTTCAGTTGTGGTTGTCTTTGCTAAAAGGAGTTGTAAACAGAACCTCATGAATGGGGAAGATTTTGCTGCAGTGCAGTTAGTTTTGTTTGCTAACCTCTTTCCTCCCTTAAAGAGAGAAGCATTTTGTAGACACTGGCCACTCCTATTGCTGTGTAGACATCATGGGGAGTCTTCCAGAGAAACAGGTTCCTCTCTCTTGAATATAAAGTTTATCAAGTGAGGAAATAGTGATACATGAAAGGCAACAGATCAGTGGTGAGGAACAATCCTGCAGAGTGCTAAATAGAAATTGCCATACCAGGGAGCTAGCAAATCCTTGTAAACTCCTCTGAATTCTTTCTCAAAGTGGTAACTTCTGGGTTTGAGTTGCTGTGTGCAGTTCAATCTTATCATTCATGTATCTGCTCCAAATTTATGCTGTAGTCATAGTAATCAGTGTGCAGTGAGTAAGGTTACACTCTGGACTAAGCAGGCAATAGCCTGGCAGCTTATTTTAGCATTTTCAAGAGCAGAGGGCTTTAGTTTAGATTGTTTTGTCAAATGTAATTTATCTACAGTTTGTCTCTAGTCTTGATTAGGAATTTTGGGAGCTGCTGAAATACATATTTTAATTAATAAACTGAGTCTTTGGTTCCTATTTGGGGTCCTTTAAGAGGTAATAAATCCTTTCCTTTTTCCTTCTTTAGTCTAGAGCCTTCATGGGGTGGTTGTGATCCAAGTGTAGGATCTGGAACTTGGCCTTGTTGAACCTCATCCCCCTGGCTCAGCCCATCAATCCAGTCTGTCTAGATCCCTCTGCAGAGCCTCCCTACCCTCCAGCAGATCAACACTTCCACCCAACTTGGTGTCATCTGCAAACTCACTGAGGGTGCACTTGATCCCCTTGTCTAGATCATCAACAAAGCTATGAAACAGAAATCCAAATACTCATTTAGCATTTGTGTTTTGTTGCCACATACTAAAATGAGTTTAATGTTTTCCAGCCTGGACAAAATCTCTCAAACAAAGATGGAATACCAAACCAGCATATGTGGTAGGAAAAGCTACAGCTTCTCTAGGTAAGCTGGGGTTTAAAGAAAGAAATCTTAGATCAGTGTGTATTGTAAGTACAATTTTGGGGCTATTAGGTGCTTTCAAAACTACTTAGGAAAAAATACATGTAAGTTTTGTAAGTGGATTATTTTGAACTAGGTAGCTGTCTACACACTAGAACTGTATCTGCTTGGTTCAACTATGGCTCTAGCTTCTGTCTTTTCCTTACTTTCATTGGAATGTGATGGTAACTACTTGAAAAATGTGGTTAAAAAAGCAAAAACTCTTTGTTCCTAATTTGCATAGGGTTTTGTTTGCATTCACTTCAGAAATGAAATGGGATGAAGGGGATTATACCATGATAGTCTGAGCTTAGACAGGGTGCAATGCCCTGACCCTTCATTCCCTCTGTGTTCCTCTGAGGCATCTGCCAGACAGAAGTCAGCGGTTTACATCCTGTTGACTTCAGTAGGCCAGCTGCTTTATTTGTCTTGCTGCTGCTTTTATTCTGATGCAGTCCACATTTTATGTCCATAACCAAGATGCAATGTAGACTGTAGTTTCTAACAGCCTTTCTTCTTGTGAAGTTGCAGTGTAGCTTTAGCTTCCACTGAACCACACAGGAAACACTACAAAAAGACTAGCATTTGAAAAGCTTTAAGTCTTTTTCATGTTTTTTATGTTTCTAGCCCAAAAATAATTTGGGGAAGTACTGACTACCTCTACAAATAGTGTATTTTTTCAGGCAGGCTGGTAACAACACTGGATCACCAACTGGTGACACCTAACAGGCATCAGGAATCAATCCAGTCCCAAATTAGTCAACATTTCAGGACTCATCCCTGCTTTCTTGAGTAAGAGCAGTGTTGTGCTCTCAGATTCTCCAATAGGATTTCAGCCTTGACTACACAGAACAGCAAGAGCCTCACTGGGGAGCCAGCTACCACCAAGCCAGGCCAGGAACTGCAGCCTATTCAGCACAGTCAGACACTGCTTTCTGTTTCACTGCTTCAGACCAGGAGAGTTTTTAAACTCTCCAAAACAGCTTAGCTATCCCCAGAATTCCTCCTTTGTACAGGTTTCCATCTATGTCTTTCTAGAGCCAAAATCAAATCTTTCATAGCATATTACTCCTCCAAATGCTCTGATTTTGTGCTTTTCAAAGTGTATTTGTTGTGTGATGTTGTCTCCCTTTTCAACCCATGTTTCTGTGACAGTAAATTTGCATTTTTCCCATTGATTTGAATGGTTTCCTTGGCTGTTTTTGCTTGTAGTGGAAGAAATTGGTCTTATTCCACAAGGAGAAAAGTCTGGAAATGCTGAAAAATTAGCTGAATATATTTGTTCCAGTAAGTATCAGAAATCTTCTACTTCAGTGAAGCTAATGTAGCTTCCATTGTCTCAGAATTTCCTGTGAATACAATCAAGGGCACACTGAAGCAGAGCAGCACATACTGACTATGTCTGTGCCATGTAGGAGCTGTGAATTCAGCTGCTGAGAATGTGGCTGGTATTTCTAAAAGAAATGAAAAATACTTGGAAATACCAATACAAAGTCTTAATTTCCATGAATAGTTAGCCTCTGTCATGGATTACTAATGTTGTTCCTCAGAATGAACAGGGGGTTTCAGAGGAATCTGGTTTTCAGCACCAAAGGAGAGTGGTTTGAAAGAAGTTGCAGAAAGGATTAGGTAAAATCAGAATCATTTAACCATAGAAGGGTTTGGGTGGGAAGGGACCTTTCAAGGTCATCTAGTCCAACCCCTCTGCAGTCAGCAGGGCCATCTGCAACTAGAACAGGTTGCTCACAGCCTCTGACTTCAGAGCTTCTGACAGGGGATCCATGACTCAGGTGCATGCTGCCTTCAAAGTGTCTTTCTGAACATTGTCTTGGAGGAGAGTTAGGAATAGCCCCAAGGACCAGTACAGGACCTGCTGGAAAGCAGCTCTTGCAGAGAAGGACCTGGGACTCCTGGTGGACAACAAGTTCACCCTGAGCCAGCAATGTCTTCTTTGTGACCAAGAAGGCCAATGGGCTCCTGGGGTGCATTGGGAAGAGTGTGAGCAGCAGGTCAAGGGAGGTTCTCCTCCCCCTCTACTCTGCCCTAATGAGGCCACATTTGGAGTATTGTGTTCAGTTCTGGGCTCCCCAGTTCAGCAGAGACAAGGAACTACTGCAGAGAGTCCAGCAGAGGCTAGGAAGATGCTGAGGGCACTGGAGCAGCTCTGGCAGGAGGAAAGGCTGAGAGCCCTGGGGCTGCTTAGCCTGGAGAAGAGCAGCCCCAGAGGGGAGCTGCTCAATGCTGAGCAAGAGCTAAAGGGTGGGGGGCAAGAGGATGGTGCCAGACCTTTCAGTGATCAAAAGAAGTTAGCAGAATTAGTGCCTAATTCCTCTGAAGCTTGTTACTAAAACAATCTCTGTCCCAGATGAAAATCACACCTAAGGTTCAGTATCTCAGCAGCATCCTGTTGGCTGGCAGATCCTTCTCTGTACTTTAGATGAGCTGGGGGACAGCCCTGCTCCTCTAAGAAGGCAGGGAGCTGCAGAGTGGAGCACCAGAGTGAAATCAGAGGCTAGCTTTCAGTCTGATCCAAAGGTACAAGCTTTGCTAAAGGATGTTTTGCCCCACATTTAAAAAGGGAAAGAGAAACCTTCAGCTAGAGGTTCCTGCAGTGTCCAGTAGCTGATTGCTTTGACAAAGCCATTTCATTCAGGCAGTCAAGGCAAATTGTCTGCCTTTGGCTAAGCCTGGTCACAGAAACAAATGACAATCAGGGTAGTTATTCTAGATGTTGAATGCATGATTGTATCTGCTGGTTCAAAAGCCCTGCTGCTGACCACACTTTATGAACTTGCTGAACAAGGTGCTAGGTGCTTCAGGAGTGGTAATGATGTCAAGAACCCTGACAACAGCATTTTTGGTTGGTAGGCATAATGAGGAAAGTGTTGATTAGCAAAGTCTGCCTAGTAACAGAGATTTAGAGGGGAAAGATAAATGGGATTGGAGCTAGCAAGTATTGTTTTTTATGGGCAGAGTGCTCTGTAATTTGTTAGGAAACAAAATCTTTCACCTGGGTGAAATATGTCAAGGTGAAAATGATAGTTGCCAGAAGAAGATTAAATAATAAATTCTGAATATTGAATTTTTCAACAAAAAAATGCTGTAAGTGAAGAATAATCCATATCTACTTTTTAACAGATAGTTTAAACCCCCCCAAAATATGGTTCAGCTGATTTTTTTTTTTTGTTTTAGTGCTAGGGGATCTACTTCTAGTAGTGAATGAATGTTTGGCAGTTTGCAGATGGAGGGGGTTTTTTGAGCAGGAAGATGAGAAGATACTCACCTGTTCTGTAGTGTGAATGTGAAAATAAACTTGGATCAGGTCTGAAGTACCCAGTGTGTGTAGTACCAGGAACAGGAAAGTTCCTTTCTGGGGGAGCCTGTGACTGGCATACACTGGAATATGGAATCATGGACTGGTTTGGGTGGGAAGGGACCTTTCAGGGTCATCTAGTCCAACCCCCCTGCAGTGAACAGAGGCATCTTCAACTAGAACAGGTTGCTCAGAGCCCCAGACAACCTGACCTGGAGTCTTTTCAACTTCTTGGTTATTTTCTCAGTCCAGTTGAGGATCATCCTGGCTTTTCCTCCTCCCTTGGAAGCTGCTGGATTGACAGACCCTGTTATTTCTGACCATGTTTGAGCCCGTGGCTGTTTCCTCACTCTGCCTGCACGCTCCTGCAGTGAGGAGCTGGCAGTCACAGCAGGAGCTCCACTGAGAACAACAGCACTGTGTGATGAGAGCAGAGCAATTCAATCCCCAGCCAGTAGCAGCTTCTGGGAAAGGGAGATCTGAGTGCTTTAAATCCTTTTCCATGGAGTATCCTGAGGGCACTTTGGTCCCAGAACACCAGCAGCTGTTGAAATTAACACAAAGCTGCAGCACTTCCATTATCCTTGCAGAGATCACTGTTATTCACCTTCTGTGATCTGGTGCACACTTCAAGCTGGTGAAGGGGCCAGAGCACAAGTGTTGTGAGGAGCAGCTGAGGGAACTGGAGTTGGTTAGTCTGGAGGAGAGGAGGCTCAGGGGAGACCTTCTCACTCTCTAAAAGAAGGTTGTGGTAAGGTGGGGGTTGGACTCTTCTCCCAGGCAACAAGTGACAGGATGAGAGGAAGCAGCCTCAGGTTGTGCCAGGGGACATTTAGGTTGGACATGAGGAAGAATTTCTTCCCAGAAAGGGTTGTCAAGCTCTGGCCCAGGCTGCCCAGGGCAGTGGTGGAGTCCCCATCCCTGGAGGGGTTGAAAAGGCATGTAGGTGTGGTGCTTAGGGGCTTGGTTTAGTGGTGACCTGGCAGTGTTGGGTTAATTATTGGACTCAGTGATCTTTTAAGTTCTCTTCCAACCCAAAGAGTTTTCCAGAAGCATTTCCTCTGTCAGTAGCCAGCTGGCTTTACTCTCTTTCCAAGAGAAATAGTTTTTAGTTCTGTTACAGTGTAACAGTTGTGTTGGTTACAGAAGTAGAGGACACCACTAGGGCCACCACTTGTGTTGTTCAGGTCCACCAAGGCATTTTTCTGTGCTTTACAAACACAGGTCAAAAAGGATTAGTGGTTCTTTACAGATACCACATTGACATTTCAATTAACTGCCATGAGTTGGAGGAGGATTAATGCTGAAATATTTTGGCTTTATCTTATTATTTTAAAATCCTTGTTGCATTCTGTCCCAAGTTCATTCTTTCTTCACTTAATTTATTCCAAACACACCTATGTTTCTAAGCAAGCCTCAGTGTGCAGTTAGGAGAGTCAAATACACCTCTGTTAACTCCTACAAGGATCTTTCCATTTCAGTTTCACTATGCTGTCCTTTCATTTTTCCCTGAGGCATCTCTGAAGCTTACCTCTTAGAAACCAAGAATGTGAGTCCAACACTTAAGAAAACCTTCTGTTTTTCTGGTGGTCATCTTTTGAATCTGTAGGAACATATCTGAATTAGTCATAAAATACTGTGGTGAGGAACTCTTCTGTACTTTGAAAGATGAATACCAAGTTGTGTGCAGCTCTGTAGAAGTTCATCTTGGAATCTTCTCTGTATTTGTTACTTATAGAAAAGGCAAAGTCTGTCTAGAAGAAGTCTGCTGATAAATTCCTATCTAAAAATCAGATTTTTCCTCCATTAAAATGCTCTTTATCTTTTGCCAAGTGTCAGTATCCACATTGATGTGACAGAATTGAATGGAAGTGAAAAACTTTCCAAGCCAATTAGTCTAAGCCCTAAATCCAGCAAATTCTTGAGACTCTCATACAGCCAGTGCTGTTTCCTTTTCCTGAGCCAGGGCTCTGCCAATGTTTCTCCCTTCCTGTCCCATGGTGCATGGGCATCCCCAGGGTGCAGAGGGACAGGTGTGTGAGTGGAGCAGGTGTAAGCCAGGAGATGGTGACATGAATACTGTTATTGAGGATACTGGTGGGTGAAAAGCTGGACATGAGACCTGCTTGCAGCCTTTCAGTACTTCAAGGGGCCTGGAAGAAAGATGGGGACAGACTTTATAGCAGGGTCTGTTGGGACAGGACAAGGGCTGATGTTTGAAACTAAAAGAGGGAGATTTAGGCTAGACAGGAATAAGGAGTTTTTTACACTGAGGATGGGGAAACACTGGCCCAGGTTGCCCAGAGAGGTGGGAGATGTCCCATCCTTGCAACCATTCCAGGTCAGGTTGTCTGGGGCTCTGAGCAACCTGATCTAGTCCCTGCTGACTGCAGGGGGTTGGACTAGATGAACTTTAAAGGCCCCTTCCAACCCAAACCCATGTGTGACTGTGATTCTATGACCCTTAGCACCTTGTGATATTTTTGAAGCAGAATTGTTTACCTCTCTAACAATATATTAGAACCATGCCAAAGCTATGGAACCTGTGTCCCAGCTGTGTCCTGTCCTACAACACATGTTACAGGATCACAGAATCATCCAGGTTGGAAGAGACCTCTAAGATCATCAAGTCCAACCATCAACCTAGCACCATCATCTAAACCCATGTCCCTAAGACTAACCCAACCATGGATCAGAAAGGTCCTTCCAAAATCACCCAGGGGCTTCCACATGTTGGCAATGGAATAACAGTTGAAGTTGGAGGTCAGTTCCACTTCAGAGGATACCCACTTTCACCCTGGCAGTGGAAGCAGAGTCCTTTTTCTTGAGCAAGTAAGAAAATCAGAGTTTCAGATAGACTGAAACCTTTCAGGGCAGCATTTCTGTCCTCCTCTCTGCCTTGAATATTCCTTTATACAGAGAGAGCTGTTGTCTATTGAGTGGGACTGAGGTTCTATATATGAAACTGGGGAAGATTGTGTTTCTGAGGAGGAGATAACTTGCAGAGTAGTTGTTTGGCTTTGCAGAATGGCAAAAGGAATAGAAATGCACTTTATCTCTGCTGAGATCTTTTTAGCCAATGTATTCATATTATAGTTATGGAAGATTTTTAATTTACATGCTAAGTAGCCTCTCTCCTCTGAATTGTGGATGCAGTTGCACTGCAGGTGTTTTCAGTTATCTTAAGGCTGTGTCTGATGAAGCATGCAGCATTTCCTGCAGTCTTCAGTGTCTGATACCTTTAAAATATATTAAATGTCTCATGTTTACTCTTTATTAAGAACATGAGTTAATTAAAACTCTTGTCTGTGCATTTACAGGAGAGAAACCTGATTCCTCAGCTCTTCTTTTCCCTTGTGGAGCCTTGAAAAGAGAAGTACTTCCTACAGTGCTTAGAGAAAAAGGTTGACCTGCCCTTGGAGCCTCCTTTTAATTAGTTAGTTAGGAGAAAAGCTGTAGCTAAAGCTTGTGAACCAAATCTGAACGAGTAAAAAACAGGAATTTGCTGTTGTGTTGCTGTTGTGTCTCCCAGGAGACCTTCTTGTGGCCTTCCAGTATCTGAAGGGAGCCTACAAGAAAGCTGGGGAGGGACTTTTTAGGAGGCCAGGTAGTGATAGAACCAGTTAGAGGATGGGAGTGAAAACTGTGTGGTTGGGTTGGTGCCCAGAGATCTGGGACTGAGCTGTTGCATGATGTGAGCAAGGTTATTTGCCTTGGTTTTCATCTATGATCTGGTATGGGAGGTGAAAAGGAACTCATTCACAGAAACTCTGTGCTCTGAGGTTCTCTAATTGCAGATGCTTCAATACATCTTGCAAATCTACCTGCAAATCCTTCCCACATTTTTCTTCTAGTATTTTTTGAGCCTAAAGTAGTAACTTTAGTGCAAGAAGTATCTTGTGTTTGGCTGAAATGACAGAAATTAATGAAGCCCTGTTTAATGATGAATGTGTATCCTGTTCCCAGGTGTACCTCTGGAAAGCCTCACTGTTTATCAAACAACCCAACACCCTGATCTGCAGGAGTCTTTGAGCAGTTATTTCTCACAACAGGTACTGGGTGGAGAACTGCTGAGGTACATGATAATACCTAGCAGAACAGACTCTTCATGTTCCAGCTGTCTGTGAAGGATAGAATCAGAGCCTCACTAAGACCTCTAACATCATCCAGTCCAACTGTTAACACTCCCATCCCACCAGACCATGTCCCTTAGCACCCCATCCACATGGTTTCTCAACACCTCTAGGGATGGTGACTCCACCACTTCCCTGGGCAGCCTGGGCCAATGCTTAACCTCTCTCTCCATGAAGACATCTTTCCAGATGTCCAACCTGAACCTCCCCTGGCACTGTTTCCTCTCATCCTGTTGGGTGTTACCTGCTTGAGCATGTTGCAGCTCATTAATGACATTTTTCCAGAGGGCCCAAATGGTGATGGCATGGGCATGTCCATACAGAGACAGCTGCAGGGGTTTATGGGATAGGCTACTGATATGCTGCTGGAATAAGAAGTCATCTGTGCTAACTTGTGGTTATTTAATTCAGGGAATTCCAGCAAGCATTGTGTTCTTCAGCCCATCTGGTGTCAAATTTTGCCTCCAGCACATTCAGAAGCTTTCAGGGGATTTTATCAACCATATCAAGGTATCTTCTGTTGAAGAGTGGTGAAATACAAGAGGCAGTAAGTTTGGGGTGGGTGAATGAGAGATAAGAAAGCTGTTAGCCTCGTTACAAACCTTCATTTTCCCTTTTGTTTGTGTTGATTTCTCTGAAGAAACAAGTTAGAGAAAACACAAATGTTCTGACTTAGCTGAAAGCATTAAAAAAAAAATAGTAGTTGTTTTCCCTTAGAATTTTTGCCCCAACTAACTTCACCAGTCTTCACTGGGTGTAGAATCATAGACAGGTTTGGGTTGGGAGAGACCTTTCAAGGTCATCTAGTCCAACAACCCTGCAGTCAGCAGGGACATCTGCAACTAGAGCAGGTTGCTCAGAGCCCCTAACAACCTGACCTGGAATGGTTCCAGGGATCAGCTTTATTTTCTCTTAGTGATGTGCAGGTCTGAGTAGTTCTTGCTTGAATCAGCAATTCAGTGCTGAAACAGTAACATTTCTCTCACTTTTCCTGTGTTGTGGGTCTCAGAGCTTTAAATGTTTGTAATGGTCAGATAGGTAATAACCTCTCTCTCTCCTGAGACCCCACCTGGAATAAGCATCCAGTTCTGGAGCCCCTGTTCCAAGAGGGATATGGGGGTGCTGGAGTGAGTCCAGAGAAGGGCCAGGAGAATGATCAGAGGACTGGAGCACCTCTGCTATGAGGACAGGCTGAGAGAGTTGGGGTTGTTCAGTCTGGAGAAGAGAAGGCTCCCAGGAGACCTTCTCGTGGCCTTTCAGTATCTGAAGGGGGCTACAAGAAAGCTGGGGAGAGACTTTTTGGGAGGTCAGGTAGTGATAGGACTAGGGAGAATGGATGCAAACTAGAGGAGGGGAGATTTAGATTAGATATTAGGAGGAAGCTCTTCCCTGTTAGGGTGGTGAGACACTGGAACAGGTTGCCCAGAGAGGTTGTGGAAGCTCCATCCCTGGAAGCTTTTAAGGTCAGGCTTGATGAATCTCTGGGCAACCTGATCTGGGGGTTGGAACTAGATGATCTTTAAGGTGCCTTCCAGCTCTGACAATTGTATGACTCCAAGTCCTTTCTAAGTAGCTGAACTGATAGGTGGGTTTGAACACTGAAAATCTTCCACCCTAAATGCTTGGCACTGCTTTGTAAGCTCAGCTGTGCAAGCTGACACACTGACAGTGGCAGCAGAGAAGGAAGGATATGGACCCAGGTAACAAGTAAGAGCTGATCCCACACCTGCCTCTAGTGCTGTTAAGTGTAACCAATGTCCTTTCAGTTTGCTGCCATCGGGCCAACAACAGCAGAAGCCCTGGAGGCAGCAGGAATCCTGGTCAGCTGCACTGCAGAGACTCCAACCGCCCGAGACCTCGCCGCTGGCATCCAAAAGGCACTTCACTTCCAGAACTGCTCTTTCTCCAAGTGAGAGCCCAGCACACAGCTGAAGGTGAACATGGTGCTGGAGAAGGTTTTGCCATTGTGCAGCCCTGTTGGCCTACAAAAAAAAAAAAGCTGTCTTTCAGGAATATGCAACTTGTCAAGGTCTGGTGTTGAGAAGCTTGCATCTAAACATCAAAGAAATCTAGGCTGTGTCCAGTGTGTTAGTTGTCAGGTATGTAGTTATTCCCCACTCTTCCCATGTCTGCAGTGTAAGTATTTTATGTGGACATTCCTTCCAAACCAGTTGTGAGAGGCTAATCTCTATCAGGGTAGCATACTGAAACAAATGGATCTCCTCAGGTATCTCCTAGCACAACAAGGGAAGGATCTCATTTCTCTGCACAGTCAGTTTCATGTGCACATCTTTTTCTTTTGTAAAAGAAAAACCCTTAGAATGAAGTATTTTCTGTTGTGAAGCTTACTTGTTCATTGTTCTGCTTTTGAAATGTTTCTATTGCAGTGATCATTGTAGATTCTCAAGGTGCTAGGACAATTAAGCTGCACTGTGTGGAGCTAAGAGCAGGTCAGCTGTGGCCATGAAGTATCCTTACAGTACAGGGGCTTAAAAAAGTAGCTATTCTTGTGATGAAGGAGGATTTAGGAACAGAGAAATAAACTGGCTTATGATGGTTAATAATGGTGTTAAGAGTTGTCTGGTTTGGATGTGGTTTATGCTCTAATTGTTTATCTGGGAGTGGAGCAAATGTAATCCTATTTAGCACTAATGCTACCTCAGCTAATGCTAAGAAATTCAGAGAAGATTTCAATCATAATATACTCAATTATAATCCTCATGAAAATCATTGCTGTTGTTGGTGTAGTGCTGGGCTTCAGAGAAATCCTCATTTGCTGTGAGTTCTGTTAAGATAACTGAATATAATGACCTGAATTTCCAATTCTGTACCAAGAGTGGGAGTTCATTTGAACCTGGTTACACTCACATACACAAGCTGAAGTGACTTCAGTTTGTGTGGATTCCTCACACACACATTTCTGGGTACAGAAAGACAACCATTGTGCTTTAGAAAGCAGTTCAGTTTCTTGAGATGAAACAGAACTGCAGCAGTATATTAATGTTGAACAGGGGGAGGAATACTTCTCACTGAAGAACATCCTGCAGGATTCTGGAATTACTGTGGTAACTGGATGTGCCCCAGGGAAAGAGGGAAGAGAATTGTTGCCTTTGCTCCTGGGGTTTAAGACTGCTGTAGTCAAGCTGTTGAGTGTCCAGGTTCAGCTGGCTAGTGTGATAACCACATAGAGCATGCAGGAGATTCATGGCAGAGGGAGGAGCTGAAGCCTGTTCAAATCCCCTGCAGTGCTACTCACATCTCCAGTGGCTGACAGAAGAGAGCTGGGAGATTTGTACAAGCTGGTGCCTTGGGGGAAGAGGAGGAAAGGAAGATAGGTCAAAGGAAGAGAGAAAAAAGTGGAAATACCTCTCTACAATTACCTGAAAGGAGGTTGGAGCAAGATAGGGATCAGTCTCTTCTCCTGGGTAACAAGCAACAGGATGAGAGGAAATGGCCTCAAGTTGCAGCAGGGGAGGTTTAGGTTGGGCAAAATGTCTTCAGAGAGAGAGTGGTTAAACTTTGGCACAGGCTGCCCAGGGCAGTGGTGGAGTCACCCTCTTGGGAGGGATTGAAAAGACAAGATGTGCTGAGGGCCATGGTTTAGTGGTGACTTGGCACTGTTAGGTTAATCACAGAATTATCAAGGTTGGAAGAGACCTCTAAGATCATCAAGTCCAACCATCAACCTATCACCATCATCTAAAACCATGTCCCTAAGCCCTACATCTAATAGTTGGACTCTGATCTTGGAGGTCTTTTCCAACCTAAATGACTCTGTGAAATAGAAGCTGAATTTGGGCCTGTGCTCCCTTATCCTATATGGCAAATTCTTTTGCTAGCCTTAAGTTACATCTAGTTGTGTCTCCCTCAACAGCTCAGACCTGGTTCTGCATGTGTTGCCAGCAGAAACTAGCAGTAGCCATCATTGCCATGTAAGATGTATTCAGACACTGCCTGACCTTAGATTGCCTCTGGAGAGAGCACTGCTTTCAGCCTGGATCTGCACAGTGCACACAGGCAGGTGAAATCTTGTCTAACATAAAAACCAAGCCCAATTTGGAACCTGCTTCAGTCCCTGGAGGATCAGAGGATCAATGGCCCAGGCTTTGAGGTGCAGCCTGTTACTGCCTTCACTCCAAGAGTATTTTATGTTGTAATTATACAATAGGGAAGCACCTTTAGTTGTAGAAAAACATCAGCTGCTGTATTGCTGCAAACTTTAAATAACCTCTTTCCAAAAGCCAGAGCCCTCCCCTGTGAGATTAAGACTCCACTCCCTGGCTAGCTCTGATGTGCCAGATTGAAAGGCAGCAGGGGCTGGGAACAGCCTTTTCATCCTGTTGAGCAGTTTGCTTCTCTGCTGAGGGGCACAGCAGTCCTAAGCAAGCAAAAGAAGGCAGACTCCTGAGTTGATAGTTAATAAATAAACTTTTATTTAAAAATATGCTCTCATTTATTCACAGTTTCAAGTCTGAGAAAGAGAATCCTTATTCTCCATTGAATCAAGCCCAGCTAAACCCAGTCACTGGCTGGAGTCAAGGAAGGCCTAGTGCTGGCCAATCTTTGCACCCAAGCTCCAAAGGCACATGGTTTTGTGCAGGAGAGGAAGTGTGACAGCAGTAGTGTGTCTGTGTGGCCATGTATTCCACAGCTAGTTCTTTGTACTTTGGTTGATGTTCTGGGTTAAAGTGTTCCCAAGAAGCCTTGTTTACAAAGTGTGCTTCATTAAATACCAAACCAGAGCAACTGGGAGATTAGGGTTTGATGCAAAATATTGACATCACTGCAAAGCTCATTACCTGCAAGAAAACAAAAGGTGAATTTCTCCAAGGTAGGAATGGGTTCTGTTTATACCCAGAACCCCAAACTGGCATTTCAAACAAAGAAATGCTTGTAACAGAACCATGAGGGAGTCAGCCCAGGATAAAACTGAATTCCTGCTCTTTCCAGCTGTAGAATGTAACCGTGTAGGTGATGATCTCTCCTTCAATAAATACAAACACCACAGGGGGGAAAAATACCACTGATCCCATGCACAGCAAGGCACTTTTTCAGCTGTTCTTCAGCATTTCAGTCACTGAATTCCTCCAGTATTAGCATCTGCATGTGGAGTCAGCTGTTCCAGCAAGTTGAAGATCACCTCTATTCTCTCCAGCAGAGTCAGACCTTTGTTAGCAGTTGCACGCAGCAGCAGGGAGTAAACTTGCTTGTTTGTTTTCAGGACAACTTCTTCTTCATGAATGCCTCTGAAAAGAGAACAGGTCACACAAAATCTGAGTCTGACCACAGTATTTTATTCTGCAAATTATCAGAACAATTATTAAGTAACACCACTGATGGCTTATCTCTGGGAAACCACATGGCTGGGTGTTGGGATTTAATTCTCTTATTTCCTTTGTTCCTAGTTCCTGCCATTCCTCAGCAGTGCAGTACAGCCTCTGGTTACACTGCAGGATTCACATGGGGTTCCAAGTTTTATTCAGCCAATTGATTAACTCAATCCCAAATCATATCATAAACCTCACAAAGACAGGTCTCCATGCCAAAGCCTTTTGCCTAAGTTAGTATCTAATCTGCTCATACCAAATGCAGACAGACACTTGAGCCCTCAGGAGATGCGGTCTGTTTGCTCCCATGCCATGAGCTCACCACTCTAAACCACCATGGACATCATCTACCTGTCCCAAATCTGAGGCCACAATCTGCTATCATTCTCTCAATCCCATTGAGGGGGGAGGGGGTTGGAAGGGACCTCTGGAGATGCTCTAGTCCAGATCCCCTGCTAAAGCAGGGGCACCCACAGCAGCTTGCCCAGGGTCACCTCCAGCTGGGCTTGGAATCTCTCTCCAGAGAAGGAGACTCCACAGCCTCTCTGGGCAGCCTGGGCCAGGGCTCCAACACCCTCACAGCAAACAAGCTTCTCTTCCTGCTCAGCTGGAACCTCCTGGCTTCCAGTTTGTGCCCAGTGCCCCTTGGCCTGTCCCTGGGCACCATGGAGCAGAGCCTGACCCCATCCTTTTGTCCCCACCCTTTAGCTCTTGCTCAGCATTAAGCAGCTCCCCTCTGGGGCTGCTCTTCTCCAGGCTAAGCAGCCCCAGGGCCCTCAGCCTTTCCTCCTGCCAGAGATGCTCCAACCCTCTCAGCATCTCTGTATGTAATTCCATCAACCTAAGCTACTTCCCTACAACAGAGACTGTTCCATGCTCAATACCTCTACACAAAAGAGCTGCTTCTCTTTTGCCAGGCTGCAGTCTAAGCTCCCACCAAATGTCTATGTTTGACAAATGCTGTAAATCACTTCACCACACACATGCTGGTTTTCTACTTCAGCTCTGTTTCTCCTCCTCTTTGCCACCCTGCTACATTTAATGTCCAAGACTAATAAATAAATGACCTAAGCTAAAAGAATAAAAATGCTGCTATTGATATGGTAAATATATTAGGAGTGTACATGTGCAAGCAGCAGTCAGTTTAATTTGAAATGCTTCTGGAACTACCAAGAAATAGTGAAGTAAATTAAATTCATAACACTTGGCAGAAATAAGACAGGTTTATTTATTCAACAGAACAGGTAGTCAATAAAAAGCCAGTGAAATTAAGGATAAGTTACAAGGATTCCAGACTGAAGGATTACTTTCAATGACTTTTTTCCTCTGCATTACAGTGCCTAATTCAGTTATGCATTTAACCTTCAGAGCATGAAACTTGAGTTCATCCAGTTCTACTGCCAGCTGCACATTTCACTATCAAGCATTAATTATATCCTGACATGGCATTTGTGAGCTCCAGTTGCATTGAATCATACAGTCATTAAGGTGAGGAAAGACCTCTAAGATCATTGAGTCCAACCATTAACCCAGCACTGCCAAGTCACCACTAAACCATGGCCCTCAGCACCACATCTACATGTTTTGTGAACACCTCCAGGGGTGGTAACCACTCCACTGCCCTGTTCCAGGTCTTGACAAACCCTTTCTGGGAGAGAAATTCTTCCTAATATCCAAGCTAAACTTTCCTTGACACAACTTGAGGCCATTTCCTCTTCTCCTATCACTTGTTTCTTGGGAGAAGAGTCCAACCCCCACCTCACTCCAGCCTCCCTTCAGGGAGTTGTAGAGAGTGAGATGGTCTCTCCTGAGCCTTCTCTTCTCCAGACTAAACAACCCCAGTTCCCTCAGCTGCTCCTCACAAGACTTGTGCCCTAGACCCTGTTCTTGTGTTTTACTCCACATCATCCTTCCTTTTCAGCCTCTTAGCAGTGAATCAAGTGTCCAGGCTGTTAGTAGAACAGAAGGCAGACATTACCTTCTATAGCACAGAGCTGAGGAAACACACACAGGAAGCACACAACCTCCCAGAAAGGGTAAGCAAACAGTAGTTAAGGTAGTTTTAAGCTTAACCTCAATCCACCTTTGTTCACCAACACTGAACATGTTACAGCCACACTCCCATTCCATTGTATTCCAACTGTAACATGTTCCCTAGCTGCAACCTTCAATCTTCAGAGCCAAGGAGAAAGTAAACAGCAGGGAAAAGCCCAGAGAACACAAGAAGTGGATTTTGTTTTACAATAATTACCCTTATTAGAAGGCAACAGAACTAAAAGGATTTACTCCTTTCCTCAGGACTCTACTTGGTTACATTCAGGTTACACCTTAATCCTCTGCATTTCCCATATTGAGGTTGCCACCTTGTGGAAGCTCCTTTTAAAGAGTGAAAGCACTGCCCCCTGCACCTAAGCCCCTGTGAAGAGGGCACACAGGCCTCTCATGTCTCATGCTTTTCTGTTTAGTGGCCTCCTACTAGCAGCAGAGCAGTTACTGTGCAGAATGAATTCAGCTCACAGTTTACTTTTAGCAAGCTAAGACTTGCACCAGCAGTGCTTCAGCCTGGAAAACTAGGAACACAACTTCCAACAGTAAAAGAAGTCTCTAGAATGCCAAGAGTAGAACTAACACCACATCTTCCCAAATTAACTTCATCCAACAACAGAAACAGCAAGAGTTTGCTGCTGGCTGTAGCCTCAGCAATCAAACATGTTTGCTGCTGAAGGAAACATGGAAGGGCATAGGATTGAGATCCTCTAAAGGGTAAGTTAGCTATTACAGAGCATGATAAAGCATCAGAGATTCAGAGCTGCACTGTACACTTCAGGCAATGATTACAGACTATTATTTTCCTGTTTGCATCCAGCCATTCTAATCTGGGGTTTGTTGTCCTTGCTCAGTCCTGGATGGCTAGCAGGAAAGAGGAGAGGAAAAAAAAGCTGCCTAGATATATAGAGTGAAGATGTTTTTTCATCATTCCCTCAGTTACACCCAAAAGCACAGAAAACATGCTCAGTTTAGCCAAATTCAAGGTGTGTTACCTTGTTTCCCTCTCCCTACAGAAGAGTCTCCTGTCTGCCTAAGAGCACTGAGTTTGTATGGATTCATGGATGAGAATCCCATCTCCACATGTATATCAAGGTTCAACTTACCCAATCTTTTTTTTGGTTGAAGTTAACAATTTAATGGATTGGAGGAGAAGGAAAGACATTCTGGACTCAAAAATACTAAGCAGCTTCAACACTTCTTCTTTGTTAAGGCCAGCAGAGGAATCCTGAGGTGCCATAGTCTCAGCACTACTTTTACCCTTGCTTATCTACAAGAAGAGAAAAACAGAAACCATTTCACTCAGCTTCACCATTTCAATGCACTTCAATCCCAGAATCCCAGACTGGTGGAGGCTGGAAGGGACCTCTGGAGATGACCTGGTTGAGGCCCCCTGCTAAAGCAGGGTCACCCAGAGCAGGTTGCCCAGGATCACCTCCAGGTAGGGCTGGAATCTCTCCCCAGAAGGAGACTCCACAACCTCTCTGGGCAGCCTGGGCCAGGGCTCTGGCACCCTCTCAGCAAAGAAGCTTCTCCTCATGAAGGAAGTTCCTCATGACAGTTAGGTCAGACAACCACACTTAGAGGTTAGCTGACACTCAGAGGAATCAACATCACAACTGCTATGACCTCCTGTTCATGAGGCTTCAGTAGTTAGCTCATATCCACATGCCAACTGCCTATCTTGTACAGATACATAAATAAAGTCATTTTTAGCTATAAAAGTATCAGGAAAATCTGGAATTGACTCCTGAATCTGTTGTTCCAATTGTCAAAGGGATGAACATGTCAGCACATCCTGCAAGTAATTAGCTGACATCAAGGAACTATTAGCCCTAGCTGCAGATCCCTTCCCACACTTTAATATCTCAATATCCTCTGTAGAAAGAATTCCCCTTTCTACTGCACAAACATTCTGCAGTTCTTCAAGAAGACTTTTAAGGGATTAGAAGAGACCTTTATGGGATAATACAGAGTTGCACAGAACCCCACTCACTCACTCAGTGGAGATCCATATACAAACATGTTTTAAGCCATCTCTGGATCAAAGGTTTGAGTTGAGAGTCATTTCTTTTTATCCACTTCCACTTAAAGGCCAGAAGAGAATCACAACAGGTTCAGACCCTCTCCATGCTATTTTAAGCAGGCAGCTCTGCTGAGAAGTAACCAGCAGGGTTTTAACTGCCCAGTGATCAGTTTTAGGTGAATGCAAGAGCTACATGGGAGCAGATAATTAAACCATGTGACTGTCATTTACCTGCTCATCTTCTGCCATGAGCTCCTTCCTGAGGAGCTGGAATGCACCCTTGGTTTTCACCATTATATCTAGGGCCCCAAACAGAGTCTTTAGTTTTCCAGCACTGCTGTTCTGACCTAAATAAAAGGTAAAAAAAAGAGGAACACAAATGGCTTATGTTACAGATCCCACTTGTTTTTCCACTCCAAGATTTCAAGACATGAGAGATGCTGAACTGTCCCCAGTTAACTGAAAACCAGTAAGATAAAGTCACTTTTCTCTCTTGAAGAAAATGACTCCTGTTCTCATCTACAAAGATCCTTAAAACTGAAATAAAATAGGTAGTGGTGGCTTGGAAAGCTGGTGAAGATAGAGTTAGACTTACTTGCCATCTGGAATTCTGCAAAGGCCACTCTCTCCAGCTGCACACGAAGGAACTCACAGGGTGCATCCTTCAGGAGCTGGAAGAGTCTTACTGCCTTGCTGTAGTGAAGGTCAGCCAGTATCCTGTGCTGCTTCCTCAAGTGCTCATCACCAACCTGCTCCCAAAGTAGGGTACATAGGAAATATCACCCAAATTGGATGTTCATGAGGTTACCATTAGAATAAATCTGTGTATGTTGGTACACAAGGTGCCACCAATTGTTCCCCTAGCTCATTTCATAAAGGTTCATCTAAATGTCTGCATGTGTCTGCAGCACAGCAGCCTCCAACCTTTGAAGCTACTGCAAATTCATAGCTAGTGCTAACAAATTCACATCAAGTAGAAGTAAGTTAATCATAAAGAACAATAATATGGAAAAAAAACCTTAATCAGAAGGCAACATGCAAGGCTGCACTAAGGCCTTAATAAATCATATGCTAATGTTCTAGGAGAAGTATGAAGATAGTGGCTTGGAAGCAAAACCAAACCAAAGACAGTACTGATCACCAACAGCTTCTGCTCTGAGAGCACGGAACTACTTAGGATAGAACCATGAAGCTCAATAAACTCTATAAAGGACAGACTGCTCTGAAAAGTAACATTGCATTTCACAATGGTTTGCAAATAAACCATCTCAAATTCTTTGGTTAAATGCATTTAAATAAATATCCCAGAATCCCAGCATGGTAGGGGGTGGAAGGGACCTCTGGGGATCATCTAATCCAACCACCTGCTGAAGTAGGGTCAACCCAGAGCAAGTTGGCCAGGATCACCTCCAGGTAGGTGTGAAATCTCTCCAGAGGAGACTCCACAACCTCTCTGGGCAGCCTGTCAGGGCTCTGGCACCCTCACAGCAAATGAGATTTTCCTCATGTTCAGATGGAACCTCCTGGCTTCCAGTTTGTGCCCATTACTCCTTCTCCTGACCCTGGGCACCACTGAGCAGAGTCTGGCCCCAGCCTCTTGCCCCCAGCCTTCAGCTCTTGCTCAGCATTGAGCAGCTCCCCTCTGGGGCTGCTCTTCTCCAGGCTAAGCAGCCCCAGGGCTCTCAGCCTTTCCTCCTCCCAGAGATGCTCCAACCCCCTCAGCATCTTCCTAGCCTGCATTGGACTCTCTCCAGTAGTTCCTTGTCTTTCTGGAACTGGGGAACCCAAAACTGAAAACAATTCTCCAAATGCAGATGTGGACTGCCTAGGGCAGAGGGGGAAGCGAATCTCCCTTGACCTGCTGCTGACACTAACCTGCTGGCACATACAGATATGTCCCAACTACATGTAGAAGGATAAGCACCAACCTCCACACACACTGGACACATCAAGTATGGAACCTACAGAGAAAAACAAACCAGCTGGTACTAATACCTGGTTTCTCAGGCAACTGTGGTACATGGAAGCAAGCCTGTGGTGGATGGTTGCAGCTCGATACTGGCAGAGAGGCTGTCGTGCAGACACTGTATCAACATCACAGTATTTCAAGGACTTCATCATGGCCTCACTAACTTCCTTCTCTATCTACAAGATAAAGAACATGTAGTGTTGGTTACTTTGAAACTACAACACCTCTGTGTGCAAGTGTAAGGATTAAATCTCTACTTATAACACTACCTTTTCAGTAAGGAAATAAACACTTAGAAAAGCAAGTGACTAAACATTCCATGGTTTGCAAGAACTACTTCACCAAACTTCTTTAACCTGATGAAAGTTTCTTTAACCTGATGAAAGTTTTCAAGTTCTTCCAAGATCAATTTTGCTCACTCTTTAGTTTTTCAGGAAGACAGTAACTTGTTTCAGCAGGTGCTGTCCCAAGTGCTCTCCCTTACCTGTTCCTGAGCCTTTCGGGACAGAGGAGCATAATCCTGCTGGAGAGTTGCCATTGTGAAATAGGTGGTAGAGAGCTCCCAGTTAACAGAATCCCAAACAGCTGGATGCACATCTCTCTTCCCCAGTGACCTCAGTGCCTTCAGATAGTAGTCAATAGCCTACAGATTAGAAACCAGCACACACAAGAGGGTTACTGCTCAAGTTTATAGCAACTAGAAACTCATTTCCCTTTACTCATTCTTAAGGACACATTTCAAATATCATCTGAGCCTTTTTAGTGTTTTCCTTGCACTCATTTTGGTCCCAACTTTAGTGCTGACCATGCAGTTCTAGCTCTCATGTGCAGTACTACAGGCAGGATCTGGATGTCACAGCACTTGATATATCAGAGCAAAGGAATCAAACCCTCAACAACAATACTGAAGCTTAGCCAGCAAGGATTAGGATAACATGAAAGCTGGAGAGATGACCCAAGTTATTACATCAAGACTTACAGATACTTCCAAAGATATCATAGAATCATAGAATTGCAGAGTTGGAAGGGACCTTAAAGATCATCTAGTTCCAAGCCCCCTGTCTGGCAGGGACACCATCCACTAGATCAGGTTGCCCAGGGCCCCATCCAGCCTGGCCTTAAAAGCTTCCAAGTATGAGGCTTTCACAGCCTCTCTGGGCAACCTGTTCCAGCGTCTCCCCACCCTCATAGTGAAGAACTTCCTCCTAATATCCAGCACTCTGCAGTAAAAGGAGTTCTCCTGGATAAACTGGCTGCTCACAGCTTGGACAGCTGCACTCTTTGCTGGGTAAAGAGCAAAGAGTCTCTTTGACCATGTAACAAGCAACACAATGAGAGGCAACAGCCTCAAGTTGCACCAGGGGAGATTTAGGTTGGACATTCAGAGAAATTTCTTCCCCAAAAGGGTTTTCAAGCCCTGGCCCAGGCTGCCCAGGGCAGTGATGGAGTCACCATCCCTGCAGGGATTTGCAAGACATGTAGATGTGGTGCTGAGGGACATGGTTTAGTCAAGTGATGTGTTAACATTTAGACTCAATTTTAGAGGTCTCTTCCAACCTCAATGACACCACCAAGCTATGGTTAGGGTATGGACCACTCTACAGAGAGTATGATGGTACCTTATTGTAATAAAGGGCCTCTTCTGGGGAAAACTCTCTTTTGAAGTCCCCTTCAGCTGCACAGTGTGCCTGAGCACAAATCCTCATCAGCCTTCCCGTGTTGCACAGCAGCAGAGCAGCATTGGTTGCATCCTCAATTGCCTCAAAGTTCTGAATTCCTTCTTCAAAGCAGGAGAAGCTTTTCTTCCAGAGCTGCTGCTCTGTCATGGATATGGTTTTGCTCACTAGGGTTAAAGACACAAACCTTACCACCACATTGCAGGCCTTGAAAGATACTGAACAAACCTTTCCATTAGGTCCCTTTCTTCTTTTAGAATTGAAGGGTGGTGATTCTGAAGACCCAAGTCATGGAAAATACTCTTAATTAATACCTAAAGTGCACTATCAGAGCTGCTCTGCTTTCAAAGAATGGTGGTAACATGACACCAAAACCAGGGGAAATGAACAGGACCAACTAGCATTTTTTCCCCCCACAGTAATATTGAGGGTATTGCATTTACTTCTATAACTGTAGTGTGCAAACAAGTAACAAGTGACTTTTCCAGACAGGTTAAATTCAGTCTTTTGAGCTTTGATTTCAGCAAAGCAGCAGCTCTGCAAAAACATGGAGATGAGGAAAAATTACAGAATTGAATTTCCATACTAGAATCCTTTGAATATTAATTAGACAAAGGTCACAGCAAACAGCTGGTATTTGGGAAGGCTGCAGCTGTTCCCCATGAACCACCAGCATCCAATTTGTTCTAGTTTATAGAATGCTTACTTGTAGAGAAGACATTATTGGGTTTGCTTTCAAACACAAAGCCCCACCAAAAACCTTACCCTACAAAGAAGCTCATGCAACTTCTATTTTCACCAAAAAAAACACCCTCACCAAAAATAAACCAGAAGCAAAGCTTCCAAGGATTTACTTACCAAAAGATTCTTATGACTATGTTTAAATTAACCTTACACTTGCACATACTGGGCTGAACTGAACACATCAAGAATCCAACATGCCCTCCCTTTGTATAACAGAACTGGCTTAAAGTTTCCATCCTGGTTTTTTTGAGGGCACTCTACACAGTAAAGAAACTGCTCCAAAGCCATAGTTTCCATTTCTCACTTTAGGCTCAGTGAAGTCCTGAGGTGCATTAAGAGTGTGAGCAGCAGGTGGAGGGAGGTCCTCCTCCCCCTCTACTCTGCCCTAATGAGGCCACAGCTGGAGTCCTGGGTCCAGTTCTGGGTTCCCCAGTTCCAGAAAGACAAGGAACTGCTGGAGGGAGTCCAGTGGAGGGTACAAGGATGCCAAAAGGACTGGAGCATCTCCGGGAGGAAGAAAGGGTAAGAGCCCTGGGGCTGCTTAGCCTGGAGAAGAACAGCCCTAGAGGGCATCTGCTCAATGCTGAGCAAGAGCTCAAGGCTGGGGGCAAGAGGCTGGGGCCAGACTCTGCTCACTGGTGCCCAGGGACAGGCTAAGGGGCACTGGGCACCAACTGCAACCCAGGAGGTTCCACATCTGAACATGAGGGAAATCCTCTTTGCTGTGAGGGTGTTGGAGCCCTGGCCCAGGCTGCCCAGAGAGGTTGTGGAGTCTCCTCCTGGGGAGAGATTCCAAGCCCAGCTGGAGGTCATCCTGGGCAAGCTGCTCTGGGTGACTCTGCTTTAGCAGGTGGTTGGACTAGATGGTCTCCAGAGATCCCATTCAACCCCCACCATGCTGGGATTCTGTAATGTACTATGAAGTCATTGTCACAATCACACTATTAAGTCATTGTCATAGTTCCATGAAACAGGAAGAAGTGGAAGAAAGAATACTTGCCCACTCTCTCAGTCTGCACTGCAGCAGCCTGGTTCATGTAGAACACTCCAATCTCATTCCTGATGTTACCCATCCTCTTTAGAACTTGGATATGCTGCTCTGGATTTTGGGTTTTTAAATTACTGAAAAGGAGAATTTCATAAGCAGCTTCATAACATTTACAGCTGACAGAAAGCTGGCATTCCAAGTCTGTGGACATGTCTGTAGCCCAGGCAAAAACTAGAAAACAAAAAACAAAATGCAAAGCTGTCAAACAGTATCTCCTAGTCTAGAGGAAAATGCCTTCAAGACAACCAAGTGTAAGACCAATGCCAGAATGATCCCACAGTTTCTACAGGATAATTAAAATCTACCCATTACTGAAAGAATGACTGTCTTCAGTTATTCTACAGCTCCAGGCATGTCACACAATATCTTGACAGCCTTACATGTGACAGGCACAAGAAGCTTGCTCTGAAGAAAACAGAACTGAGGCATAATAAACCCTCCCCCAGAAGTGGAACTGGTGTTGAGGAAGCACAACAGAATTACTGCAGGCTGTCAGCTAAGCAAATGACAGCAGTCATCCTGTATCAGTAGCATACCTTGGCACCTGGATTCTCTATGAAGACTGTGTAATATTTCCTGATCTTCTTTTGTCTGGTAATTATATTCTTCAAGATATGCTGCTCTGTTGTTT
This sequence comes from Galbula dea, assembly GCA_013399015.1. NCBI lineage: Eukaryota > Metazoa > Chordata > Aves > Piciformes > Galbulidae > Galbula > Galbula dea. The sequence goes on along the minus strand of VWZX01006857.1, from coordinate 961,777 downwards.
GCATTCTGAGCAAGCATTAACTGGATGTCTCCACAAAGGGTTAAACACTGACAAAGAAACACTAACACTTCAGGGAGCATGTTGGAGCAGAGGCAGCAGTAGGTATCTGTTAGAAAAACAATCCCACAGATGAGGGAGGGGGAAAGAAAAGAATTAAATGTCAAGAGGTTTGACACAGACTGACAATGTAATTAGTTTTTATGTTACCTGTCACACTTATCTTCTGTATGCAGACAACAGATGTCCTTCTTCTAAGAACTAACCTATTTTCAAGTCACAGTTGCTCTCCACAGCTGAGTTATAAAACAAGAGCAGCTATGTGGTCCAAGAGGAGCAGTGAATCTGCTAATTACAAATGCTCATCTCAGATTTGACTAAAGGAAAACTGACTATCTGCAGATTAACTCCAAGGATAGATACAGCCTGAAAGGTTCATTTTCCAAAGGGTACAGTTTAAACCTGACTCTCAAGACTTCAGAACACTGATAGCTGAAGAATGCTTTGAGTTCTTTGTAAGTATACTGATGTTAGGATCAAGTGTTCTTGCCTTATAAGGCTCCTCTTGCCCCAAGCCCTACAAAGATGGAAGCAAAATAGCAGCACTACAGTACTAAGCTAATGAGATTGTCTGATTAGTTATTCTCATTATATCAGTAATATTCTCAACAGTCTGACTTTACTTCCTGTCTTTTCCTTGGTAATACCTGAAGATGTATTTCATTTTAGAGGAGTATCCAGTTCAGCTGCTCAACAGGTTTGGAATATATTGAAATGAAATGGGAACTACCAGACATTTCCAGACAAGAAACCTTCTGCTTGCAGGAATAGCACTTAGACCACTGAATACTATCTTGGTCCTGGCACCAGGACTGACCCTCCCAACTTCCAAGTGCTCTGAGGCTCCAAATCTGCACCTTCTTATGAGCAGAGACAGAAGTTATTTTTACTACAGACTTCTCTCTTGAATAATGAGCTAGACACTTAGTTGAACTAAGCACATGGTTGTCAGGCTCATCACTGCATGCCACTAGGATAAATCATGCACAAGAGAAGTATCTGCTATCATGACAGACACACACAGGCAGAGGTATAGGTGACTAATATGCTCTGGCAACTCACCATGGCACTGTAAAGCCAGCTTGATGTATCTTAGTGCTCTCCCATACTTCTGCAGAACCATAGCAGCATCAGACAGAACATAATAAGCCTTGGAGGATTTGAGGATGAGCTGGAGTTTCATTTTATATTGCCAGGATCCAGGAATCATTCCTGACTGACTGGAATGCTTCCCCTTCTGAAAGGAGCCCACTGCAACACAAAGAACTTCATCAGGAAATCCCAGCTCCCAAAGATATGCTAGAGGTTGGCCACAAGCTCATCTGCACACACACAGAATGGCAACTGCCTGACTACAGCTCTCCACAAGGAGCCTTGTGCCAGTTGCTCTGCCACCACATTTGGCATCTGCCAAATGGACACAATACTTGGAACTTTTCCACCCACTCCACCTGGTAGTGGGACACAGTGACAAAGCAGCCAACCTCTCACACTTCAAATACCTTCTGAAATAGGAGGGCAGGGGCTAAGACTAAGCCTTTTGGTAGCAGCAGCAAAGCACAAGAAAGCTACAGGTAATTGTCATGTTCTCCACCAAATCTTTGGGAGAAAGTCTCCATTTGGGGGTTTGGCCTCCAACACAGAAGGAACTGGATAACCTGGGCCTTCCCACAAGGAAAATCAGTTGTCTCCTCACACTCATTTCAAGACCATCTTCAGCATAAGATTCTGAAGGTTCCCTTCTTCCATGCTGCTGGTGGTTATGAAACCAGAAAGAACAGAGGCATACCAAAGGATAGAATTTTGTCCTGACAATACCTGCACACAGAACTGAGTCTCAGGCTTGCAGGGGGACCTACAAGGCCTGACTTGCCAGACTCTTGTCAGTGGTGCCCAGGGACAGGCCAAGGGGCAAGGGGCACAAACTGTAACCCAGAAAGTTCCATCTGAACAGGAGGAGAAGTTCCTTTCTTATGAAGGTGCCAGAGCACTAGCCCAGGCTGCCCAGAGAGGTTGTGAAATCTCCTTCTCTGGAGAGATTCTAAACCCACCTGGACATGAGACCCTGCTTTAACAGGGGGTTTGGAGTAGGTATCTCCAAAGGTCCCTTCCAACCCTTACTATTCTGTGAAACAAACACACACTGGAGAAGCAAAAGTTCCTCCCTTATGTTTGACTTCTTTTTCTCTAGGTTGAATTCAATTCTCATGACCTACACAAGTAGCACCACTGCTTCTTCGAGGCAGAACTCCAGCACTGCTCCAGAAATCAAGTCAATGTGGGGTTCTTTTTCCCTGACCTGTACAATATTTATCTCTCACATCTCCCAGGAAACACCTGTTTCTAAACAGAAAAGTAAATGTGAGGACACTAGTCTTGCCAGCTGGCAAGCAACTGCAATGTGTCATCAGTTCCAAACTGTGAAGACAGAAGACAAGAGCCCCACTGCAGAAAATCTGAAATAAGCACTCTGGTCCTGCTGAGCTGACCTAGGTCACATTTCACAGCAGATCCTGGTCAAAATTATCCTCACAGTGCATATTGACAGTATTGTGGAGAATATTTAACACAATATAACTTGCTGATGCTGATGTTAAAGTCTGTGTCTCATATTTGACAAAGAAAATAGGCAAACATCTCTAGGTTGTTGACATTCAGGAGAACTATAAAAATCCAAAGAGAAACATGAGAACACTTAAGTGATGGAAGGGATGCCATCCAGAGGGACCTGGACTAACTCAAAAAGTGGGCCCAAGAGAATGGGATGAAGTTTAATAAGTCCAAGTGTAAGGTCCTGCTTCTGGGTAAGGGCAACCCAAGATATAAGTACAGACTGGGAGAGGAACTCATTGAAAGCAGCCCTGCAGAGAAGGACTTGGGGGTCATGATAAAAGCTGGAGATGAGCCAGCAATGTGTACTCCCAGCCCAGAAAGCCAACCATGTCCTGGGCTGCATCAGGAAAGGCATGACCAGCAGGGCTAGGGAGGTGATTCTGCCTCTCTACTCTCCCCTTGTGAGGCCCCATCTGGAGAACTGCAGCCAGTTCTGGGCTCCTCAGCATAGAAAGGATGTGGAGCTTTCAGAGCAGGTCCAGAGGAGTCCACAAAAATGACCAGAGGACTGGAGCACCTCCCCTGTGAGGATAGGCTGAAGGAGTTGGGGTTGTTCAGCCTGGAGAAGAGAAGGTTTCAAAGGGATCTCACAGCAGCCTTTCAGTACCTAAAAGGGGATTATAGGACAGAAAGGGAGAGACTTTTCAGCTGCTCAGATTGCAACAGAACAAGGGGGAATGGATACAAGCTGAAGGAGGGGAGATTTAGACTAGAAATTAGGAGGTTCTTTACCCAGAGGGTGGTTAGGCACTGGAACAGGTTGCCCTGAGGGATTGTGGCTGCCTCATCCCTGGCAGCGTTCAAGGCCAGGCTGGATGTGGCCCTGGGCAACCTGGTCTAGTGTCTGGCATCCCTGCCCATGGCAAGGGAGCTGGAACTAGATGATCTCCAGAGGTCCCTTCCAACACAACCCATTCTGTGATTCTATGAACAACTCAAAACTGATCTTGCTTATTATTTAGAGATTTTTTCAATGGGAGAAGGGAGAAAAAAGGAAAGAATAAGGAACTGTGAAAACAGGCAAGACTTGAAATTCTTTCTGGGTTATGCTCATAGGACTTCTCACTCTGCAGAGAACTCAACTACCCTCAGAAGAAGAGTCTTTCATATACCCTTTTAAAGCACTCCAGAGAAAGATTAAAAATAGACAGTCTGTAGTCTGAAACTTTTAGGGTTTGAGCATTTAATCAAACAAAACATCTTAACTTGCTGCTTCCTTTCCCAACTGTAGAGTTCCAAGAAAGAAACCAAAATCCTACTTAACATTTTATATGCAATTCAGCAACAAGCATAATGTAGGAGAAAAGTTCTTCTCCAAAACTTCCAAGTCACAAAGAATGAAGACTGTTTTAAGGACAACTCACACAATGTACAGTGCTCCACATACCTACCAACCCCCAAAATACTAAGCCCTTAAAGTCATTTGCAAGCCACAATAATATAGAGTCCAGAAAAATGATGTTTTCACTAATAAAACATGCTTTAATATGCAAAATAACCTTCATATTAAAGAAGGAAATGGCCATTCTTCACTTCTCAGTATACTACTTTTACTAATGCAATAGTGTAATTAGTGACTTACATGCAGACTGCTTTGAAAATCAAAGTGGCAGAAGTTTGGTTTTATTGTTGGAACTTGAAAGGTCTTATTTGCACTCCAATCCAACTTACTTTTGTCTAAAAATAATGCCATCTGTTTCTCCAGACACTCAGGACCACCACTGGTGGATTCATCCTCATATTTCAATGGGATTGGTGTGCTGGGGTCAGCTGCAGGAAGGTCACCTTCTTTTTTAACACTGCTGTCAACAGACTTCAAGCCCTGCAAGAAGAGGAAATCATTTAGTTCACTTTGAAAGCAACATTTAGCAAATGCAGATGATGTCAAGAATGTGGTTCTAGATGAAACATCAGCAGAAAACTGATGGTAAACTTAGAATCATGGAATTGTTTAGATTGGAAAAGACCTTTAAGATCATAGAGTCCAACCATTAACCCAGCACTGCCAAGTCACCAGTAAGCCATGGCCCTCAGCACTACAGCATCTCCAGGTCTATCAAATCCTTCCAGGGATGGTGACTCCATTACTTCCCTGGGAAGCCTGTTCCAAGACTTTACAACCCTTTCTGGGAAGACATATTTCCTTATATCAAACTTAAACCTCCCCTGGTACAACTTGAGGCCATCTCCTCCTGTCCTATCACTTATTCCTTGGGAGAAGAGCCCAACCCCCACCTTGCTGCAACCTCCTTTTAGGGAGATGGAGAGGGAGGAGGTCTTCCCTGAGCCTCCTCTTCCCCAGACTAAACTCTGTTCCTTCAGCCACTCCTCAGAAGCCTTGTGCTCTAGACCCTTCACCAGCTTTGTTGCCTTTCTTTGAACACACTCCAGCACCTCAATGTCCTTCTTAGGAGTGAGAAGCCCAAAACTGAACCCAGTATCTGAGGTGTGGCCTCCCAGGTGCCAAGTCTTGGCCACCCAGGCACACTGCTGGCTCATGTTCAGCTGCTGCCAACCAACATCCCCAGGTCCTTTTCCAGCAGGGAGCTTTCCAGCCACTCTGCCCCAAGCCTGGAGCATTGCATGGGGTTGTTGTGACCTCAACTTACCTCCAGCACATAGCTGAGCACCAGCCTACAGCGCTCCTCAGTGCCATGGCAGACAGGAAATGCACAGCTAGGCTTCATTGAGGGCAGAAGGGAAGGAATAAAGAGAATAAACATTCAACATACAAAAGGTCAAAATTACTGAAGATGCAAATGAGAGACAGTGTTAAGAAAACCTGGTAGTGGAACACCTGAACCTTACACCATAAAGTGTCACAGTATTTCTTTCCCTTATCTCAGTAAGCAATTCATACACCTGGACATCTGCACTTGGTAGATCTCCTGGCAATCCCAAAGACAATGCAAAGAAGAGAAGAGATGACTCAATTCCATAACACTAATTACAAAAGCTTTCTTATAGGCCCCCTTCAGATACTGGAAGGCCACAAGAAGGTCTCACAATCATAACCCTATGCAGGTAAGACAAGCAAAACAGCAGAAGAAAAGGAAAGTGCTATGAACAGATCTTCACTGATCTTCCCAGTTTCTCTGGTTCCTCTCTTTTGTTTCAATGATAATGCACAGAAGGTGTGATGAAGGTAGCATCTTCTGCTGATTCAGGTATGAAGCACATGTATGTCAACAAAGTCTGAGGAATACTGTGGTTAAGCACCCAGCTGTCCCCCTCAGCACACATCCACAGGTACATGATGAAGCTTTATTCAAAGCTTCATCTCATTTTTAAAGTTAAACTATAAGGAAAACTGCAAGGAAATCTAATTGCTGTATTCTGACCAGTTACCTTAGAAAGACAAATCAAAGAGGAAAATCAAAGACTGTAACTCAGCAGCCAGCAGTGCAGATTCATGCCACAAAGGACATGTGCAAGATGGTAGAGAAACAGCTACATTACACTTGCTAGCCTGTAAAATTCCAAGACCTTCACATTTTATGAGCAGCTCAGGAGTTAAGTTTCATTCCCCACTGCCTAATGCTTCAGCTAACCTGAAGACAAAACTAAGAGGTAACTGAAATTCAGTAACAAATCTTGCTACATCAACACTTCAGAATCCACTTCACTTACACGTATTCGATGAACAGACTTGTATTTTTCTGGTACTGATAACTCTCCAACAGATTTGATTATAGCCACTGCTTTATTGTCATCTGGTGGATCAGAACTGTTACTGTAAGAACCATTTTCATCACTGTCTGGCATTTCTTCCTCTTCCTCACTATAGCTTTCATCAGAATTTCCATTTATGGGGAAGTCTGTACTGTCTTCTTTTTTAGGTTCATCCAACTGGAAAAGCTCTGATAACATGTAGTTTGCTGAAGCAATAATCTTTTAAATAAGAGGGGGGGAAAAAGAAGATATTTTCAAGTTAAATTCTTCTTTGGAGAGGCCACATCAATATAACTTGTCTTAGAATAAGGAGGAAACAGTGCATGCAAATAAGTATGTGACAAGCTGTAAATGCAGCTGCATACACTCTGTGCTTGAGCACTGGATTTTTATCAATATTTAAGAAACAAATCCCTGCCAATAGTGTGTTGTCTATCTGTATCTGTCTCTACAATTTCTGTGTACTTTCTGAGGCCTTCTTGCAGAGGTATTGAAAAAATAAGAGAGAATCCCAGCAAATTAGTTATTCTAGCAGGTTGTTTCCTGAAGCAATATACAACTGCTGAGAAGGCAAAGGAGGCCACTACTGTGCAGGAGTATGATTCAGTTAACCAGCTCAAATAAGCATTCTCTCTCCTGCCCTTCTAAAGAGTCCCTAATGGAGCTCAAAATCCCATCCAGGAAAGGGAAAAGGATTCAAGCCTGATGGAGTTTAGAAGAGACTAAAAAGCAACTGGTAAAGAATGAGTGTTACCCATTCTAAAAGCTTCTGTATAAGCAAAAGGCAAAGGACAGAAGCATCTGATGCAAGCAAAAAAAACCCTAAATGTCAAGAGCTTCTTGTGGGATTTTGAGAGCTTTCCACAACTTTAGAAAGAACCTACAAAGGATTTATTCATTTAGTTCATAGATGTGCCATGCCTCCTCTTGAAATCCACTTCCAATTTTTGACACCACGTTTTTGGGATCAATTTCCAGTGGAAAACAGCTAACATCTAGATGACTTATGGATAAGTCAGTCTTTCCTGCAACTGACTTACATGCCCAGGTCCAGTCTGATGCCGGAGTCCAGTCTGGGACTTCTGCCACAGCATCAGCAGTGATTGTGATGTGATTGCCATCAAGAGGGTAGCTGTGACATTGCTTTTGCATGTATTTCATTTTACTGGTATTATTTTCATTGAAGTAGTTATACTTTTCCAATTCATTAAGTCTCTCTCCCTTATTCCTTTTCTCTTCCCCTTGGGAAAGGATAGGGATTAACAGAATATCTGTCACTCATCTAGTGGCTGGCCCTAACCCTTGACACACCAAAGTATTACCAAGCATTTCTGTTATACTGACACAAAGCTACAAGAAAATCTGTGACTCTCACTTGAGGATGTCTGCCATTGTCCAATAACTTAAGGCAATTAAGAAGCAGTGTTCTGATAGTACCATAGTGCTTCTTGTTCTGGTTTTTCTTCAGCATCATGTTGCAAGCAACTCTAAAAGAAAGTTGAACAAAACAGTAAACCACTGGATAATTTCTTTGTGCTAGAACAAGAGAAAAAAAAAAAGCTTTCAACAATATTACTGCAAATGAAGATCTCCCCAAAACTGTCCTAAGTCTACAGCACTTACTTGGCAAAAATGCAGCTGCCATGGAGAAATGGTGCAAAGGAGAGTCTGTTTTGATTTAGTGGGACTTAACCAAGCTCATGTGTGAAAGAAGATTCTTATTCCACATTTTCATTTCATCATAATTTCTGGTCTCTATTCTTAGTAGAAGTGCCCCAAGAACTAAGTATTACAACAAAAATGATAAAAACTCACTTGTACAGAAGAATTGCCACTGGCATTGTAAAAGGGTTTTGGTATTTGTCTTCTGTCTCTTCACAAAGGGTGGTCAGATCATAGAGCTTTACTATATCACTCCCACTTGCTGAAAGGGAAGACTCCTCATTAATCAACATGTCACCACCATGAACCTTTTCAAATCCATCTAAGTCTACTGACCTTTAAATAACCAGTAAGTATGTCCTTCTTTGGTGCAATTTGATTTCAGAAAAGAGAGGATATTTTGAGCAATATCTTTGATCACTTTGGTAGAAAAATTAGAGTTTTCCAAATTGGGAATATCTTCAGTCTTAATCATCTCATATTTCTGCAAGGAGTATATATTAAAACTCAAGATTAGAAGGGCAATTAGAAGTGCCCCCAAAACATCTACAGATCAGAGTAAGAAACCAAGGCTACTATTATGATACTGTCACAATAAACTGAGTTTATTTCTATCATCTACTTTAAAAGCAAGCACATCTTGATTACACTACTCAGTAAGTGACAAACATGGCAAATGGACAACAAAAGCTGAAAACATGTGGTGAAGGTGCAACATTCATTATGACTTCAATGAAATCTAGTCAGCCTAGTAAGCAACTATATGCTACCAAGGTACAACAGAAACTCAGCTCGTATGTGTCCCACTGTAAAAGAGTCAAAACAAATGCAAATGGCAATATGAATAAAGGACTTTTGTCATCTTTTTGTCAGAAAAGTAAGATTAAAAAGAGATCTATTACAACTGGAGTAACTACAGAAACTGAAGACTGGATTAACAAAGCATAATGCAAAAAGCCAGACTTACCTGAACAATTCCATTAACATGAAAGCACATCACAAGCTCTGGTACATTGCATATTAAGTTGTCCAACCAATAGTCAATTCCTGTTAGCACATTTATTGGCTTATTGTTATCCCTAAAAACCAAATATTTCTAGTGTTATTTAAGTCTTTATTTGCTCTACAGATAATATAAGGGATGTTTACTAAAGAGATTTAGATTTAAGTCACCTGAGAGCATCTCAGGGACTCAAACATGTCTCTGATGAGGACAGGCTGAGAGCCCTGGGGCTGCTTAGCCTGGAGAAGAGCAGCCCCAGAGGGGAGCTGCTCAATGCTGAGCAAGGGGGTGGGGGTCAAGAGGATGGAGCCAGACTCTTCAGTGGTGCCCAGTGACAATGGGCACAAACTGGAGCAAAGGAGGTTCCACCTAAACATAAGGAAAATCTTCTTTGCTGTGAGGGTGCCAGAGCCCCGGCCCAGGCTGCCCACAGAGGCTGTGGAGCCTCCTTCTCTGGACAGATTCCAACCCCACCCCTGCTTTAGCAGGGGCATTTGATGAGATGATCCCTAGAGATCCCTTCCAACCCCCACCATGCTGGGATTCTGTGAGAGCAGATGGATACTAAAACAATTATTTGTGAACTGTTATAAAGAGGCAAGCAATGAGTTGTATCAAACAAAACAGAAGTACTGATCTCCTCACTGGAATACACTCACACTCTCTCAGCAGTGTTGAATTTCTGCCCACACATATTGCAACTTCAACAAGCTTCAGATGTCACACTTCTACCAAGATTGCAGAAATTCTAAAAGATCAGCTACAACTAATTATAGCACAAGCCCTCTCCCAACCCTCCCAAAATTCCTTGCAAAGCAAGGTACTGTTAATTCCAAGACGTGTCTTAAAAAGATGACAAGTACACCAAAGGGGTTTTAAGTTTTTGCTCTTTCTCTACCTATGCATAGGCAGGACTAGAAATAGTAGTAATCAAGTGATCAACATGAAGTATTAGTGAAGAGTAAGACTGCCTGAAATTAGACCTACTCTGGTCACAAGTTTTTAAGTACTTATGCCCAACTAGCAGGTACTGAAATTCAGAACCCTAGCAGGAGAAATATTCCTGCCCTCTTTTATAAAAACAGGGAGACAATGAAATTAAGGACTAGATTTTCAGAAGTGGTTTAACATTCAATATTCCTGTAGTCAGGATAGATTGCAAACCACAGCACTTTCAAATACAGATTTAGTTAGAGGTATAAAAATCAGCAGAGCCTTTCGAATCCCAGCGCAGCAGCATGACTGTGGGACTACTCTGCAGTGCCATCACCATTTAAGTCCAAAGCATGAATTTCATTCTTTAAACTCCATGTAAAAACTCAGTCAGCCAACCAAAAGGCAGACAGCTAAACAGGAAGCAAAGGAACAAGTCAGTCAAGGCTGGCATACAGAACTCAGTCACTTTAAAACTCACCTGAGACGCAAGCTCACAGCAGGGTACCTCCCACCTCCAAATATCGGCATATTTGATCCGACTAACATGTGGATATCTTCAAAGGTCCACAAGATGTTACGTACAAAGTCATTTTTAAGGCCCTTCATTAAGAGGAAAAAACTCAGAATAATTGGTCTACAAATCACTAGTATGAAGTTTGTTCTCTATGACATTCTGTGGAATGGTAAGAAAGCAAGAAGCAGAAGCAGCAACTAAAAGACAGCACGTGCTGAACTACACTAGGCAATCACATCGACTGAAAAGACTGAGCTCACAGATGCCACAAAAGCTACTTCTACAGGGGACTTAGCTTTTTTTTTTCTTTCCTCTCAGTTCCAATTTAGACCAAATTTTCAAATGTTTGTGTAAATTGAGGGTGGAGTGTTCCAGCTCAAATGTCACATATAGCATACCTGACTGTTTTCCCCGTCATTGAACAAAGTAGTCAGGTTTTGTTCTTTGGGGGCTGAGGCCACATGCCCCACTATATATGAGGGTTCAAGAGGCACACTGCCCTGTGAAAAGTACAAGGATAAGGAGTGATTCTGCTGCTGAGGTGAACTTAGGCCATTAAAAAAAAAAAAAATCTGAGAAACAAAGCATGTAAGGGAAAAACCTTTACCTCTAACACCTTATGGAACTAGAAGTTTCAAGCTGCTAGTCAGAGACTGGTACGTTTCTTTCCTACAGCTAGTACCAAAGGTTTGTACTTTATATTCTCAGTGGCTTTGGAAATAGATCAAAAAGATTTAATAGAAAGTCTAATACCCCAGGGTCAGCACCAAACTGTCACTCTCCAGAAGTGAAACCTCTGTCTTGATGCCTTACTTGTAAATTAAAGACAACAATACTGTACAAATGCACAATAGCTTCCTTCTAATAAGCACTTTTGCTGTCCTAGGCAATAGTTTCTCAAGAAGATGGACAGAGAAGTACTCCCCTTTTCTAAAAACTTTCAGGCACTGAGACATTTCTGCACTTTAAAACGTTACTACAAGACATGCAGTTACAGTTTTATGGGAAATACAGGATAGAGCCTTCCAAAGTTAGCTGACCACAGCATCAGACCCTATCAGTTGGGAACACCATCTAAGCATAACTGTAGCATCATTTATTACATGCATGTAGACTGAATACAACAGATCTTTCAAGCTCTGAATCCTCTGTATTATATTACTCAAAAAACATAGGAATGAACAGTTTTCATAAATAAGCTTAGCCCCAGAGTGAAACCCTGGATTGAGGCCTAATACTAATCATAGTTTGTTACATAATTGCTATAAATACCTCCTCCTCCACTTGTGTAATCTCTCACAGCAAGTATTTGTACATGTTGCTTAACTCTTTTGCAAACATTTTCATAGACTTCATTTTCCTCTTCACCTCAAATTCAGAGCCACAACAGACTCATTTTAATGGCAGATTTAAAAAGAAAGGTTTTCAGCCTTTCCTCTTAACCTTCAGGCTTCCACATACACCCTCTGAATATCAGGTTTTCCTCCTTTTAGGAGAAGTCACTGATGACCACTCCTAGCCAAATGTCTTGTTTCTCCAAAATACATAGACAAATATGTGCTTAGTATTACAGGGTGAGACAAAAAAGCAATTTCTGAAATTTAGAGCTCTCAAACATTGGCATAAGCTAAACCACACATACTGCCAAGCCCTTCTAATGTCTTAGTTCATTTCTTTCAGCAAAGAATATTGCAGCAGCACCTCTGAAAAACCTTTTGGTATGCATCTGTTTCTACAAAAACTAAGGTGCCATTTAAAACATGATATAGACTAACCTGGTTAGAGGCACCTGGCTCTTCAGATAACGAAGAAGGCATTTCAAAAGGAGCTGGCCAGGAGGCCCTTCCTGCTTCATCACTCTCACCTGTAACAGGACCCTCCTGGTGCTGTTTTGAAGTGGAAGGAACAGGTTGTGCAGCTCCATCACCATTAATGCTGACAGAGAAAGATTGAAAAGTTCAGTCAAGAGTATGCAAACAGACCTGGTTTAGAACTGTTGTGTTTGAGGCACTCTTCTCAATAACTCTGCTCATAGGACAAGAGATACTAACAAGTTGTTCATTGCTCAAACTCTTACAAAAATCACAGCAAGTGTCACAATCATCATGAGGCTATTCATCATGAAGCCACAATCCCTGTGCAAAGCTGTTCTTAACTCAGGCCCCAGTATGTTGAGATATGCAGCTGATTAAGCCATGCTGCTTCTTTTATTCTTTAGTACTTTGACTTCAAAAGACTTAAATTTCTGTTAAAATATTTACATATTTCCCAATCTCATCTCTCAATTTCCTCTATGTAAGGATAAATAAGTAAATGTAAGACAGACCACAAGGGAATTTTAGTATCTCCTTCAAGACTACAAACCAGGCAAAAGTTAAGTGCAGAATTCAAGATGCATGCAGACATGAGGTTACCTGTAATACAAGAATTTAGAAAGTATAGCCTTCTGGTACCAATGTTCTTTACTCTTCTTTTTTCTTTGCCATTTCTGATCAATCAGCCTTTGATAGAACTCTTTCAGCCACGTCCAGTCCCCTGTCTAGGCAATACCATAAATATTAAGTTACTATCAAAAAGCATCTGCAAAAGAAACCAAGTGCCTTATTAACTTAGGGATCATCCACAGCAACAAAACAAACCAATTTCACAGCTAAAGTCTTGAGTTGGGCACTTACTGAAACTAATAAAGAAACTAGAAAAGTTATGCTCTTACTGAAAAGATGAGCTCATCAGGAAGTCAGATACATGGTAGGAGGTTACACAGTAACAACTACTTACTACTAATAAAATGAATAAACCAACAGAGCAATACTGAAGTAATTACAAGAAAGTGGGACATGGAATTTTAATCCTGTGTTACCATAAATACAGGACATCTGGTGCAGTTGTGCATGAGGAAGAACTTTACTCTGAGGGTGACAGAGCACTGGAATAGGTTGACCAGAGAGGTTGTGGAGTCTGCTTCCCTGGAAAGACTCAAAAACAGTCTGCACACAACCCTCAGTAATGTGCTTTAGGAGACCTTGCTAGAGCAGAGAGTTTGGGCTGGGTGACCTCTGGTGGTCCCTTCTAACCTTAATCATTCTGGGACTCACTGCTGCCTACACTATTCTTGAAATAAGTATGTTGTATGATCCAAATGTGTTACCCAAAAGCAAATGGTTAACCTGAGATGATCTCATGAAGAGCTCCTGAATATCCAGCTCATCCAACAAGAGCGTCCGCCCGATGCGATGCACTGCCATGCTCACGTGGGATTTGCTGTAAGGGATCTTCAAAAGCTTCTTAATGTTCTTGCAGGAGAAAAGAGAACACAGTTAATATTTAATACAATTACACTGCACTGTAAGACAATTCTCAGCACTACTAATCTTGGGAGAGCCATGGGCAGGCAAAGAAAACCTTCGAGCACCAGTGATTTTATGGAGGCCACTCCACAAAGTGTTGCATTTCTGGAGGGCAGAGAACATGAGTGACAGTAAAAAAGAGACCAAGTAGTCAGTATAAACCACAGGCATGGTTTATACATGATGTCTCCTTGAAGCATCACTACCAGGTAACATCAAAAGTAACAAAACATGCCAAATGGATGGTTTGCATTTTAAAAGCCTTATTATCTTCACCACAGAAACACCAACACATTGTCAGGCATCCAGAGGGAACTGAACAGAGGTCCTAGTCTCTACCAAGCATCAACAATGAAACAGTAAATGAGTGCTTCCTCTTTCAAATAGCCTCATTTGAAGTCCACAGATATTACCAGCACTAAAAACGCTATCAAAAAGCATGGAAGAGAAGAATGTTGGAGGGCAGCTACCTCTTCTAGATAAAAATAGCCAAAGAAAACCCCCAAACATCTTTAGAGCAGTAACTTACATCAAAATAACCAATGTCAAACACACAAGAGAACTACATTACAAGACTGATGTGCTACAGTCACTAAACCACATATTTTAGCTGCAGATTATTTGTAGAAATCCACAAGAAAGACTATTTTATCTCCACATTTCTTACTCAGTGATTACAAATCCCTGAAATGACAGAGCAAAAGCTAGGTGATCTGTTTGTGTTTCACTAGGGGATCTTTACTTTCCCTCAAAGGACACAAAGATGACAGAAGCCCTGACAGTATCTTAAAATAAGGTTTGTGCAACAGAAGAGTTTGAATGATAGAACTTACAAAGTTACACATACCTCTGAATCAGACACAACATCCACATCATTTCCAACTGAGTCAATGAAGTCATAGGCCATCCCAAAGCTAGTCAGAAAATATTACAGGTGAAGACAAATGCAGTCTGATATTAGAGACCTGACTTTTTAAAGCTTGGACAGTTTTGCTTCATAAACAAATAAAAAGAGTCTAGCTAAACATTACCAGGTATGCTGAGATCTAAAGTTAATTAACAAAGTCACTTTGTTTCTACATTCTACAAGTTTTTCAAAGATCTCTTTGGAAGTGCTTAGATACAATTTCAAGGCATTCCAGATGTAGTTCTAGTCTTGTTGAAATCAAGCAAATGAGAACTATTTGAAGTGTTTGATAAGACAGCTATGGAAAGTCAGAGAAATTCAGCTGTTATTTTTGTTCTTTTAAGACTAAAAATGAGATCAGTTTTTCAAAGAGTTTCTCATTAAGACATTAAGCACATGAAATACTTTCAATTTAGCAGCTGTCACTTCATTTTACCTCTTACTTATGTTTTCTAAAAGTGGCCTACATGTTGTAACAGATACACCCCTGGATCTTCACCCACCCTCATTAAGGTCTCTCTAAATTATAAGCTATTTAAGTTACACTATTTCAATATACAGATCACTCTTTACAGTTAAACCCCATATTACTGGTACAAACACATGATGTGCAACTGTCTGAAATTATACTTTCACTATCTGCTTTCTCATGCTGACACTAAAGACAGATTAAACTGCCAGCCTCCAGTTGACATAGTGTCTAGAACAAACAAGAAATATTCATAAAGCATCAGAAACACAGCACTCTGCTCAAAAAAGGACATGTCCTAAAACAGATTGTGAGGGTTTAAACACAGACCATCCACCAACTGTTAAACTTCACTAGCTAGTTGACTTAGTGTGAATTTGCCTCTTCAGCACAGGATTTAAGCCTCCCACTTAAAAACAATTTGGACTCAAAATATTTAACAAGCATCCATACTGAAAGGTAACACTGCTTTTTGGGTTTGTTTTGCCTCTTATTTCACTTTCTGGGTTCACTCATGACATGACTATGAAATTTCTTTTGCAATGAGTTAGCCAGGTCCAGTTTCTAAAGATCCAGAAGAGCTACAAACAGGCTCCATAACTTTTAAGGGGAACATCATTTGTTTTATTTCCACCTGTTATCAAAAGCACAATGGCTGACTGAACCAGTCTAGTTTGATTTCAGCCAACCAGGAAAGAACATGAAGTCAGTTTGATTGTCTCAAGCAAGATGTCAACATCCACTTAAAAGAAATTATCAACAGCATTACCAACATCATAAAGGTCAGGTAGGATGGGGCTTTGAGCAACCTAGTCTAGTGCAAGGTGTCTCTGCACATGGCAGGGGTTTGAACTAGATGATCTTCCAAGGTCCCTTCTAATCCAAACCACTTTATGATTCTATGATCATTAATCAGGTACAATGGAGACAAGATTGAAGCATAGAACAAGAACTAAGGATGAAAAGGTAGATGGAGAATGGTTAAGAAAACACAGGAGTAGGTGCTATGGCAAATTCTGTATGTTATACTTTAAATTGTATACAATGGCAGAATTATTCTTAAAAGACCCAGAAAAAATAAAGTCAGCTGTTATTTACCTTGAAAATGGTTTACTTTTCTTGTTGTTGCCAAGAATGGTTGTACCTGCTGCTCCCAGCTTAGCACTTTCACGTAACCAGTTGGCAGGTGGAAGTTTCAAGTCTGTTTTCTCCTGAAGACGAGCAAATGCTGCTTGAGGTGGGGCTGATGAGTACTTCACCACAGCACTGCTTTTCACTTCATTGCCTCCAAGAAACAGTACTGAGCCCTGATTGAATTGCAAAGGGAAATTGGGCTGTCACTTATAAAATAACAACAACTAAAACTATCAGACTTACTTCATGTTAAGTCATTTTTAACCGTAAGTAACCAAAGCCCAACCCTTGCATTCATTCCTAATTTTCTCCTGCATATGTTCATTTGAGTTCCCCTCACTCCAACACTTGCATCAAGCCTACATTCCATGTTGTGAGCTGTAAAGCTAAAGTGCTATTAAGGTCAGGTCCCCATGCAATGTGAAATTACTCAGAAAGGCCAAAACTGAAACAGAGTTACCACTAATGCTGCAGAAGTTTCTGAAACTAAGTGCTCACTAACAAACACCAACTTGAAAGCTAAACACATTTCTACTTTATGATTTGAGAGGCTGAAGGAACTGGGGTTGTTTAGTCTGAAGAGGAGGAGGCTGAGGGGAGACCTCACTCTCTACAACTTCCTGAAAGGAGGTTGGAGCCAGGTGGGGGTTGGTCTCTTCTCCCAGGTAACAAGCTACAGGACTTGAAGAAATGGTCTCACGTTGGGCCACAGAAGGTTTAGATTGGACATGAGGAACAATTACTTCACTGAAAGGGTTGTCAAGCATTTGTATAGGCTGCTCAGGGCAGTGGTGGAGTCACCATCCCCGGAAGTGTTCAAAAACCATGTTGATGTGTTGCTGAGGGACATGGTTTAGTGGTGACTTAGCACTGTTAGGTTAACTGCTGGACTTGATTATCTTAAGAGGGCTTTTTTCCAACCTTAATGATTCCATGGCTGCGTACAGCAACACACGCAGCTGTCAGACTTGTGCTAAGATCTTTGAAGTGATGTATGTTAAGAGAAAAACAGATCCACGGGATACTACTTATGTAAATACAACGCAGTACATTGCACTTAAGCATAACAACATAAATCCTGTTTAAAATTACAGTTTAATCATAATTAGCACGTTCCCAAGTGTACTCCAGTCCTGGCAGTAGCACTCCCTTACCGGCCAAACTGGAAGGAGGATGGATAGACGCCTTTAAGGCGACTGAAAACGTTACTGTGGGCTGTGTTTACACTTTGCTGTGGCCTTGCCCCGGCCAAACCGGCAACACCGGCCCTCCCGCACCACAGCCCGCCCGGCCCCGCTGTACCGGGGATGGGGGGAATGAGGCGCCCCTCAGCCGCAGGACCTCCCGCCTCACTGCCCCGCCGCGGCTGTCGGGCACGGCGGGCAGCAAACCCACATCCCCCCTTACCCCTCACCGCTGCCGTTACCTGCTTCGGCTTCTCCGCGTCTCTCCTCGGAGGGGGAGCGGCCCCCATACCGCAGAACTCCTCCATGTCGCGGCCAGAGCCAGGGACAGCTGACCGTTTGCAGCTGAGGGGCTGGCGGTGCGTCAGAGCCGGACCGCCAACCTCTCGCGAGACTTCCCGAGAAGCCCCAGGAGGCGCCATGGCGCCCTCTGGCCAATGAGAACGCGAGGGGTGGGGTTCGCGGGCGCGGGCCGGGCAGGGCCGGGGCGGGGCGGGGCTGAGGCGTGGGGTGAAGGGTGGCAGGGTGGCAGGGTAGTAGGGGTGGGCGGTGGTAATTTTCGTTTCGTTCAGGCGTTGGTTTGTTTTTCTTTGGTGCTTCTTACCTTCTCGAAGAAGGTAGTTGCGTTGTGGTGGGGCTGCTCAAGCAGCAGCTGGCTCTGTGCTGTAGCGCAGGAGCGGGATGCAGTGGCTGTCTGTGCTGAGGGGCTGCTGAGCCTCTGCGGCCTGCTCGTGGCTGCTGTGTCCGGAACCCAGGTTGTTCCAACACTGTCCTGAGAGAGGAGTGGTCCGTTGCAAAAATAAGTAGCATAGGTAAGGGAATAGTCCAGTAGAACTTCCAGATGGAGTTTACAGATGAGCTGAACACTTGTAATCTTGGGAAAGAGTTGCTGGAAAGCTGCTAATGTGGAAAAGGACCTGGCACATTTTTACTAACAAAACATATATCTTCTAGCAGTAATAATGGTGTTGCAAGCACAACAATGCACTTTGTTATTAAACTCAAATACAGAGTCTACTGAATAAAGAAAATTATTTAAGATAAAGTTTTAAAGCAGTTTTAGTCAAACTCTTAGATTGGACCTATGCCTACTGGCATTTAGTTATTTGTTCCTTATGTTCCTTTAGAGCCCTTTTATGGTGTTAGGAAGGGACCTTTTAAGTTTCATCCTTAAACTTTTTCAGCTTTATCCATATCAAGCTGAGAAACAATAGTAGATAGAAAACTGTTGCAGCCCTTCAGCAAAACAAGTGATTCTTGTAGAGTAAGACTTGAAAAGCCAAAGTGCTGTTTTGACTTTGCACTAACAAGCCCCAAGTTACTAAATCTGAAAATTCATAGAAT
Organism: Galbula dea; assembly: GCA_013399015.1. Lineage (NCBI taxonomy): Eukaryota > Metazoa > Chordata > Aves > Piciformes > Galbulidae > Galbula > Galbula dea. Next base: position 942,935 of record VWZX01006857.1, on the reverse strand, counting down.
GGAATAAAAACAAATTACAGGTTTCTCTGCCTGTCACACTCTATCCTTCTCTAGTTGTTTCTCTCAGTGGCTTACTCTGTCTTAAAATAGCATGAGTTATCTCCTCAGCCTTCTGATCTGCTCCTGGCATATCCAGACAGTTCGTTACAGTTCATTTCAGTCAAGGCTGAGATGACAGTGCAAACATGAGTGCTTCAAAACACTGCTCTTTGTCAAGGTTTAACCTCAGCCAGCAGCTAACCACCAGGCAGCCACTTGCTCCCTTCCTCTTTCCCAGGGGTGTAGGGAGGAGAAGTGAAAAAGGAAAAAAAAACCTGTGGGCTGAGATAAGAATAGTTTAAAAACTAAAATAAAATACAATAAGGAACAATAACAAAATATGACAATAAGAGGAATTGTAATGAAAAGGAACAGGTTGCCCAGAGAGGTTGTGGATCCTTCTCTGGAGAGATTCCAGCTGCATCTGATCCTGGGCAGCCTGTTCTGGGCAACCCTGCTTTAGCTGGTGGGGGGGTTGATGAGATGATCTCCAGAGGTCCCTTCCAACCCCTACCAGTCTGGGATTCTGTGAGTGCCATTTTGTATATAGCTGGTCAAGGCCTAAGAGGCAAAGTCTTGGTTTGTGCTTGGTTTAGGGAGAGGTTCTGCCTTGTCTACAGCTCACCCAGAGGGTCATTTCACAGTGAGAAAGGGCTTTGTGCCTCAGGTTTTCTTTCTGTGAAACAAGCCTTACATTTTGGTTGGTTCTCCTATTCCCCATCTATAAAGTTTCAGTGTTGCTGGCAGAGCATGCTGCTGCCAGTTAAGTGCTGTGGATGGTTAGAGTAAGTCAAGGCTCAAACTTGAAGGCAAAAACATCCATTTCTCTCCCATTTTAAGGTAGCATGGAATATATTCATTTACCAACTTTTCTTTTCCCCTTCTGCAGTTGATGGGAAGAGTTGGGTTGCCCTTTCTTGTCTGTATTTACCTGAACACTAGACTCCTTAGTGACACAAGCAGGGTGGGTCTAAAGTGAGGGATTCTACTCTCCAGCTCTGCCCTGTGAGTGGGACAAGTGGCCACCATGACAACCGTGGCAACCTGGGGCCCTGGGCAGAGCAGCTGGGGAGGTGGCAGCCTGGAGCTATGCCCAAGGGCAGAGGGTTCTACCACAGTAATCAGTATGCTGGAGCCTGGGTGAGCCCCTCTGTCCCCCACAGGGCTTTTTTATCCTTAAACTTTCACTGTGCTGAGGGTGGTTTTGTCCTTTAGCCAGAAACTTCTTTCCTTTGAGGGTACCAGAGCCCTGGCCCAGGCTGCCCAGAGAAGTTGTGAAGTCTTCTTCTCTGGAGAGATTCCAAACCTACCTGGAGGTGATCTTGGGCAACCTGCTTTAGGTGACCCTGTTTTAACAGGGGGGTTGGACTGGATGATCCCCAGAGGTCCCTTCCACTCCTCACCATGCTGGGGTTCTGTGTGTGAAAGGAGGTTTCCAAGTGGGATGTTTCTGAGGAAAAGTGCCCTAGGTATTCAGAGGAAGTATGCTAAAGCAAACTCTGTGGAGATGTTTTTGTCAGTTTTCCAACAATGCTGGAGATCTCTTATTTTGTATGTAACCCTAGCTGATTTTCTTCTGGAAAGTTCTAGCTGATGTTTGCTTCAGTTCTCACCCTCAGGAGGAGTGCTGTGATCCCCATCAGAGGCCACAGGCTGGGACATCTCTGGGCACCCCACAGGACTGTGGTGCAGATCTGTCTCAGGCTGTTCTTTGGTCCCTGAACCCATGGGCTTAACATTTGGTTGAGCTGTTTCCCAAAACTTTTGTTCTTTCAAACCTAAAGTCATAGAACAGCAGGAGCAGTGTGAGGGGGAAAAAAAAAGGCATTATAGGATAAGTGGTTTTGCTAGGTGGATTATTGCTACAGAAAACCCATTTTTGGAAAGCTCCTGGAGAAATACATTCTGATCTGATTTTTCCAGAGGCCACTAGGTGCTGCTGCAATCCAAATAATAGAACCTAAATGGGAAGATACAATTTTACCCACATTTCTGACCAAATTTATTTGGATTTTTCTTGTTGGGTTTTTGCTTGTTTTGCTATTTGGTTGTTTGGGGTTTTATTAATGTGTCACAATTTCCATTATTTTCTAGTTTCCTCATCTTGGAGTATGCCAGAGTCAACTTGAGTCAATAACAAGCTCTGCACTAAAACAGGTCCAGGACTTGGGAGAAGCTCAGTATATTGAGGATAGATTGCCACCAGCATACAGAACTCGGGAGCAGGTGAGTGACTGTGCCAAGAAAGTGAATTTAAAGAGCCCCTTTTTGCAAGATATCACTTGCTAAGTTGTAAGTAAGAATAGCACTTAGGGTAGTTAGCAAAGCAGTCACAGCAGCCTGGCAGACTTTGTGCCTCAGGGGATAAAATGATTGCTTGCTGTGTGAAGGAAGAAACATGTTCCACTGTTGCTCAGTTAAAATTTTGGATACTCAAAGTCCTCCTGTAGTTATTGCTGATTTCCAGCATCAGTTACTTTTCCCTTTCATTAGCTACTAGAGCTGTTGGAGACACGTTTATGTGCTAGAATATATTATGAGGCCTCACCTGAAGTCCTGGGTTCAGTTTTGGGCTCCTCACTACAAGAAAGACATTGAGGTGCTGGAGTGTGGCCAGAGAAGGGCAAGGAAGCTGCTGAAGGGTCTAGAACTCAAGTCTTGTGAGGAGAAGCTGAGGGACCTGGGGTTGTTTAGTCTGAAGAGGAGGAGGTTCAGGGGAAACCTTCTCACTCTCTACAACTCCCTGAAAGGAGGTTGGAGCCAGGTGGGGGTTGGGCTCTTTTCCCAGGGAAGGAGTGACAGGATGAGAGGAAATGGCCTTGGGTTGCACCGGGAGAGGTTTAGGTTGGATGTTAGGAGAAATATCTTCCCTGAGCAGGTGATTAAGCATTGGAACAAGATGCCCAGGGCAGTGGTGGCATCACCATCTCTGGAGGGATTCAAAAAACATGTAGATGTGGCACTTAGGGACATGCTTTAGTGGTGCCTTGGTAGTGTTAGGCTAAAGGTTGGACTAAATGATCCTAAAGATCTCTTCCAACCTAAACTATTCTATGATTCTATGACTTAGAAGTGCTTGTTTCTAAACACATGTATGGAATGTAACACTGAATTTACTTATCCATTGAACTACAGTCTGACTGAATCTGTTTAAGGAAACAAGTGCATGTGTGGCACATACCTAAAAAAAGGTGGAGAATCTGTCTAGTACACCCAGTACCCTAAGATGTGATCATGCAGCTAACTCCATGCAGGCAAATTTTGTGATCAGGTCTCCTGTTACATTTCTCTTTAGAACTGTTTCAGACTCACTGACTCTTGGAACAGGGGTTTTTTAAATTGTATTACATTAAAACTTGCTCTTCTGTTTGGAGGTGGATATTGGAGTTGGAAGATGACAAATGTATTGTGAAATGTTCAAAGTAAAAATTGCCAGAGCATTTACAGGAAAAAAACATGAAGTTCCCAACATGAAGCTGGAAAATACTTGGGAAAGAACAGAAGCAATCTTAATAGTCCAGAAGAGTTTTCAGTGTTTCAATTTTTAGCTCTTTTAATAACATTGGGATGATCTATATATTAAACAAACCTTAAAAAAATAACTATGTTAAATTACTTTCAAAATAGTTCATCTTCACTGTCCTTTTTTTCTTCTCAAAGTTTAATTTCATTTTAGAGGCTTGCATGAACATTATGTTAAAGAATGAGATTATAAATTAGTTATGCAATTAATACCTCTACCACTTCCCTTGCAACAAGCAGTGTACATGACATTCAGCACATAAATCAGAGATTAATTCAGTTTTGAGGTCCCTTTTGTAGTTCATTTTAATTAGCTTTAGGCTCACTGTTGAATGTAAGAAGGCAATCCTGACATATACCTAGTATTTTGCTGCTTGGAAAATTCACACTTTTATAGAATCATAGAATCACAGAATGTTTGGAGTTGGAAGGGACCTAGAAAGATCATCAAGTCCAACCCCCCTGCCACAGCAGGACACCTTAGATAAGGTCCCACAGGAATGAGTCCAGGAGGGTCTTGAATGTCTCCAGAGTAGGAGACTCCACAACTCTGTTAGTTATAATTATGTTAGTTATGTATGTGTTCAGCAAGTCAAAGGAACACAAATCCTCCTGATTATTTTGTAAAACAAGTTTAAAAATAACATACAGAAGGTCCACATTACCCCAATAAACTTGTGTGCAGTTGAAGACTTAACCTAGGAATATGACTCCTATGTTAGAACATAGGCAGCTGTAATCTCAGCATCTGCCAGGGTATAAGAGCTGAGACCTGCAGGCTCCAAACAAGGTATCTGAAAATTCATATTTTTTCCTGTCATTTCTTTTTTCTTTTCAGAAAGCAGAGAACAACAATTTTCCATTTTCTTCTCATGACAACAGACACACTCTGGAGAATGTAGGAGAGTATTTTGATTTTGTAAGTAGCCAGCACTGAGAAAAATCAAGCAAGTTCATATCTCTCAGCCTGCCAGAGATTAAACACAGTGTTTTTCTTTCCCCTGCAAAAAAATAGAGATACTAAAGATTGTGAGAAGAGAAAAATGTAAACAGCAAAGAAACACACACCTTTTATTACTATAGGGGTGAGACTCCTTTGGGGCTGGCACAGGCATACAGCAGCACACATGGTCATTGAAAGTGGCAGAATTCAAGGGGAACAAACCCCCCACGATTTGGGGCTCTGGCAGGCATTTTCTAGTAGTTTCACAGAATTGCAGTATTTTAGGGGTTGGAAGGGACCTCTGGGGATCATTCATTTAGTCCAACCCCTCTACTAAAGCAGGGTCACCCAGAACAGGTTGTCCAGGATCACCTCCTGTTGGGGTTGGAATTTCTCCAGTGAAGGAGACTCCACAACCTCTCTGGGCAGCCTGGGCTAGGGCTCTGGCACCTTCACAGCAAAGTTTTCCTCAGGTTCAGGTGGAACCTCCTGGGTTTGTGGCCTTTGTCCCTTTGTCCTGTCCCTGGGCACCACTGAAAAGAGTCTGACCCCATCCTCTTGCCCCCAGCCTTTAGCTCTTGCTCATCATTGAGCAGCTCCCCTCCGGGGCAGCTCTTCTCCAGGCTAAGCAGTCCCAGGGCTCTCAGCCTTTCCTCCTGCCAGAGATGCTGCAGTCCCTTTGGCATCTTTGTACCCTCCACTGGGGTCCCTCCAGTAGTTTCTTGTCTCTCTTGCTGTGGGGAGCCCTGAACTTGACCTAGGACTCCAGATGTGGCCTTATTAGGGCAGAGTAGAAGGAGAGGTCCCTTTTTTAGTGTCTTAATATTGTTTTGTACCCAGTTATATGTCCTACTAGTCTGCTAAAAGTGATTGGCCTAGTGATTAACTTTTGTAGGGGTTTCAGCCACTCAAAATTCACACTTCCACATGTTTGATTCAGACTCCCCTTTATCATATATGTGACCAAAATCCATAGGACACCCACAGTATATGCCAGAATGTATTATTTCCCAGTCCATATCTGCCTATAATACACCTCCTTCAAGGTATTTTGCAGAAGCCACAACTTTGAATAGATTATAAATTTCTGAGGCTTTTCTGGATGTGCAACAGTTTCAAGGTTTTCCACTTTTCTTAGATTGTTGACATCTGTTTAGGCAGCAAAAGAAATATTGCAGTTCACAAGACAAAGAGTGGAGGAGGAAGCAGGGAACTGTGATAGTGAAAATGTGTCTGACTTTGGGGTCTCTTAAACCTTTTTCTTTTTTGCTATTCATTATTCCCTTAGTAACCTGCATTTCTGTGCACTTTGTGCAGTGTCTCATAGTTTCAGAGATACTGATCAACCATCATTCCAAATAAATTTCCTGCCAGCTATGGAGTGTGAAAATCAGGCTCCATCTCTCTGTGTTTGGGCACACAAGGGGTAGCTTTGAAGATTCAGATTTCATGCTCTATCTCAGTTTCTTTATTGCAGTCCAAACATAAAATTATTAACCTATTTCTTTGGCTTACTCTGAAGATTAATTTAGCTGAATGTAGCTAAAGAGCCTTGAGTCTAAACTATGCTACAGAAACACAAAGTGTAAGTGGTTTATTAATACTAAGAGGTGGAAGGGCAGCAGATTTCCCACTATAAATGCAACCAGAAATGTTCATAGAGGCAAGTCTGTCAATATTATTTTTAACTTGCTAAAGATCAAGCCTGAGTTCTTGAAATCACTGTGGTAACAGCTTTGTTAACTTCCCAGTGGGGTGGTGCCTGTTGTAAGATTCAGCTGTGAAGCTGTGACTGGAAGTCAGATGTTTACAGGAATTTTGCTTTCCATTTGTTTTCCTAGGGTATGGGCAGGAGGAAGGTGGAACCAAAGAGGAGGCAACATGACTCCCAGAACTTCCTAAGGGCTCTTAATTCAGTTCCTAGCAGCAAGGATGATTTTTCCATTTATAAGACCTCATTTGTGAAACATCAGAAGGCTGAAAGCACTTTTGCTAGGAGGTATCCAAAACACCACTCAGAAAAATGGTGCACTGGCAAACCTGTTCCTGAGGGGGAAAAAACCTGCAGCCAAACAAGTCCTCCTCATTCTGAAAACATCTTTGTAGCACTGACTTCTCACCATCAGGACCTTTTCTCAAGAGCTGAGCTACTTGTTACTCAAATGGATGATGAAATAAATGTTTGTGTAAAGTGAATGTGGTAGCACAGTTGAGAGTTCATTGAAATCAACAATCATATGTTACTCTGAAGATGTGAGTCAAGGGTTAGGGCTGGGCCAGACACTGGAGGAGTGACAGATATTCTCTACCAACACTTCTCCCTTTCTAAAGGGGAAGAGAAAAGGAATAAGGGAGAGAGACTTATGGATTGGGAAAGAAAACAGAAAGAGTTTTAATGAAAATAATAACAATAAAATGAAACCTATACAAATCTATACAAACCCAACGTTGAACCCAGCTTTCTGATGGCAATGATGTCACTGTCACCACTGATGCTGTGGCAGCACTAGGGAGGTCTCAGATTGAACTCAGCAGCAGACAGGAACTGAATTCTGGAACTGGATTCAGGAGCAGATGGATCAGGATCAAAAGCAGAAGGGACAGAGTCCTCCTTGCCCACTGGCCTGTGTAGAAGATAACTTGATTCTTGTGATCCCTCAGATTTACAGTGACTATGACATCCATGGGATGGAATCCCTTGTTGGTCTGTTTAGGGTCACCTCTCCTGTTCCCTCCTCCACACAGGTGCCACTTCTTACTGCACCATGACATGGGACACAAGATTTAGCAGTGACCTTGGTCTACACCCCAGCCCTTGGGACTAACTCTAAATATCAAGTGTTCTCACTGCTAGAAGCAGACACTGTCTGTGAGAACGTGCTGTTAACTTCAGACAGTGCAGAGACTGAGAAGAGACTGAGCTCAAAAGTAAAATCAGTGAACAGAATGAGTTCTGTTCTAACTCAAACCAGGACAACATACATTGCTATATAAATGTTATTGAAGAGGAGCATTATAAACAACTGCATGATTGTATTTAGGAATACCTCTCTCAGGAGAACAGAGGGAGTGATTGTACTTGTGTTATTTGATACTGGTTGACCCCCACCTCGATGCAAAAGCTCCTTCACTTCAGAGTCTGCAGTATGGCTGTACCTCAAGCAGGTGACAGCATCTGTGTTGACAGAAGTATATAATGGAGCTAGATCCCTGAGGATTTGCCAGAACAGGGACCCAAAACTGTGTGTTCAGGTAAGAGAGAAACTTTGCTGGAAGTTTTCATAGAATCACACACAGAATCCCAGCAGGGTAGAGGTTGAAAGGGACCTTTTTCTAGCCCAGCCCCCCTGCTAAAGCAGGTTGCCCAGGATGATGTCCAGGTGGCTTTGAAATCTCTCCAGAGAAGCAGACTCCACAACCCCTCTGGGCAACCTGGGCCAGGGCTCTGGCACCCTCACAGCAAACAAGTTTTTCCTTATGTTTCATGAGCAGAAGTTACTGTCCACTACAGAAACTAGATAAAAAAGAAGCTGCACATCAGCTTGCTGTGCAGAATAACTAATATTTGGTTATAACACAGCAGTTGTGTAAGTAAAGAAAGAAAGGATGCTGTAAACAGTGTCTGCATTCTGGTATGTGCACTCACACCATAGGAGTTTACATATGTAGGTGTCATTCATGGAAGTAAGAGGGGGAAATCCTGAAGCTGAAAGTGGCAGGCTGCATGAAGGTTTAAGCTTGAGGGGAACTGGATCTGAGAACTCATGATTTTATATTTGCATCTCCCTAAAGAAGTGAATTCAGAACCAATCCTTCCAGCACTTTGTTCCCAGAATACTTACTGGCTTTAAGGATGTGAGAGGCAGACCTCCAGATAAAGTGCCCTCCCTCTTCTGGATCATTTCTATTAATATCAATAAAATAATAAACCAAACTAGCTCTTCAAATATTAGAAATAAGCTTGTTGCTATGCAAAAGAATGTTGCCTCCAAACAATTTAAGAATGTGTTTATGGGATTATTTCCTTTGTTTATAAGATAAGTGGAAAACTAAACCCTCATTCCATTAACCTTGGAATTCTCTGTGAGAGATGCCTTGCAAATAAGCTATGCTCAGAAATGATTTCTACCTTTCAGTGAAGAGCTGTATCTTTTTGTACCCACATGCCATGGCTGACCTTTTTATGTGTCATCAGAATATTAGTATTAGACTCTTTCCCCAAATCCAAATATGCAGCAATAATATTAACAGATGCTGACATTATAAACTTGGGGTTTCACCCTACTAAACTTCTTGGGGTGCTGCAGAAACACAAAACCTTGCTGAACAATGTAAAAACAGATAAAAAGCCAAGTAACATAGCATTATTAAAATGAATTCTTGTTTTCTCAGGGTAAAGACAATCTGCCTGTCAGAATTTCCAGAGCTTTAGCCAACAATTTCATCTCCAAACTGATTCAAAACTAAAGTGTGTGCCAATCACATGGTAAATGAAGTACCCCATGCTGTCTGGCATACTCAAGAGGGCAATCTTGGGCCTCCATCAGAAGGAAAAAACACATTCTTGCTACATTGGTAATGTTTATCTGTGGTTTAGCATTACAACTGGATATGGTGAAATAAATTGCTGTAGTTTATGATGCCTTGAAACACCAATAGAAAGAGTCCAGATTTTTCCCCTTCTTTTCTTCACATTTTGACTCAAAAATAGTTGGTTTTTTTAGTAAGTATCTGTGGATTAATAGTTATTTCTCAACTATATTGGGATAAAGATTTCAGAAACTGGAGAGATCAGGAAGCCTCTATACAAGCTGAAATACACTCTGCTGATTTGACCAAAACAGGTGATCCCTACATAGCTCATGCTCTGCCTGTGATTCTTGGGTAAAGAATGAGAGATACAAAATACTGAATTTCAATGCTACACACCCCAGATAAATTCCAGAAAGCCAGAACCTTATGTACTTTGGTGAGAAACCATCTCTTAATCTTATGATAACAATGTCTCTGAGAAGAAGGCCCTACTGAGTTAAAATATTTAGGCAACATGGGTTTTGTGCATCTTGGAGGCTGGCAGAGAGGGGAGGAGGGCTGGTAACTCCAGTCAAGGTTTCCTACTCAGTGCAGGAAAGTGCTCCTGGCTGGTAGCTAGTTAGCATCAGATGGGTGTGGGCAGTAGGCTTAGCAGAATGAGCATACTGTGGGTTAACTTAGGGAAATACTACTCTGGAGAAGGTTATGCTGGAGGTGGTGCTGGTAAAGATGGACTTTTCATACCTTGTTCTATTAAAAACCAACCAACCAAACCAAAAAACCCCAACAAAACCATTGGCACTGGGCACAAACTGGAATGCAGGATGTTCCAACTGAACATGCAGAAAAACAACTTTGCTCTGAAGGTGCCAGAGCCCTGGCCCAGGCTTCCCAGAGAGGCTGTGGAGTCTCCTGTGAAGAGATTCCAAACCCACCTGGAGGTGATCCTGGGCAACCTCCTCTAGGTGAGCCTGTTTCAGTAGAGGACTTGGACTGAATGATCCCCAGAGGTTCCTTCAACCCCCATCATCCTGGGATTCTGTGAAACCACAAAATAATGAAGCAAGTTCATTGCAAAATTTTCTTGAACAGTATTATCAACACTTTGAACACAGCCCAAACCTCTTTAGAGAAACAACAGGCTTTGTACTGGAATCCTTTTGTATCCATGTTAATTTAAAAGATTTTTCTGTATGTTAACTGAATTCACAGAATTCAAGCAGAATGAGTTAAAACAATTAACTCAAGGGACTGGGCAGATGGCTGCAAGTTCTTTTGGTTTACTGAGTTGCTACTCATCAGCTGAACCCCTCAAAAGTCTGAGGGTGGTGATTAATATCATAGGATCACTGAGGCTGGAAAAGACCTCTGAGATTGAGTCCAGCTATTAACCTAACACTGCCAGTCACCACTAAGCCATGTCCCTCAGCACTACATCTACACATCTTTTAAATCCCTTCAGTGACAGTGACTCCACCACTTCCATGGGCAGCATCTTTCAATGCTTAACCACTCTTTCAGTGAAGAAATTTGTCCTCATATCCAATCTAAACCTCCCTTGGTACAATTTGAGGCAGTTTTCTTTCATCTTGAGCTGAGCTGAAGAGCAGCAACTTTCTTGCTTGACTTCCAGTGCACTGGTTGAAGCCACCTGGGCTGAATGGGTTCAGCTACACTTCAGTACAGTGTTATGCTTGTGTCTGCATGGTTGTGTCCACTTACAATTGAAGTGTGTTTGATTCTTTTCTCTTTTTTGTGCCCTGGCTGCTGCTGACTAGATCTGAGGAAATGGTCTCCCTCCAAGCTGCTGTCTGCTGGACCATGTGGGCTCTTGGTAAGCTGGATGCCAGCTTTTATAGCTGTTTCATTTCTGAAATGTTGAGATGTATGAAATGCTTTTAATAGTCATTGTGACCCTGACAGACAAACTACTGTTGTTGTATGATAGCAGGTTGGTTTTGGTAGAACAGGAGGCTAGATTTAAATGTTGCCTTTTGTTTACTGAGTGTCTAAAGAAGCTTAAAGAGATGCTTTAAAGCTTGAACTGCCTGGCCTGTGAGGAGGGCTGGGTGGAAGGGGAAGTGCTGCAGCTCATGGAGGTAGTAATTCAATAGGGATTGAGCAGCTTGACTTCCAAGTCATCTGCTCCTAATCTAATCACTCTGTGTTCATAATCAAATCACTCTGTGTAGCTGAGATGTTGTTTCTTAGTATGTACTCTCAAGGTTAGGCTGAGTGAAGTAACTCCATCTGAATGTTGCCCTGAACATGAGACCTTTTCCTTCCCTGAGCTGCACAGTTACACACTAGCTGTGCTGTTGGAGATCTGGCATGCCCCAAAACTGGTGCTGATTTATTTACAGTGATAAAATGTGGATAATGATAATCTTCTGTAGGTGTTGTTATACTGGTTTAACTTTTCCCTAATTGAGCAAAATATTGGTAGAACTGTGATGATGCTGATGATCCTATGATGTTAAACTCAAAGTATTGGCCTGGAAGAGAGGTTTGTGTTGATTCAGTTGCCATGCTGGTTGGCCTAAATTTTCTGAAATTAAGGAGAAATTTGGGACTAGGCATCTCTAGCTTTAAATCAGAGTCTGCAAACTTTTTTTTACTTGTTATTCCTTCATGTCCCCCCTGCTGCTGCTACCTTACCTAATGAGCAGTAGATGGCAAGTACAGAGACCCATTACTCTCTGGAGTGGGAAATGACTATACAGAGCTGCCTTATCCCAAATCTCTTGCTCTGTGCCTGCCTCCCCAACAAAGTGATGAAATAATGAGCTGTTAAAACATTATCTCTGGAATATCTAATTAAAGGGAAGTCTATTCAACAGGGAAGTAATCCTGACTGACCTTAATGTGGATGTATGGCAGTAGTGGGTGTGAGTGAACCATTTAAGCACCCAATTTATGATGCAGGCAGGTGGCTGTGGAGCATTTATGAAGAGCATGTTATCAGCTTGCTATCTTGTCTGATCACTGTTTATTATACTTCAGTAGATTCACCTGAAAATGAAATCTCTCAAATTGTCATTTCTTAAAGGTGGGGTGCAGAAAAAAATGTGCTTTGAAATAGTTCAGTTTCAGCCAAGTAGAATCAAAGAAGTGCTGCTTGGAGGGGACTTCTGTGCCAGGTCTAGTCCAGCTTCTTGCTGAGGCCAGATCCTTGGCAGCATAGGAGCAGCTCAGCCATGGCTGATCATTCATTGATCTGAGTGATCTGAGGCTAGAAAGCCTCCAAAGAGGGAGCTTGCACAGCCTTTCTCCAAGTGACCTGTTCCAGCACTACAGTGCAGTGCTAGAGAACAATATTCTCCCAATGTCCATCCCAAACCTCTCAGTCTGCTCTCTGTGACCACTGCCTCTTAGTGCATTATGGGGCACTACCAAAAATGTGGCTGCATCACCTTTTTAGCTGCTCCTCCAGTACTCACAGACTAGTCTTAGCCTCATCTTCATCAGACCAACCAAAGCCATTTTCCTCAGCCTGTCCCTAGAAGTCTGACTGTCTTATTTTTTGCTGGATTCTGTCCTATTTCCCTGTTACCCCAAGTTGATCACAGTATTACAGATTCAGCCTACAGTCCTGAGGGAATAATAGTATCTCTCAGCCTGTGTATGGGAGCTGGATCTTAACTCCCCAATCTCTCCTGAAACCAATGGGTTGAAGTCATCTGTTTGGACAGTCTGTAAAATAAGGTTTAATAGGTAAAACAGCTGAGTGAGCTTGCATTTTCTCCTTCTTTCTGAGGTTATGCAGCTAATTCTGTATGTAGCAAAAGTGAAAAGTCTGTAGCATTTACAGAGATTATATATAAATAGATGTAATTTGACCTCCTGTTAATCTGGTGGCAGATGCTAGAGATTTCCAAGTCCAGGATATCTTCCATGCTTAAAATGATACTTCTGGACAAGCCTGAAGTGCTTTAGTCTTGGCAGCACAAAGTTCAAAGCATTACAGGGGAAAAGATCCACAAGTTAATTATTTTCATGTCACCACCATGCTTTAAACTGGGAGAATGCCCAAACACATCAGGTCCTTCAGAGGGTACATGAAGAGCAGCTATTATCATGTCTGTGTAAGAGCTTAATTATTCCAACACCCCTTTGAAATAGGTTCTATTCTTTCCTCTGTTCTTGCATTGTTTCAGGGAGAGAGTTATGGCTTTTTACACAGTGGAACAAGTTTTCTTCACTTCCCTCTTCCTGAAGCTGTCTCCTTGTGCCTGGAATATTTAGATGTTCATTAAATCAGCCAGAGAAAGTCCACATGTATCTGTGATGATCTAGCCCATGGGTTGGGACACCCACCAGAGCCAGGGATAGAGTCCTTGGATGGCTTTTAAGTAAACTTTAATGGAAGCAAGGACTAGAAGTCAGGTTTTCCTGCTCACTCATGAGTTCCCAGATCACTAGAGAGCTAGAGAAAACCCTGTGCTTTCTTTCAAGCCTAGTGTTTAACTATTTGATACAAAATGTAGTGGCTCTGGCAGAAGGGACATAGAGTGATTGTTTCTCTAGACTGCCTGAACCAGTTCAGGAAATCAGAGGAATCACAGGAATACTTTTTATTTTCTTTTCCTTGCTGTGGGATGTCTAGAAATAGGGATGTGATGATCATAAAGCACTGCCCAATGGCAGTTAATTCATCCTTACAGGAGCCCCATGCAGTATTTAGTAGTGGTCATTCTGCAGATAACTTACTTATGGTAAGATGTGCTGGATGTGATTGCTGTCAGTGGCAAAGCCATGACTAGAGGATGGAGGAGTTCTGACTCTTCAACCATGTCATGGTTTAGGCCTCCACAGCCAGCAACAGAGCAACCATGCAGTTGCTGGGTCACTCCTGTCTTGTTTGGTGGCATGAGGAGGAGAATATACAACAAAAGCCTTGAGGGTCAAGCCAGAGGACCAGGAGGGCTTGCTCCCCAATTATAGTCATGGGCAAAAGACAGACTAGACTTGGAGAAACAAAAGTAATTTAATTTAAAACAAGCCACCACTAATTCATCAGCTGAATCAGAGTAGGACAGTGATAAATACAACCAGATCTTAAATACCCCTTCCTCTCCAGCCTTCCTTTCTTTCCAGTTCCAGGAGGGCAGGATATGGGGCTTGTGGTCTATCCCTGTACATTCCACGTTGTTCCTGCCACTCTTTCACCTCAGGGGAAAAACTCCTCACAATCACCAGTGGGAGACAATCCTCCATGAACCTCTCTCACCAGCCCTGGGTCCCTTCCACAGGCTTCCCTCAGAGTCCTGGACTTCTTCAGGAGCAATCCTCTGCTCCAGTGTGGTGTCCTCCTCAGGCTGCAGACAGGATTCATCTCCGCTGTTCACATCTATGGGCTGCAAGGGTTCAGCCTGACATCTCACCATGGGCTGAAGGGGAATGGCTGCTCTGTTGTGCCTCCTCCTCTCCTTCCTTCCTTCCTCACTGACTGGGTGTCCACATGATTGTATCTACTACATCCCACCCCTCTCCAGACCAAAAAAAAAGAGCTCCCAAAACAAAAGAACTCACCCAACAGGTTTTTCTCCTCTTAAATATGTTATCTCAAAGGTGCTGATTGGCTCAGCCTTGGTCAGAAGCAGGTCCAACTTGAAGCCAGGGGAGCTTTCCAAAGCTTCTTACAAGGAGCTATGCCAGTAGTCCCTTTCCCCACTACCAAACCCCCAGCAGACACAAATCCAACACAAAACAACACTTCTTTCCTTGTGCACAGATTTGCTGTGGAGTATTTAGAGCTTCATTAGAGACCTACTTGGGTGCCAGTGAATTATTGTAAGAAACTAATGGTTGTGTGCATGTTTTTCTGATCCCTTTCAATACTCTGTGGAAGGAAGCAAAGTTTGTAACTCAAAGCATGCTATTAATGAAACTAAAGTGTTTTTTTCAGGTTTAAAATGAACTTCTACTCTCCCTCTCTCATTCCACACCCCCCACCCCCCCAAAAATAAAGATCCTGTTTAGATTATCCAGTATATTCTAATACTACAAATGGAAGTGCCTACAACACAAACAGACCAAGAGAAGTATCAAGTCCTGTGCTCAGATGTAAATTCTTGTGGGATGAAGCTCTCTAATACTAACCAGACACTCATGCCTCAAATGGCATTTTAGGCATGCATTAATGACCCTAAGGGACAGACCTTCTCATCTTATTGCTTAATGAATCAATGGCCCAGTGGCACATTGGCAGGGCTCTTTCTCAAGCTGTGCCTTCCCTCAGATGGTAATCAGATGGTATATGGCTGTCTCTTCTTATGGGAAAGTCAAACCCCAATAAATAAAGTTTAATTTCCTGATTCCCCTGGGATCTAGGGATTCTTTTTAACAATGCTTCTTCAGTTGAGTTGAAATTAAAAACCAGCATGATCAACATATTGCATAATATTTCATGGATGGAGTTAAGTACCAGGTTTAAAGATTTCCAAACCAAAAGAAAGAAAAAAAAAGGAGTAAAAGAGGACTGGTGAGGGGCAGACTGTTGATACAGAAGCAGAATATTTCTCATCAAAAATGCCTAATCCTATTTTTGTTGCTGGTGTTACACTGCATGTTGTCAGCTTTTAAGCTTTCCTGTGAAGGTTGTCTGTGCATGTGTGGTGTTAATTTTCATTCTCAGTTAAGCCTGCTATCATTTGGAATAAAATGAACATTTAATCTTACAAATATTTGGTTAACATGCAATACAGTTAGGTACCATAGGAGGGCAGATGTGTTGAACAGCTTTATTTTGATAGGCGAGTGTTACATTGAGCTCTGCTGTGGTGACTTGAATTATCGGTGAGCTCTCAGTCATGTCAGAGAGAGGCAACAACTTGATTCAGACACAAATGTAAGTCTCATGGTTTTTCACAGAATCACAGAATATTAGGACCTGGAAGGGACCCGAAAAGATCATCTAGTCCACCCCCCCTGCCACAGCAGGATTCCCTAGACCAGGGCACACAGAAGTGTATCCAGACAGGTTTTGAATATCTCCAGAGAAGGAGACTCTCCAAGCTCTCTGGGCAGTCTGTGCCAGTGCTCTGGCACCTCAACTGGGAAAACATTTTTCCTTGTATTCACATGGAACCTCCTATGCTTCAGCTTACAGCCATTGCCTCTTGTCCTGTCACTGGGCTTCACTGAGAAGAGCCTGACCCCATCCTCCTGACACCCACCCTTCACATATTTAAAAGCATAGATGAGGTCACCCCTTAGTCTCCTCTTCTCCAAGCCAAAGAGCCCCAGCTCCCTCAGCCTTTCCTCCTCAGGAAGATGTTCCAGCCCCTTCAGCATCTTTGTGGCTCTGGGCTGGACTCTTTCCAGCAGTTCCCTATCCTTCTTAAACTGAGGGGCCCAGAACTGGACACAATATTCCAGATGTGGCCTCAGCAGGGTAAAGAGGAAGAAGAACCTCTCTTGACCTACTGACCACACCCCTTCTAACCCACTCCAGAATCCCATTGGCCCTCCTGGCCACAAGAGCACACTGCTGGCTCATGGTCATCCTTCCACCCACCAGGACCCCCAGATCCCTCTCCCCTTCCCTGCTCTCCAACAGCTCAGTCCCCAACCTACACTGATACATGGGAGTTTATGGATTTAAATAGCTTTTTCCAGTTATTCATTTTTGATCCTTACCAAGTTCAAAGATTTTTCAATCCATAGTTATTTTGTTTTGCCTTTGAGAGCCTATAATCTGACTACAGTTACTTATTTAGTCACTGACAATATCCAGCAAATTAACAACATTGGTTCTTTAATTTACTACTTAGATTTAATTCAACTCTTTGGTTTTCTAGCATCAAGTTTTCAATATGTGCTAGTTTATGCTACAGTTTTCTTTATGCTTCAAGTTAAATCCAGGCTTAACTGTAAAAGGGCTTAAATAATTCCTTATGAAATTTGCAGTTCCATTCAATCCATATTTGCCTTTTCAAATGTGTGGAAAAATGAAGGCAGCTTGTTTTGCCAGAGGAAGAAATGTGTGTGTGTACTTTCATGGCTCAGATGATACCTTCTTGCAGAGTAACTGGGAGGGACCTCACTACAGTGTTGGGCTCCTACCCACTGAGCTTCTGCCAAGGTCCCCACCTACAGCCTCTTGGATTCAGAAACACCAACTTGGAAAACAGTTGTGATCTCCCTAGTCTGTCCTTTTGGCTCTGTTGTTCCCTATCCCTGAGCATCACAAAAGGGAGATCCCTGCTGAGTTGTTAAGCAGAGGCTGTCTTGCAACCCTGGAGTCCTGCTTTCCTGTAATGATTGTAGACTGAAGGCTTTTGATGGGCAATACTGTTTCTTCTGAAAGTGGAGAAGTATTTCCAGCATCTTGTGCTGAAAGAGCATGATGAACATTTTATCTAGCTCACATAACGAAGTCCCTGAAGTAGAAGAGGCCTTGTTAAGCAGGGAAGACATTAAGAGGCACAATTTCCAAGACAAATCCAGTCCTTCAGAAGCAGGAATGGCTGTGTGGCAGCCTGACCCTTTCTTGCTGTTTTGCTGACCCCAGTTCTGCCCTCTGAGGCTGGCTGAGTCTCTCTTGAAATACACTGTAGCAGCTGCAGAAGGGTTTCAACTGCTTTTCCTGCAGTATGAAGCAGCTATAAGCTACTGTGGAAGCAAATATTCTTAGGCCATGGGAAGATGATGTGGAGGAGTGGTGTTCTGTTCTTCCCAGTCCCAACAGCCAACTCAATCTCTACTGTGCTCTAGAAATGAGTTGTCATACAGTCTGTTAGCAGATGGGTCAGTCCTTGCCTGCAGAAGAGGACACTTCTGTTCCATGACCTCCTTCCACAACACAACTCTGCACTCTCAAGAGGTCTCAAAACATAGTTTTGGGCCTATACCTTAAGAAAGAGGATCCTCCTCACTTCCATTCTCTCCTTTATTCTCTGGTTGCTCTTAAACTATCTAGATTCTAATCTTACTGCCAAAGGAGATATGAGAAGCCAATATGGCAGCTGTCATACAGGGAGGATCCTGCTGAGATCTGTAAGATTAATTCATGTGTCAGAACACAGGCCATCTGATAACTTTCCTTGTCTTGATGTGCAGATGTCTTGTTGGATAAATTCAGAATAATTTCAGCCCACTGCTCAGGGTATGGGCTAAATGCTGCTATCTCAGAGGGATATAATCTGTCACAGCTGTTGATGTGCTTAGTACACTACACACAGAGTAGGATCAGAGAATCATTAAGGTTGCAAAAGATCTCTAAGTTCATCAAGTCCAACCACTGACATGACAGCCCCATGCCACTAAGCCATGTTGTGCAGTGCCTTGTCTACACATTTTTTGAACCCCTCCAGGGGTGGTGACTCTACCACTGCCCTGGGCAGCCTGTGTCAATGCCTAGCCACTCTTCTAGTGAAGAAATTTTTCCTAATATGCAACCTAAACCTCCCTTGCTGCAACTTGAGGCCATTACCTCTTGTCCTATTGCTAGTCACCTAGGAGAAGAGACCAAACCCCAACTAGCTCCAACTTCCTTTCAGGGAATTGTAGAGAGTGAGAAGGTCTCCCCTGAGCCTGCTTTTCTCCAGCCTAAACACCACCAGTTCCAGACACTGGAAGTTTGTCTTCACATTGTCTTTGCACTCTTAACAATGAGTATCTAGAGTTTTCTTTGTATAATGGAAACCTCTCTCCCCTTTTCCTGGGTGGCACAACTAGGCTAACATACCAATGTTGCTCTTTTACAAAGCTGCAATGACTTTTAGCCAGCTATATTTTGCTGTTTCTTTTCCCCCACTTCTCCCCACTCTCCTTTAACTTCCCCTCAGCAGGCTTTTTGCAATATACTTCTAGAAATATTGTATGCACTCTGACACAAACCAGTATCTTCAGCCCTAATAATAAATTAGGTGCAGTGGGAATTTAAGCTTGTTCTTTTGTCCAAGGTGATATAATGGAAGCATTCATAATGAAGAAAAAAAGGAATTGTTATGCAGCATTTTTGTATTAAACATGCCTCCCCAAATTATCCAGAGTATAAAAGAGAATGTTTTCAGAGCTTTGTTACAACCATGCTTGAGCAAAATGCATGTTGAATGTCCTCTTATTTGCATAAATAGGATTTGGTAGAGTACAAACCATTTGTATTGTGTTAAGCTCCCTCAAGCCTTACTACCTCACAGGATGTATCATAGTTTTATCATTAATCAAAACAAAGCCAAAATCAATAAACATGCATAATCAGGAGTCTCTGATTCCAGTATGCAAATAGACTAGATATTGATGAAATGTCTCTGAATCTAATCTAGTTTTACTCTTTTTTCCTCTCAGAAGTCCCTGAGCCTTTTAATGTTAATATTTGATGCCTTGCAATGCAAACAGTGTAAGAATCAGTTCATGTATTGGAGGTAACAAGTGAAAAGAGAAATTTGGGAGAAATCCCTTACTAGTTTTTGTTTACTTTGTTGACTTGAAAAGCAGTTTATGCTTCTGAAAGGCTGGTAATGACTTGACCTTTAGAGGCCCAATCCTGCAAAGAGCAGTTGCTCTGCCCTGCACTTTCCAGCTGGTAACAGAGCTTGGGCAGCCAGGTCCCTGGGCCCTGTGCCAGGGTCCTTTGTCAATCAGTGAGAATCAGTTGTTCCTTATGAGTAGGGTGATGGCAGTGTTACATTACAGGGGGACAGGAATGATGTTCAGTCAGGACATGTCTGTGTCCTTGGAGTGTGGCCCAGGTAGTGATCAGTACCTGCAGATCCACAGAGCAAGGACACATTTGGGGGGTACGAGCTCTGCCTCTGACCCTAGTTGAAGCTCAGCTCTTCTAACACTAGCAGAGGATGCAGATCATTACTGATAAGTACTTAGTGCTGTCCTCTGTAGTTTTAAATTCCTTTTCAAACATACATGCATTATGATACAAGGAAAGTTATCATCTGAAGATGCATGCAAAAATCATAGGAAGTCCTTAGTTGGAAGGGACTCAGAAGGATCACCAAGCCCAACTCTTATCTATGCACAAGACAGGCCCTCCCCCCCCAAAAAAACCCAATCCCCCCTCCAAAACAAATCCAAACCCACAAAAAACATTGACAAAATAACCATTTCAACAAAAGACTCAGTCATTTCAGAGGTTTCAGGGGCATTGCACCACTACTGTTAAGAACCTCTACCAGTGCAGGGCTCAAATTAATGCTTCAAATTCCTTTTTAATCTGAATCACATATTTCTCACAAGTGAGCTGTGATGGGGTAAATCTTATCACCAACTGCTCCTTAGCTCACTCTGAAGCTGTGCATATCCTTAGCAAGTCCAAAACACAGAGCCAAGAAACAAGCACATCAACAACCAAAGGATTAAAATAAAACAAAATCCTGTGAAGGCCAAAGTTAAAGGAAAAGAAGGATGAAAAAGATCAGTGGGAGAAAAGCCAGGCTGCAATTAAGTTGAAAAAGTTCCTTGTTTGCTAGTCAAATAATAAGCCCTGTCAGAGCTGTAGAATTGGCTATTCTAGCATAATTGCATCTCTTGTGTATCTGTGGGACTCTGCTAACCACAGGCATGATCCTCTCGTGAGAGTCATCCCCTCTGAGCTGATTTATTAGCCAGGGGAAAAGTTTAAAGGTGTGATGTTTATTTTATATCCTAATAAAATAAATGCATCAGTGATCATAGATTAGGAAGCAGAGTTTCAAACTGTGAGAGACTTTTAGGCTCATTAATTTGCTGTGGATGGGTTTCACAATGGGTATGTCTAGTTGCCAAGTCATGTTTCTTTCCATGTGCTCAATGCTTGTTTTCACAATCATGGTGTGTAAAAACACAGAATAAAATTCCCTGTGCCTTTGGTGGGAAGAGGTGCTCACCTGAAGAGAAATGTGTAGGTGCACACTTATTTAGAGAAGCAGCCCTCCCAAAGTGAACAGGATCACCTGTGTGTGTATATATATATTTTCATACCTATAGATTGATATATTTATTGCTATATTGATTGATTTCTCCTAGGCAACAAGTGACAGAGTGAGAGGAAGCAGCCTCAAGTTGTTTTAGGGGAGGTTTAGTTGGACATTAGGAAAAATGCCTTCACTGAAAGACTGGTTAAGCATTGGAACAGGCTGCCCAGGGAAGTGGTTGAGCTACCATCCTTGGAGGTGTTAAAAACTCATACAGATGTGGTGCTGAGGGTTGTGGTTTAGTGGTGACTTGGCAGTGTTAGGCTGATGGTTGAACTCAATGATCTTAGAGGTCTTTTCCAACCTTGATGGTTCTATGAATCTATATAGAAGGTGAGGGATGCCCTGAGCTCTTCAAAGTCAGCTACTTTCATGTGTCCAGGGATGGTTTACAGGAAACTTTGTAGTTACACTTTTTTAATTGATTCTTCAGTGACCTATTCTGAATCTTGTCTCTTAAAAACAGAACAGAATTTTCATTTTCACAGCAAATGCCTGCACTCAGGAGAGTACCTGGCAGAGGGAAGGGTAAAGGTTACTGCAGTGATGGGTTGGTGATCAAGAGGAACTGACATTTCAAGCCAGAACATCTTGTGATGTTCTTCTACACTTATATTGCTTTAGTGCTGCTGCATAGTCCTCAGTACCTGTTTGCTTCCCTTGCTATGCCTCACCCATGCTGCTTTTCAGAGGGTGGTGGCCTCTGGCAGTATTGTGCTCTGCCAGGGTCACTGTGTGTGTTAGCATCTCTCCAGAGAGCACAGTGAGATACTTCTCAGCATCTCCCTCACTGCTCAATTCCCCCAACCAGCAAAAGGAGTAGGAACTGTTTATCTGTGTTTCAACTTCTGCTTACACAGTCTGAGGTAGAACTTAAAACATTTCCTTCCTGATTTTGGTCATTGGAGTGCATTGCTCCTGGGCTATAACAAGCTTAGAGTGGCTGTATCTGCTTTGTCCACTGTCACTTACTCTATTGCATGCATGAGATATAATGCTGAGGCTTCTGCACATGCTTGTTGTTTATTTTCACTGCAATTTGTCATGTTGGTATGGCTAAGGCTAATGAGTAATTGTTATGGCCTGATGCACCTTGCACACAAGTTCTCCATTACATCTTTTAGTACTCAATTATCTTCCAAAAGGAGAAAGAAAAATCCCTCAGCCAAATCAGGAGAACAAACTACAAGGTCTGTCTGGTTTTGGCAAGGATGGTAGAGGAAATACAACTGAGACCATTTCTTTATTGCTTGTGGAAGGTATTCAAATAAATAAGAAATTAGACAGAATGAGAGTAGTGATGTGAGTGATTAATATTTTTATAGCTCTTGGGTTTCTTTGGCTCAAACTTTCTGCAGAAGGGTGGAGTATTAACATTAATCACAAGCAAGGACCCTCAGGCTCCAGGGCTGTCAGCCTGGCACCTCTTCTCATTTGAAGAATACATTTTGAAGTTCCATTTAGAAAGGAGGGAATAAAAAGACAAAAAAAAAATGACCTGATGATCTTGCAGGACCATTGCAGAGGATAAGAAGCTGTGGGGTAAAGGGAAGCATGATCTTCTCATCCAGGTCTGTGAATTCCAACACCAGAGTGTACTGCACCTGAAAGGAATGCTACTCATTGGGCTTATTCATCTTTAGCATGGGCTACCACTTACATTTAGACTCATGCAACACTGAAACTATTTTTCCCCTGGGACTTCTGAAGTGCACTGAGGAGAATAAATGGCCCTTTCTCCACCCTGGAGAGGTATAATTAACCACTTGGCCCAGCTAGGGTTGGAACCGAGGCCACTCCCTCTCCTCTATCTCCTTCCCCTGCTCTAAACAGTTTCCTGACCTTTTTTGGGAAAGTTTTGCCAAAGTAATATCAAACAGAGGACTTTTTTCCCATCTCCTCCTCTGGGTTGTGGCACAGTGTGGTCTGGTTTAAATAAGCTCTGCAGTGCAGTCATTTAAGGGAATGAAGATATTTCATAGCAGGCTTAGCATTTGCATTTGAATATAGGCCACCCTGCTGGGTGATTAAACTGGAGTTTAGGAGAACTCTAAGAACTGAGGTTCATATGCAGTGCAATGCTTCACACTTGGATTGCAAAGGTTGTTGAAGGAAAAAAAGATGATAATATCCTTGGAAGTACATGACTAATGAGAATATATATAGCACTTCTGAGACAGCTCAAATATATAATTATTGTGAGGATTTCACAGACACATAAATATAATGATCTTCAGCTAAGTAAATTGCTACCTACCAATGAAATAAATATGGTCCCTTCAGAATTTGAAATCATTCAGTGCTGTAGGTGGTGGGAAATGATTCACCTTAGCTGTTATCTCTGGAACAGTAATATAGAAATATATCTGCCAGTACTGTTAGGTTTACATTGTTCTTCATATCCTGTGGAGTTTGTCAGAAGATCTGTGGTCCCTGCTGATTTCCACCCCCTTATTTTGATAAGGCTCTGCACAGCATGGCTCAACAATGGCTTGGAGCAGCTAATATTGTTTACCACAGTAGGCATCTCAGCCATAATATTTTTCCAAGAAACACTGATGTGTTTAAAGGTCAGGTTGATACTGATTTGACTGCTAAACATGAATTCATTTTTCTGGGAGTGGAAGGGTGTACATGCCTTGGGATAAAGGTTAAACTGTTGTTTATGCACTCCATAGGTGGAAAACACAAGGCTTTAATACCCAAATGGTAATAGCCTGTTCTGGGCAGTCAGGGAAGTGCTTTACATTTAGATGGAAGCTTTGAATCCACAGGCATATTCTGACTTTGCTATAGAAGGAAGCTCACTGAAAACTTCAGTGCTTGCCTGAATCATCTAGGCTTTGCAACCAGTTTAAATGTTTTCTAGGCACAGTAGTCCAGAAGGCATCCAGGTCTTTCAGCAGCACTAGTAAAACTGAATTTTGCTCTCTCTGGTGAGACACCACAGACTAACCCCTCCTGCTATGGTAAGGAGAATGAAAGGAAGAAGGGAGGGAGAGGTGGGCAGCCCTACAAGTTTGGATTTGCTTGTTTGTGCCATCTTCAGTGGAGGGAGAGTGGTGTGGTGCTGTCTGCTTTTGCCAAAAGGAAGGTTCTCCTCTCCTTTTGTAGCTACTGCCCCTTCTGTTCAGGTGTCTCTTCCCATGGCAAGGAAGTTGTGGCCAGTAACTCTGGCTTAGCCATGGACATTTCTAGCAGGCAGCTGCACTAGGCACTTGGACTGAAAGGACAAGCTGTCATGTTCTGATAGCTTCAGCTGCGCTGGCTGTGCTCTTCAGGAAGGCAAAACTTAGCCAGGACATGCTCAGTTTCTAAGTTCTTAGAGGTGAGACATCAGATGGAAGTGTGAGCACTCAGTGCAGAGCTGTGCTCTGTCTGCACTTCCCTCTGGGCTCCATCTGTGGTGGTCTCCAGGCCAGGTGAAAAGGGTAGCACATCCCAAAGCTGAGGAAGAGCCTCTACCACATGAGTACAAATAGAGAGCAAGGATACTTGTCTACATTCATGTAGGTCTCCATCTCATCCCTCTTCCCTGGCTGCTATTTTCCAGATACTTTTTCTTATTTAAGTATCATTTCCTCCAGCCTCTGAGAAATTTTGCTGCTCAGGAGAGATTTAAACCAAACTCCATGCTCAGTGTTGTGGGAAGTGATTTTTGCTTCCCCCAAAGGCTGTTCTTTGCCTGCAGACTCCTTTCTTTTTTGCACTGTGTCCATTCCAGACACTCTCACCTTTACCATTCCTCAGCTTGTCAAGATGTGAGTGACTTCATTTACCAGTCCTCTTCATACCTCTCCTTCCTGCTTGCTTCTTGCATTCTGTAGTGAGGAAATCTTTAATGGCAGCTTAGAAAGAGATGACTGTAGCCATGTGGGAGGCTAATGCACTTTCCAAAGAAACAGCCAGTGCTTTCTGATCACATTAGGTATTTCTCTAACCATACTTCTTGGAATTTTGGGATGGGGCTTTTGGGGCTGTTTGGGTATGTAGAGAGAACTGTGTCCCAGCTGGTCATCTGCTGCTATTCTCAATACAGTATTAAGCTTCTGTCTTCCCTGAGCATTCACCTCTGCAGTAGTCCAACACTAGCTTTAAAGATGTATTTCAAGAACATGAGTTTCCTTATCAGCACTGATAAGCACACAAGTTCTGCTTTTAACTTTGCCTTGTAAAAGGCCCAGTTCTTTTCACTCTTTAACTTTCATTGATTCATTTGGGTTGCAAACTCTGCAATTCTGCTTGCAAGCCTCAAAGTTCATCCAGGAATTGCTCCTGTTGAATTCTCTTAGGGATGTTTTCTAGATTTGTTGTTGCATTTTCTTTCTACAGATTTTGTCTCTGCAAAGGCTCCAGTCCTGGCACAGCAGCTCAGGTCACTTCTTTGATCCAGTTTTCAGTGGGATGTTCTGATACCTTGACCATTTTGGCATTGGCTTGGAGAACAGATGGAGCAAACAGTCCATAATATGCCTGTTGGCCTAAAAGCAGAGAATCTAGTGGTGCCATGAGTGGCTTGCTGGCTGCCATCAGTAGCACAGGATGCTGTATTTGATTAGCTTTGCTTTCACAAGAAAGTCTCACAGTATTGTTTGGAAGAATGTGTTCAGTTGTTTTAGCAAACTTCAAAATCCCCCATGGCTACAGAAACAGAACTTTCAAGTGAAGTGGCTGCCATGTCAGGGATAAAAAGCCTTGCAAAATGTTCTGTCTACAGATCACCCTTAATCCTGAAGCTCTATCAGCTCAGAAAAACTTCTGGAGTCCTTTTTGGTTTTTTTCTTTCATCTTCTGAAGACAGAGAAATCTAGAAACCCCACAGGAGGATTTCTGCCTTAGCAAACAGAGCTTGACTGCAGTTTGGTTTGGTATTTGAGCTCAACACTACAAATACTTGTGTCAAAGATCTTGGCTGGAATCCTGGAATTATTTCAGATGTGATGGTGTGATAATAAGAAAAAAATCCTCCCTAGGCTTTCATGCCAGCCTCTTATTCCTGCCAGGTTGCCATTCCTTTCTTCCTGAAGAGGAGAAGTTGAAAAGCTAATGCTGTGTTCCTGAGGTTTCTTAGGGGAAGATGATTTCTGTAGATGATCTATAAACAAATTTCTTTACTGTTTTTGAAAGGAGAACATGGCACAGAGAACAAAACAGGTCCACATGAGGAAAACCAGCACTGGGCTGGAAATGAGAACTTCTATTTTCTCCCTGCAGTATGATTTTCTTCTTCCACCCCCAATCCAGGCCATATTTCCTGTCCTTGGTATTAATCATTGCCCTGCACTGATAACTTCTAATTGCTTTCTTAGAAAGCCATCTCTCTGACTTCCTGAGAAGTGGTGCCTTATCTCTTAAATGTTGAGCAGGACACTAACAGCCACTGGGTAGATTAATTCCAGGGAGGTGTTTTGCAGGAGTAACTATTTCTTAAACAGTTTAATAAGTATTTAAAAATATTTTTAAAAGTAGACCCTGAATCTGCTATCTGCTCTTGTTGGTTTGCTTCTGAGGAGTCTGAGTGTTTACATTTGGTTGTTGTTTTAGAAATACAACCCTACAGATTTTCCTAGAAATCAGAACTAGAAAAATATGGGCTAGAGATCATTCCATGTTATGCAGGTTTCAAACCAGAGAGGAGAGGAAGAAAAAGTTAGGAAGATACTAGAGTTCTTTTCCTTTTCAGTAGAAAGTAACACATATTCACCAGAAACTGTCAGTTTAAACTATTACTCACAGAATCAAAGAATGTTAGGAGCTGGAAGGGACCTGGAAGGATCATCTAGCCCAACCCCCCTGCCACAGCAGGATTCCCTAGACCAGGTCACACAGAAGTGTCCAGACAGGTTTGGAATCTCTCCAGAGAAGGAGACTCCCCATCCTCTCTGGGCAGCCTGGTCAAGATATAAGCTACAACTTGATTTTTTTCTGTTTCCTGGTGAATTTTCTCTCATCTTCCTCACCACACTGTCTGAGCACTTTCAAGTTGCCCTTTAAATGACTTAACTGACATCTGTCATAGTTTTCATGTCTCTGCTTCTGGAGATTTGTTTATGCACTTCATCCTGTAGCTTGCTACAGTCTTGATTAGGTACTTCCCCCCCACAATGTACTCAGCAGGGAAATAAACTACATACCATGTACTGAAAGTAGACTGTGAAGTGTATGGTGATTTTTTGTATGCTTAATTGCTGACCAGAAAGTAGATTGATAGCTTTGCATCTGTTTGTCACCAGAGCATTTTTCATGGCTAGATAAGCTCTCTCTTTAATGGAAACATGGAAAGCAGAATGGGTAAGGAAGACATCAAAATACAACATAAAGCCTTGCTGTAAAGGTTGAGGCATAGTACTGCACCACCATACTGAAACTGCCATGAAATGAACTAAAAACCCCAGTGCAGTCTCAATATTAGCATAATACAAACCTTTAAGAGATGTTGCCTGGGCAAGTTTCAGGCCTATTTAAATGAAAAGGAAAACAAACATCCCCAATTTAATGATAAAAAAAGGTGAAAAGAATGTGATTCTTGTTAATAGTATAAGGCAAGGGTTGTAGACACCTTCAGATTAAAAAAGGCAATTAATATTTATTTCATATCAAAGTAGATTGCTAATTAGGGCTGTGCTCTTCTCATCCCCTAGGGAAATAATCAGATGAGTGAATCTCATCTGGAAAGTTCACATGTGGCAATGAGAAGCTCATCATGAAGATAAAACCAGGGAAGAGCCTGGCTGAACTGATGAGATGTTCAGGCTATCTCCTAGGCTTTGCTCTCTAATGGGGTTTAAAAGATCTAGTATTGGTAAATTTCTTTTGCTGGGTTTCTGGTGACAGTTTCTAAAAGGCCATGATTCTATATTGCTCAGGCACTTCTCAGGGTCCTTTCATTAGCAAGCCTAAGAATCTTAATTGCTCAATCAGAAGAGCAGATTTTTCCTCTGCTGGTAAAGTTTAAGAGGTTATTCAAGCCAAAGAGAAAAAATGGAAATCCTGCCCAATAGAAAGATCCAACAGAAAGAGCAAACTATTACAGGAAAACATCAAGCAAGATGAAGAGGAAATTGAAGAGCAAACAACTGAGGATAGAAATAGAAAGAAGAAATTATTTCAAAGCTACCAAAAGCAAGAGGGGGAGAGAGTAAGGGGCAAGGGCACTGCTACTTACTGGTGTGTCCAAAAAATGACAGAGCTGAAATAAACCAAAAAAATTGAGAAACACCAGATAATCTAAGCTAGATGGACTTCAACATTTTAATGTCTGAACTATTAAGTTCACCATAAATCAGCAATGTGCCCTCATGTTCAAGAAGGCCAGTGGTACCCTGGGGTACACTAAGAAGAGCGTGACCAGCAGGTCAAAGGAGGTTGTCCTCCCCCTTTACTCTGCCCTGGTGAGGCCACATTTGGAGTACTGGGTCCAGTTCTGGGCTCCCCAGTTCAAGAGAGACAAGGAACTACTGGAGAGAGTCCAGCAGAGGTTACAAAGATGCTGAGGGGACTGGAGCATCTCTCTGACAAGGAGAGGCTGAGAGCCCTAGTCCAACCCCCCTGCTAAAGGAGGGTCACCCACAGCAGGCTGTCCAGGTGGCTTTGAAATCTCTCCAGAGAAGGAGACTCCACAATCTCTCTGGGCAACCTGGGGCAGGGCTCTGGCAACCTCAGAGCAAAGAAGTTTTTCCTTACCTTCAGATAGAACCTCCTTGTTTCTAGTTGGTGCCCATTGCCTCTTCTCCTGTTGCTGGCCACCACTGGGCAGAGTCTGGCCCCAGCCTCTTGCCCCCAGACTTTAGCTCTTGCTCAGCATTGAGCAGCTCCCCTCTAGGGCTGTTCTTCTCCAGGCTAAGCAGCCCCAGGGCTCTCAGCCTGTCCACCTTCCAGAGATGCTTCTGTCCCCTTGGCATCTTCCTAGCCTCTGCTGGACTGTCTCCAGTAGTTCC
The DNA here is from genome assembly GCA_013399015.1 of Galbula dea. Taxonomy (NCBI): domain Eukaryota; kingdom Metazoa; phylum Chordata; class Aves; order Piciformes; family Galbulidae; genus Galbula; species Galbula dea. Next base: position 914,046 of record VWZX01006857.1, on the reverse strand, counting down.
TTATCTCTCTTTCACTAGGGAGCCCAGAACTGGACCCAGGACTCCAGATGTGAACTCCCTGGGGCAGAGTAGAGGAGGAGGAGAACCTGAAGGACCAAGAGAGAGTCCAGTGATGTGCAGCAGCCTGAGACATATTTATGTAGCACTGACTTCATGTTGACCCCTCTGAGCATCACATACAACAATGGACAATATCTATCCCTTGAAATTCATCACAGCTTTTCCTTTCTTGGCTTTTTTAAGCCTGTGCAAGGAATCCCCAGTGTGGTACAGAAGAGGTTCTCCGGTAGATGGTGCTGCTGTAAACTTTTGTATAACTCAGCACACAGCTCAGCCTTCAGAAGCTTCACAAAGGGCAGTTTGGGAATGGACAAGCTCTGGCTTAGGGCATGGATATTTATCACAAATTTTCCAAGGAGGCCTTTGCACCTGAGAAGTCTCCAGGCCAAACATCTGCCTTTACTTGAGCTACATATGTATATACATATATATAGCTACATATGTCAATTAATAAATGAAGTTACTAAGGAATACACCAGCACCAACATGTAAGATCAGAAGGACATCAGCCTTGGTGCCTTCAAAGAAACATGTCCTTTATTGGCCACAAAAAGGAACTAAATCAATATAAACAAACTGTTGATAAATATAGTGGTGTATCAGAAAAACAGAAGGGACTGTGCTTGCTCCCTTTCACTTGGTTATGATGTTAGAAAATCTTTACACTATGGTATATAAAATAACTAAAAATAAAGAGTTTGAAGGGTATCTCTATATGCAATCCTTCTGTCTGAGTTCTGTAAAGATAATTATTTGCAATTCTGTGCTTCCAGGCTGTAACAAGTAAGGTTAATGCCAGCATTTCAAGCTCTCTTCCTGAATGCTTTTTGTCTGAAAATGTTAATGGTAAATTTCCATCTTGGCCACACAAGTAATGAGGAAGGAAAGAGCTCTTAAAAGGGTTAAACTTTCGATTCAGTATGTGAACCTTTCTCTTAAAATCCAGGCTAATCAATGGAGGTGTTAACACTGTCCTTAATCAGCAGGATCTTGTTCCTTCTAGAGGCCTGAGAATTTGGATTTGAAACAGGGAAGTATTTGTCAGTTAGAAGATTAGTAGTAGATTAAAGTGTCACCTGCATCAGACTTCCACAGTTACTGTAGATAAAGTTAGCAGGGTATGCTACTTTTAAATGCCTGCAACTAAAGTCCCATCATACCTCACTTTGAAGGAACCTCATATCAGAAACTGAGCTGGACTTTCACCTCTCTGCTGAAATACCCATGGCAATGAAGGCAATTAGATAAAAAGCAAAAGCCACAATACTGATTTCACCTCAGCCTTCTTGATTTAGAGTTCTGCATTCATTCCTTTGGTGCAGAAGAGTTTGGATGGGATGGCTCCAAGCAGAGACCTGCCCATGTGGAATAACTCATAGAGCTAGGCAGAGCCTGTGTGTGGTTGTCTTTCTGGTTGTCTTTGATGGAATCAAGTAGTGAAGAATGTATTTTGTAACTGAATTAAAAGGGTTCAAGTCTCTGATTGCTGACAAAAGGAGCAGTCTGGGTTCTCTTCTGATTCTCTAGCACTGCCAGCAATGCTCCAGTAATTATACAGATGCTTAGATCAGCAAACTGAGAAAGGAAAAAGTTTATTTTCTTGTATGGACTGCTAAAGCTGAAACACCAAAAGCACTGGAGATGTGCACTCAGGTTGAGAAGGTCAGGATCAGCCCTTTCAGAGGTAGCCTAGTCTTATACTTCAGCTGGCTGCCATACTATACCCACAGACACCTAAATGTTGAGTAAAATTTACTGGCTAACTCCAAAATGGAATTCCCAAAACCTTTAAATTCCTGACTGTGTAGCCCTGAAGACGCCCAAGTCTTTAAATACTTGTGTTCCTTCCTTGTGTTTGCTAACTGCCTGAGAATCCTCCTGGATCTGAGAGTATCAGCTTTGACAAGACCAAGAGAAAAGCCCCAAGCATAACTCAAATCTGATGCCTGAAAAGATTCAGAGCTGTAGCTGGAGAAGGGTGGAGGGACAGCAGGAAGGGGGAAGTGAGCTGAACACCAAAATGCCTTGTAAATAGCTGTGATCAGAGTACTTATACAAGCAAATAAAACATGGATGTTTGATTTCCTCTTTTGAATAGGGAAATTCAAATCTCATCTCTCAAGTAATTTGTTTGAGTTAGAGAGGGATGGGACAGGAGCAGCACTAATTTTTCCTATTCAAGATTAATTAGTCCAGTGAACATTAGTAGGAACAGGAGTCCACAAGGCAGTACACAGGGCACTCAGTTTGAGAGGAAAAAGGCTGAATGGGATCTGTCTTAAATCTAATGACTGTTTGATTTGACATACAGAAGAGTGATGCTCTGAAGGCAACCTGAAACCTATTCTATATTGAGTTGCCATGTCTCTGGGAAGTTATCAAATCTTATTCACCCTAAAATCAGGCCTTAATTTACTGAGGGATCACAACTTGTGCATTTATCTGCTTGTCATAGTATTTGCAATATAGAGCTCTGGATTTTTATGACCCTCTGTGGTGGTATCATCTGACTGTAAGAATATAGCAAGCCCTAGGAGAGAATGAATGCCTTGAGCTGACTTGCTGCTATTGTGTGTGTGAGTGTTTGCATTCTAGCTGAATTAACAGCTGCAGTAGACAGCAGACAGTTAGGAAACTCAACTTGCAGGAAATCCCAAGTGAGAAGGCAGAAAAGGTTTTGGTTGATTCTACTAAAAGATTATTTGGTTCAATCTGCACAATGACTTTTTTTGAAGACCACATGTGCTTCTGCAGCACTGCTTGAGAGATTGAGGTTAAGGGGTTGCTTGGGTTTATTTCTGTGGGGCAATAGGGGAGATTTTAGAAGGAATGGCAATAGATGCATAATGCTGTTGAGTTGAGTACAAACTGAACTCTGCCTCTACTTCTGGATGATAACAAAAGATGGGACTCTTTTCCCATAGCTGTGGTTAAATAACTGCCCTGTAGCTGCATTTCTGGTGTCAAAATTAACTAAATCTATTTTGCAGTGCTTTTCTTGCCACTGGCAAGTGAGCAAGTTCCTAATAGTAACAGAGCTGTTGTGTAATCAAAGCTAATCCTTACTCATGGTAAGAATCAGAGTCAAAAGCCTCTAATCCTTCTGGAGGCGACGTTCCTCTGTAGGTTTCCTCTTAATATCTCTTGCTTTTTGCTCCTTGTGAACTAGCCTCTCTTTGTAGATTAAATTCTTGACCCAAAAATTGTATTGTTATGTTTTTGAGGTATTTTTTTGTCCATGGGGAAGGAGTTGTTTTGAGTTTGCCTCAGTGCCCTCTTCGTTCAGCAGTAGCTTCCCCTTATGTCTTCAAAGACAAGCACAGTCCTGGCAGCACTTCCACATTTCATTGCAAGCCTTGCTCTATTTGCTGTCTTGCTCCCATTCCAGACTTTTAGATTCCTGCTTTATTTCTGAGGCTCTCAGTTTTTATTTTATAAAGGAAAAGGAAATAAAGTCTTTGTGGCTGTGGAGAAAGGTCTATCAGAAAGGCCTCTAAAAGAGAGAAAAATAAAAAGACCTTCGAATTGACTCCTGTGTTTTTGCAGACTTGTTTCAGGGGTTTCAAATGCTTCCAGCTTAGTATCTTACCATTTTGTTTACAGTAGATTGTGGTGAAAAGGAACATTGTGCACATGCATGGTGTTTGCAAAGGCTTTTCCTCTTTTGCCATCATTGAAGGAAGCTGATTGAAGTCCTCTGCAGTAACTTGTTCATTGCTTAGTGATAACAGTTCCTGGAGATTTATTCTTTTTAGTGTCTGGTTTCCTGATGTAATGCTTATCAAATTAGTAATTGATAAGTAACAGCTATTCTGTGGCTTCTTGCACAGAGGTTTTTTTAATAACTTAAATTATTAGCAATTAGGTTCTTTAATAACTTACATTATATAGTGATTATTAGTGATTAGTGATAACTTACAGTGGTCATGATCCCCAACTTCACTGTATGGCCTTGGTGCCTATACTGGAACAGATTGTAGATCCACCCAGCATGCTAACCAGTCCCTCCCAGCAGCTAACATCTCAAACTGGAGAAGAGAGCCCACAGACAAAGCCCAGCACTCAGACTATTCACCAGCTCTGTGCATGGCTGTGTGGGAAAATGCTTCCCCGAGACCTGTGGGTGATCATCTTACAGCCTGGAGCATGAGAGTGAATACATCTTATTATCTTGATTTGAATGGACACCAGCTCCAGAAAAGGTAGAGAAGTTCCCCAGCCTCTCCTGCTTGTGTGCCTGACCTGGGGCTGGAGGGCTCACTCAGCCTCTTGGGGTAATAAGATACCAGGAAAGAGAGGAGAGCAACACAACAAGCCAGCCTGAGTGGGGCTCACTGCTGTGGGTGGCTGACTGCTGTATGGCAGCTGGTGGTGCTGAAAAGGAGAAATAACCAGGAAAAGTGTTGCCTAAACTAATCTGAAACATTTTCTGTGCATTTTTTTCTTCTTTTCTCCATCTGCACATCTCTGACTGATCCAGGTAGTAGGAGAAATCCAATCCTGAAGGGGCAGCAGAAGAGTCACAGAGCCAGAACAATAGGTTACTTCTGTGCATCTGTGTATGTGATACAACCCAGCCATTAGATCCCTTCTCCCCTGCCTCTGGAGACTGCATCTCTGAAGGACTGCTGAGCCTCTGCTTTCAGCTCTGCTCCATGAGCAGTGCTCCTTCAAGCTGGGGAGGAGATCACTGAACAGGACCCTTTTGTGGGGGAGGGTCACAATTCCTGCCTCTGGACTTGCCTTTGTGATTATCATGAAGAGGTTTGGGTTTGGTGTAGCTTGTTCTGTGGGAAGGAAGCAGACCAGCAGTGCAACTTGGCATAGCAGGTTACAGGTAGGGTCAGCACAATCATGTTGGAAGATCCCAGGTGAACTTTGAACAAGGATAGGTGGACCCTGGCACTACTCAACACTCAAGCCCTGGATCAGGTCTTCTGAAATAAGGAAAAGTCAAATTGCTGTTTTTTCTCTCCTCTCTTCCTTTCCCCTTCTCTCTTTTTTCCCAGGAACTATTTAAAGTTGCTCATTTTGGGGGTATTTGTCTTTTCTGAAACTTCCTATAATTCTTGCAAATACAACCTTGGGGACTGAAGGACAGTAAAGAGAATCACAAATCCCTGTCTAGCCTAAGAATAGCCAGGACATAAACCAAAGCTGCTTTAAAATCTACTTTTCTGCCTCAAATTTAAAAAGTGTTTAAAACTGTGAGATTTCAGTGGTAAAAGAGAGACTACAATGTTATCAGTGATGAATTGAATTGGGAGGTTTGTAGATAGACAAGCATTGGTGATTAATTTGATCAGACAACAAGATTTATGACCAGTCTGCAGTGCACTCAGCCTGGCTTAAACTCTATTGAAATGATTTAATTTTGTATTAAAGCTGTTTAATGCTAGTGGAACTCAGATCAGTATCTGCTTCAAGTTGTTTGTTTTTCTTCCAGTGCTTTTCAGTGCAAAAGAAGAATAGAAAAAAGTTTTATTTGTGAAGTTTTGAGCTTGTTAGAGCTTCAGGTACCAAACTCCAGGTGCCATACTCATTCTTTCACCTGCAACAATCAACACTTCATTATCATTTGCCTTCTAATCTGGAAACATAGTTAGTACCACTAATTACTACCACTGAGGAACAATTTCTCTCCACTTAGCCTTCTCTAACACAATGTATCTGCTAAGCTCCATGCTCCATGTAGAAATTAAGTAGAATACTTTCCATGGGGTTTCAGACAGGTACTTTGGATTTGTCTGCTCATTAGAAGCATCCTGTAGTACTACTGTTGTTATATCCTGCCTCTTCTGTTTCCAAACAAACTGGTAGTGAAGTGTGAAACCAAAACCACTTGGTACACTGTGTCTTGAAGTGACAGGGAATTAAAATGAAAAGCTTTCTTCTCTAACAAAGAATTCTTCTTGCTTGTCAGCAGCAACAACAGATAAACAATAGTTTGAAAATCTCTGCCAGTACACAGCCATGAATGAAGAGGTTTTACACAGACCAAGTTTGGGGTTGGTTTTTGTGGGTTTTGTTGTTTGTTTTTTGGTTTGTTTTTAGTTAATAGGAGTTTTGTCTGGTCTGGAATGCAGGACTTAACTCAAAGCTTTATTATTCTACAGGAAGAGAGGTAAAGACAGCACTGGAGTAGATCTGATAGAGAGGTTGTGGTGGCTCTGTTTGGGGAAGATGGTTGGCTGTCATTAGGTATCATGATCCTCTTTGTGGCTTGGGATGAGGCAAATGACCTCAGAATGTCCCTTAAAATTCTGTTATTTGCTGATGAAGCCATTACCTGCCAAAATTTACTCTCATGCCACTCCAGTGAGATAAGGATTTATACCAGGATGTTTCAAAAGCAAATTAGGGAGCCCTGGAAAAATCCAGTGGCAGTTGTCTCTTCTGGCACCTCATTTGTTTTTTGACTTCCCAGTCCTGAGAGACAATAAAATAAAATAGAAGACACAGAACTCTAAATACAAAGACATCAGAGGAAAGCTGCAGTAGATGAATCTAATGAATGGCAGAAGATGATTCATCAGGGAGGAAATGTCAGCACCCAGTATACATAGGGAACAAACAGCTTTGGAAAATCAACACTTTATTTTGCTGAACTTTGTTCATTGCAGACATGTAAGCCAAAGGATCAAAAAGCATTAGAATGCACTTCAGCTCTGCCAGTGTCTGATAATAAAGATTGAATTGGTGACTGTTATGCTGGGTTCCCACCAGTTCCATTTGTTGCCTCTTCTTACATGGACATGCATTTTCTAAACCATGCCAGTTAACACTTGTGATCCTGAACAACTCCCTGCATAGGAAGAGATTCTTTTCTTTACATATTAAACTGAGTTGTGTAGGACACATCTCTGCTGCAAACAGAGGTGCTTTGGATAGCAATAAACATCCTTTGCCTGCTCTCAAGAGTTTAGCCCTGTGATCTGTCCTCAACTCATAGCTGTTTTACTCTTGTGGAGCTGGTGGTAGGAAGTGGTGTTTACTCCCTCTGCAGATCAGGTGAAACACTGAGACCCAGTAGGAAATGGCAAAATGTCTAAAATAGACATCTAAAATATGTATCTAAAGGGTGGGTGTTAAGAGGCTGGGGCCAGACACTTTGCAGTGGTGCCCAGTGACAGGACATGGGGCAAATAGGCAGAAACTGGAACCCAGGAGCTTCCACCTGAACATGAGCGTGAGGGTGTTGGAGCCCTGGCCCAGGCTGCCCAGAGAGGCTGTGGAGTCTCCATCTCTGGAGAGATTCCAAACCCAGCTGGACATGATCCTGGGCAACCTGCTCTGGGTGACTCTCCTTGAGCAGAGAGGTTGGAGTAGAGGATGTCTAGAGGTCCCTTTCAACCCCTAGCATGCTGGGATTCTGTGAAGAGCTCCACCAGAGACTTTGCAGCACTTAGCACACATTTTCTGGTGCCAAATGATGTTTTACCCTATTCCAGCTTTCAAGAACTAACCAAAGAGTAATCTTGTCTTTAAACTAAGTAGACCTTTCAAACTGGCTAAGCCACTTTATCTGTCAACATTTGTGCCTCCTGTCAAATGGGTAAACCTTGCCCTCCAATGTATTTGCAATTTCCTTTTAACTCTCAGGTGTTTGAAGAGAGGAGGGGGCCCATATGCTACTTCCAGCAAATCTGGTACTTCACTGAAGCCAGAAAAGGTCATTAGATCTAGTATAGTCTTGCATTTAACATCTACTCCAGGATTTCACCTAGTTATCTTATTTTTGAGTGCAATCCTTTTTCAATGAGGAGGAAGAATTTGATTCCATTTATTAAAACTGCCTTTGTTCTCATGCAGAAGGAGAATACAGTCAGAGATAATCTTTATCTCCCAGTCTCTTGATATTACAGAAGAGCAGCTATCTTGAGAGCTGGCTTTCAAGTAGAATGGGAAAATCAGTTTATTTCATCAACTTTCATTGATAATTTTGAAGTAATTAGAAACTAGGAACAAAAAACAATTGGAGGAGTTTGTGCATTTCTAATCCCTGCAAATAAACTTGAAATCAATTGCATATGGCTGTTTTATTAAGAACATGCTCAAAATGCCTCAGCTGACAAATATTTAGCTGGAGTGGAAGATGAAGTGATGAGCAAGTCAAAAAAGCAACTCAAAAATAAGAGATTATTCTCTTCTTAGAGGATGCCCACAAATTGCAACAGTTGCTAGAGGAGCACAGTCATCAGAACCAGCAGATGAATCTGCACATAAGGAGGACTGGGCTCAAAAGAGGAGGAAAAGTTTCAGTAACAGCAATGGGAATGTTGTTGGGGAAAACAGGAAAGTTATCTGCTGAAGACAGGTGACAGAGTCACAGCCAGAGATCCAGAGGGGAGCTGTGCATCCCAGAGAGCAATCTGGTTCTCAGCTGAGAGAAGATCTGAGCTAGAGACAGGCTGGCCCTGCCTGTTCTTCTGAACACCTTTCTAATGGGGAAAAGAAAAATAACCCAGGCATTTCAAACAAAAAGTTGTGATTTGTTCAACTGCTGGAGTGACCTTTCCAGAAACTCTTCCAGATTGCCAGCTTCTGAGTCTGAGGTTGGAAATATGAATTTAAAAGGGGGGAGGGGGGAGGAGGAGGTGGAAGGGGAGTGTGTCATTTCTTTTGGTATTTTGTTTCCAGCTCTATCCTTTGATCTCTGCAGCAGAGGAGTTCAGACAATCTGTAGAAATATTGCTAAACCAAGTTACTTTGTTATATTTTACTTCAGCCATTTGTCAGCATATGCCATAAAAATTTTAGTTTTCTCTCTTGATCTTTATCAGAGATTGCTGTTTCTCTTTGATGTCTCCCTCCTTATTTGACATTTGGGTCTGGTTTCTCTTTTAATTATCTAACTCTCTAGTGCTAGTTTAGTTTAAAAGTTCATTGCAATATTTTACTCCTTCTTTTTTTCTCAGTCCACTCCTCTGTGCTCCAGCTGAGGCACAAGAAAATGATGTGGGTAGTCACCATGTCAGGGAGTTCTGTGCCCCAGCCCTCCTGTGAAGAGAGGGGAGCACAGACCTGGTGGGCAGCAAGCATGGGCTGCTCATGGCAGCTCAAATTCTAGGTCTCTTCAATCCAAATTTCTAGGGACCATTCTTTAATTAAATGGTAGATTTGGATTTTTTTCATGTAGGATTGGAAGCCTGAAATGTCAACAGCCATACAATCAAAATAGCTGTAAAAGATGTCACTGAGTGCAGTCAGAGTTCCTACAAACCACCTTAGGAAAATCCCATCCTCACTGGTGAGCTGTGCCAGGAAGCAGGAGGAGTTCCTCCCTTTTTATAGCTTAGCTGTGCAGGAGATTTGCCTTCAAGAGAGAGAAGCTGAAGCAGGGTGAACATTTTACATCCCCTCTGGATTTCTAGGGGCTAACTGAACCAGTGAGGAGCTTAGACAGCAGATACAAGGTGTCTATTGTACACACTTATTCTAGAAAGCTGTCTCATAATCCCTGGAAGCTCTTCAGGACAGTGAGTTCTTGGGACTGTTTTGCAAGCCATAGACCATTGAATGAGGTGGGGATGAGCAAAGAACAAACAATGACTTCATCTAGTCAGTTTATTTGCTGCACAGTGCTCACATCCATGTGAATGTGGTTTAGGAAGAACTATCTGGTATCACAGCATCACAGAATGTTAGGAGTTGGAAGGGACCTGGAAAGATCATCTAGTCCAACCCCCCTGCCACAGCAGGATTTATCTGGTATGGCTGAAGAAAAACATGGAAACCAGTGATGTAACCATGCCATGTGATGCCATGTGACAAAGGCCTGGCAAGTTCCTATGGAGTCAGCAAGTGGAATAGAACACAGAATCATAGAATCATCATTTAGGTTGGGAAAGACCTCTAAGATCATTGAATCCAACCATTTGACCTAACACTGCCAAGCACCACAGCTTCATGTCTTTTAAATTCCTTCAGGGATGGTGGCTCCACCACCTCCCTGGGCAGCCTGGGCCAATGCCTAATCACTCTTGCAGTGAAGAATATTCCTAATATCCAACCTAAACCTCCTTTGGTGCAACTTGAGAATGTTTCCCCTTGTCCTGTTGCTTGTTACTTGGGAGAAGAGACCAATCCCCACCTGCCTAGAACTTCCTTTCAGGTAGCTGTAGACAATGAGGTCTCCCCTCAGCCTCCTCTTCTCCAAGCTAACCAACCCCAGTTCCCTCAGCTGCTCCTCACAAGACATGTGGTCTAGACCCCTCACCAGCTTGGTTGCCCTTCTTTGGACAAACTCCAGCACCTCAGTATCCTTCTTTTAGTGAGGGGCCCAAAACTGAACCCAGAATTCAAGGTGTGGCCTCACCAATGCCCAGTACAGGAGAATGATCACTTCTCTTGTTCTGCTGGCCACACTAGTGCTGATCCAGGCCATGATGCAGTTGGCCTTCTTGGCCACCCAGGCACACTGCTGCCTCATCTTCAGCTGCTGTCAACCAACATCCCCAGGTCCTTTTCCAGCAGGCAGCTTTTCAGCCACTCTGCCCCAAGCTTGAAGCATTGCATGGGGTTGTTGTGACCCAAGTGTAGGACCTGGCACTTGGCCTTGTTGAAACTCATCCCATTGGCCTCAGCCCATGGATCCAGCTTGGCCAGATCCCTCTGTAGAGCCTCCCTGCCCTTAAGCAGCTCCACATTTCCACCCAACTTGATGTCATCTGTGAACTTACTGAGGATGCACTTGATCCTCTTGTCCAGATCATTGATAAAGATATTAAATAGTACTGGCCCTAACACTGTGCCCTGGGCAACACCACTCATGGCTGCTCACTAACTGGATTTACCTCCAAAAACATGATTTAACTCCAGAAACATGACACATCACAGGGAGAGAAAAAGTGTCAGCATTAATTCTTGCTCTGGGGCACAGGACAGGTTAGAAGAGCCTCCCTGGGGATGCTCTGAGGTAAAGGATGAAATTTCCATTGATCCTTTTTAAGAGCAGAACAGGAGCCATGTACAGCTACAGGGTAAGTCCTGGCATATGGGCTGAGGGTCTTTAGTGGAGGGTGTAGAGCTCCATCTGGCAGGCCCAAAGAAGCATATCCACTGGGAACCCACAGCAGAGCTGCTCTGCAGACTGAACATATTGTGCTTCTGGCTGGGTGACCTCCTCCTCCACCCCAAATTTGGCAGCTAGACTAAAACAGTAGAGGGAAATACTAGGTTTGATGGAACAAATTTTTTGTTGTTTTGGTTTTTTCCCCATTTTCAAATGAAATCTTTCAAAACAAGGAAGAAAGTAGGGAAGTGATGGTCCCAAGCTGCTTATGTTCAAGAGCCTGAATGAAGCAGAGCTATCTTCAACCCCCTCATTTGCCTGAGAAGACTGGAGTTTGCATTTCCCACCATGAAGGAAAATAACACAATTGCTTAGATGTTTGGAGATGTATTTGGGTATCTGCTGATATTTTCATGTACTTACTCTGCATCTTGCCCATTAAGTCAGTTCTTCCTTATAGGAAATACAGAATATTGATGGAGCAGAAAAGAAAGACTGTGAGAGTGTCTCCCTGGCATCATGTTTCAAGACAAAAAGTATTTTCCACTCTTTGCAGTGCAATAGCTTGCTTTTGTCTGCTAAATAAAGGAGTTGTCACAGAATGGTGCTTGGAAATACATCCCTTTGGAGATAGGCAGAAGATATTCTCTTACCTCTGGATTCCCAAGGCTGGAACACCCCATGTGCTACATCTGAAGAGGGTTCTGAGTCAATGTGCTGCCTGCATGGGATTGGGATTTAACAATGAAACAAAGGAAGTGTTTGAAAGACAAGCAAGATGTTTGATAACAGACTGTAACTGAAGTAGATAACTAGAGGGTCCTGCTCTGTAACTGAGAGGGAACTCTTTCCTAGCTCTCCCCCCTTTCTCATCTAGATTGTGATTTAGAGGCTATTTCAGATGAGTAGATCTCCTTGGGTAGTACAAGGAACTTGATCCCCAGCTGTTGGGTGTGAAGGAGTCTCCTCTCTTCCCATCAAGTTGTGTTCTAGGTGAAGTTATTCATGTTTTCTTGGGCAGTTTCTAGATTGTCCTTCACTTCAGTGTTGAGGGGCTAGGGAACAGAGCTGGCTATGTTCAGAAGGAAGAGGTCATGATTTTCTGAAGCATTTATTTAAAAGTACAATAAAAAAGACCAGTCTGAGTACTGGGAGAAATAGTTTTCAGTAATGTTTGGTATAATTCTGTTCAAGTCAACTTTCAGCACATATAAAATGCCTCATCTCTGATGGACAGTGACAATAATACATGAAAACCACAGTTTTTGTTTAGCATCTCAAAATGCAAGGCTCTCAAAACTCTTGAGCTGTCTGTTTTCCCACTTAAGGTCAAATTTAACCTCATCCCTCCCAATCCACCAGTAAGCCTTTTCTCTCTCTTGCACACAAATCCTTAGGAAGTGGATTTCTGTCTGAGGACCTGCAGGGCCCTGAGGAAATGTGGATGGCAGGTCCATCCCCACTGAGATAGGCAGAGGAATACTGCAGTGTGGGAGCCCCATGGGTGGCCCATGCAGTGACAGCAGACATCCTTGGTTCTGCATTTGGGCTGATTTCTCACTCTAACAATAGGCTTTGCATCCTTTGCACAGAAAGGCTAGTTCAGCTTCAGATGACTGCAGTTGTGTTTACTTCCCTGGCATCTTGTGTGTCCCCATGGAGGAGGGAGTTTGTGTTGCTGGTTTGTAGCTATGCATTGCTTTAAACAGAACACTAATATCTTGCTGAGTTTCCTTTCAAAGTTATCACAGAGGGGGAAAAGAGAGCTGAAGCATTAAGGACTTTACACACTCAGAAGGACAGAGGCAGAAAACCAAAGAAACTTAATCTGGGATACACAAAGAAGAAAGGGGGGTGGGGGGCATGATGTAGCTCTAATGAGGAATGGCAAGATTGACATGAAAAAGATGGGACAGGCAGCAGAGTATAAATAGTAGCTGCAGTTTCTGTGTAACTTTCATTTTTAGGTGGGGATGATTGACACATGGATGGGCTGGATGAAGGTAACCTCCCTGATCTTTAACTTGCAGGTCACATGGAGAAAACTTGGAGAAACTACTCCAACATGTAGATGTCAAATTGAGTGACAGCAGCTTGTGAGGTGAATTGCATTTCCTGGCTTTTTTACATGCATCACTTCACAGAAATGATGGCTGCCATTTGAACACAAAGACATCCTCCCCAACTGGGGTCACCAAACTGACAGTGCCCACCCATTAATAGAAAACACTGTCATTTAAAATCAAATACTACCCAGAAAACTTCAACAATCTATTAGGCAACTCAGCAGCCACTAGCAGTTTATGGCCATGAATTACTGGATAGCATTCCAGTGTTAATGTACAGCACAGTGTGTGGTACAGTTTTCATCTGTAACAATATATATAGAATGCCATATGGCTGACAGCATGTACTACACATGTCAGGCTCTTCTGTTTGCTAGCTCTCTACATCTTAACTTGCTTCTGCCTAATTATCTTGTTCTGGGGAAGAGAGGGAGGGGAAAAGAAGACAAGCCAATGAGAATTCAACAAGCAAGGGCAACAGAGAGTGCCAGTTACTTCATTCCAGTGGGAATATGTTTCTGCTGTGGTTCTTAACAGATGCAGTTGGACATCAGTTGCTGGAGGTGGAATGTGCTGCTGGAAGGAAGGTTCTAGCTGTGGCATTTCCAAAATCAAACAAACCACCAACAAAAAGAAACAGCTGAGAAAGTGCAGCCCTGCTTTGTGTTGTCCACTTATATTGTTTAAGTCTAGGCATCATTTCTGCAGCTGCTAGAGAGTGCCCGTATTGCTTCCTATTCTGAGCTCTCTGTCTAACAGGAGGATCTGGATTTTTTTTTTCCCAGCAGAAGGAAAAAAGTGCTGAAAAGGAATGCTAGAAAACTGGACCCCAGGATCTGACATGATCTAAGGAGCTCTTCAGAAGTTTAAGCCCTGAATTTCAGGGTTTTTTTTTCTGAGGGATTTTATATTGTTTAAAGGTCAAAGTCCCAAGATTTGTCTTTAGAGATTTAGCCCTGGCTCATCTGTCAGTCAGTCTCACACTCAGAAAGGCCAGAGGTGACTGCCAGCAGCCCCCCTTGCTGCAATCCCCTCCTCTTGTGCACTTCCACTGAGAAATATCTTTTCCTAGACTGGGAGGAGGAAGGTCCCACCTCTTCTGTAAGGGTAAAGAAGAAATGAGACTACCACTGACCTGCAAAGGTCCTGAACATGGCAGAACCTCTCTGTGGATGCTCACCACTATACTCCTGCAGTGGTTGAGATGATGGAGTCAAAGAGTTTGGAGTCAAGAGATTGCAGGGTGGCTGCAGAGCTGCTTAGAGAGTCTGGGATGTCTGGATGCCCAGGATCTTCCTTGGATTTTCACCCCTTTATGAAGCACATGTGTGTAGTTGCTTTCAAGCATCAGGCTGAAAAAAACCTGTTGTATTTTGTATATAGATTCTGGGTAAATTCCTTGTGATAGCCCTTGAAGAAGGGCAGATATTGAGATGAGTTTGCATTTGATGTGTGAGGAGTAACTTGTCAAGTACTGAGTACTTCTAGGTGGCAATAGTACTTCCAAGCAGGGCATGGAAGGGGTCTAAGAGGTTAGGGGTATGTGGCTGCTAAAGATGTTTTCTTTGTGTGCTTGCAGGAAGCAAACCCCTTAATTCTGTGGTTAGAGATGATTAGTTGGTCCACCATGAACTGAAAATGGTAACATTTTTGGATCATTAACTTTTACTAGCTGTTGCTTTCAAAATGAAGCTCAAAGCCATGCTGAAAAGTCAATATAGTTAGAGATGAGTTATAAAATTGGTCAGGAAAAGCAAATGTCACAAACAAAACTGCCTTGGTGCACTGATAGGCTGACAGATGCTAAATAGTACTAGTTCACATTAGTCTGCATAAAGAATACACTCAGGAGGTAGGGGCATAAAGGGAACTCCACTTTTAATCCACACAGCATGGTTTTCCAAGCAGGAAAAAAAAGGCTTAATCCATGACTGTGGTGTTCAGAGCTGCCATGATGAGGTATCTACAGCCTGTATGTTCCAGAAAGGGCATTCTGTGAGCAGCAAGGCAATTGTTCCTTAATGTTTGCAATAGTAAAACTGTTTTTACTGTAGAAATCTCATTGAAAATTCAGGAAGCAGCCAAAGTTAACAGCACTCTGCTCTGTTGTGTGAGGATCTCTTGCCATTTTTTCTCTTAAACCTCATTAAAGATGAATATCCATTCAGGAAAAGAAACCCTTGTATCTTTTGCCAGAAGTTTTCTTAAGTCAATATATTATCCCTTTATAGCAGGTCGTTTTGCTCAGTGATAGGAGCATTTCTGCTGAACTTGTAACATCATTTCAGCTGGAGTTTCCTACTCCTAGAAATGGGTGTTCTCCCTGTGAGCAGGCATGATCTTTGTATCCATTCCAAGTCCATGGTATTTCATTAACACCCATTTCTTCTTGTTCATATTTTTGTTGATTGTTCTCATTCCTTCTGCACAAATTCCTTGGTAATTAGGAGGAGGAAGCATGTTCCACACTCCCATTTTGATGTGAAACCTGTTCCAGCAAATGTCAGAGAATTCCTCTCTCTCAACTTGAAAGTGGAGATTTCATTTTCACACCAGAGGTGTCTGCAATCCCAAATTAGGGGTGTAGTGCAGCAAGGCAGAAATAGGAAACTTTTAACATAGAAAATAGGAATATTTAATACAATGAAAACCCCAAAATTGGAACCCTGAACCAACCATTCTGACCAGTGTTGGGTTTCCCCACTGAACATGTCTGCACTGAGATCTGAGGCTGGCTTGAAGCTCTAGAGGCAACAGTCCTTTGCTCAGCAGTGAAGAGGCCACCACAGAGTTTCCTCTGCCTCCTGCTCACTGCAGATACTCTGGTATCTGGTAGGGGTGTGGCACAGCCAGAAAGATTTCTGACAGATGGAAGGAATCCTAGTCCTGGTTGTTAGATTAAAAAAGATGTAGTTGTTGCAAAATTGAGAAAGAGATTGCAGCAGCTTTGAGATACTCTGGGGGCAAACAGGACATGGGGCAGAAAAGTGAGGATATGGTGGCCCTTGAGCTGCAGAGAAGAGAAATGAGCTGTGCTCTTCCATGTGTGTGCTCACTCCAGGGCACAAAAAAGATTACCTTTATTCTACATTTCTAGTTTTCCTCTTAAAAAAGGTAATTTATAGAAGTCAAACTAGCAATATATGTTTGAGTCTGAGCATCTTACTGAATAACTGCATTGTTACACACATACTTTTCCACATGGAATATATACTGTGAGTTAAATTCAGCTCCTTCACTCATAGGCATGGAGATGCAGCCCTCCCAAAATGAAGAGTTGACAAAGATGTGATGTGAATGGAAAAAAAATAGCTCATTTATCCCTGGCAAATTAGAGGATCAAGTTCTCTGTTTCATTAGTGCAATACAGAGTACTTCAGTTATTGGAGCATCATTTCTCTGGCTTTCTACCAGGGCAACTTAAGCAGTGGAGTACAGGCTGCTCTAATGTCTGTCAGGCTGATCAGACTGGGGAATATTTTGGTATTGAATAAATTATTTTGATGACATCTTGAAAATAAGACTGAGCTAGGTTCCCCTCTAGGCTCAGGCAAATGAGGCAGTTGCCTGGAGCAGGCAGGGAAGGGAAGGGAAGGAGGGCAATGGCCATCGACTGCCTGCTTTGCTACAGCAAAATGCCTGCATAACCAGAGCAGCTTCTGCTCTGAAGCAGATCCTGGAGGGAAAGCTGGCAGGTATGGCCACTAGGAATAGGGTGTAAGGAGTCTCCCCCAACAGTTAATCTCTTTCTTTTCCATCCTGTGGAGAGTAGGGAGCCAGCCAGATTCTCCAGGGCCCCTGCTCCCCTTCCTGTACCCTGTTTTTCTGCTTCAGATATGTTCTCTGTCTTTTTTCCTTCTATCTTGTTCCTCACAAGCATGGTCCAGCTGCAGCTCTGGCCAAACCCCATGCTCCTGTCTCCAGGATTTGAATTGCCAGTGCTGCTGGGAAGCCTGTGCCATACACCTGTGGTGGTTAGGATGCCTACACCATGGCCAGAGCTGTCATTTTGTGACAGTAACATCTCAATAAAGTGACCTGCAAGAATAATATCTCCAGTGCCTCTCCTGGAGCTTAGAGGCATATCTCCTGTAGCTAAAGCTAAATGTTGCCTACCTAAATATTCCCTCCCTGGTAGGTGATCATGCTGGGTTTCTCCTTCCCTCCAGTCTATTGCTGTGAAGAGACATTAGAGAACATCTCTGTTTCTGTCTGAGAAAATGACTGTATGCATTGGTATTTGCTCTAGGCTGGCTTCTGGGTAATATTAATCATCAATTCTAATGAAGTTAGAGGTTTGGGTCTGATCTCTGTGTTGCAGTTTTGTGAAGAACACTTATATTCTTAGGATGAAAGGTTCAGAATAAATGTGAGGCATGATCTGTAATGGGTATGAATAGCTCACTTATTGAGAACAGTGTGAGTGATTAGCTTCTGCTGTTTGGTCATTAATTTTGGTCACAGGCACTTAGAAGAAAGCAGAAAACCTGCAGGGAAATGATGCCAGGCCTTTGCATCTGCCCTTTCCATCAGAAGAGATGTTCCTACTTCCTCTCCTTTGTGACTCTGAGAGCTGTTCCACAGGTGGAATGAGTTTCCATCTGTACGGATCCTAGTTATGTGACCCTGTACAATTGTTAGCTGTGTATGTGTCCATAAAGCAGGTGTAGATCTCAGTGGCTTCCTCTGCTGCTGCCAAATAACTCAGTACTGACAAGAATGGGGAGTGGGGAGCTCATGAGACTGCAGCTCTGAAGGGCCAAGTGGAGACCCTTCCATGGCATCTGTATCTCCTGCTTCTTAGGAGAAGGAGCTTCATACTCCTACAGGCATTGCAACTGGTCAAGTTGGTTGCCATAAAACCTCTGTAGCTGTGACCAGGGAGAGGCTGTTACAGAGAGGAGCCTGTCTCATGGCAGCAGGATCTGCCAAGTGTGGGAGCCTCAAGGAGATAAGTGAGGGACAGGTCCTGAAAGGAGCCTGGGATGGGAGGAAACATTGTGGTCCTTCTCTGGTGCTTGGTGTGCAACAGCCAGAAACTGGGTAAGAGGAAATGGCCTCAAGTAGCACCAGGGGAGATTTAAGTTGGACATTAGGAAAAATTTCTTCCTTCAAAGGGTTGTGAAGCCCTGGAACAGGCTGCCCAGGGAAGTGGTGGAGTCACCATCCCTGGAAGTGTTCAAAAAACATGTAGATGTGGTTCTGAGGGACTTGGTTTACTGGTGACTTGGCCATGTTGGGTAAACAGTTGGGCTTGATGATCTCAAAAGTCTCTTCCAACCTAAACAATTCTACAATTCTATGGATCCTGCCTCAGCCTTTGCTCCAGGTCTTGTTGCTCAGTATTTCAGGAGATGTTGAGGGTGCACCAGGAGCCCTTGAGCCTTCCTCTGATGCTGTGGTAGGCTGCCTCATTGGGGGTTACACATCTCTGCCTTTTGCTACATCTCTGCAACACTCAGGCCTCTCAAACCCAGTTCATTTCTGGGCAGCAAAGCTGTTGCTGCAGGGCAGCTGTGTCTGGCCTCACTCATGCAAAAGTCTCCCTGTTTCTCCCCAGCAGAGCTCTAAGGTGCTTCATGATGATGCCTCTACCTGCACTGTCTCCTCTTAACTTTGGTTGCATGTGAAAACTCAGTTCTTCCTCCTTCACTCCTTCAAGGACCTGTGTCTGTTCTGGGTCAGGAGGTGTATTTGTACTTCTAGATCTCTTCACCCAAATATCTCTGAGTTTCCATTCAGCTTTTAATATGCTGTTGGAACTGCTTACCCTGTGGTAATATCTGTGTATCTGGCTACTCAGTGGGAAAGACAATTCCCAGAGCAACTGCTACCATAAATATATTTGGCATCCAGATGTGTATTCTTTGTCTCCATGCCATGCATGTGCTATCTCTCTCATCCATGCAGGCAGGTAGAGAAGCATATGGTGCTGTTAGTTCCTTGCTGACACTGAAGAGGAGCTGTCTCATAAGAAGGAAACCAACTCAGCTACAGCAGCATCAGTACAAAGGAGACCTCTTCAAAGTCAGCAGCACATCTGTTCTTTGCTTCAGTATTGACTGGCTTGCAAGTGGGCAATTTTCTCTCCATTTCAGCCACAGTTCTGGCTGCAAGCATCCTGCTGAGAGACTGTGGCTAGGTACTGTGCTATTTGCTAAGCAAATGATTCCCAGACAGGTAGGATAGGGATAGGAAGCCAATTTTGAGGTGAGAAACCCCAGCTGTCAGTAATCCTGCTCTTTCTTGGATTGCTCTTCCAGACTGGCCTTGGGTTATGGAAAGTCAATGCAGAGGAGATCTGTGGTTCTTGGTGGTGCTTTATGCCTTGCTCTTAAAAGTGCAGAAGACATTTAATCCATTGTATTCCCAGATGAAATTTAGATCTATAATTAAGAAAAATGCCTCCCATGGGATTACCTGCTGCCCCAATAGCTGGATTTCTTTCCTGCTGCTCTTCTCTACACAAGGCATGCCAGAATCATCACAGATTCTCAACTATACTGGGGGACTTTTAGCTCTTTGAATTACTTTATCATCCTTCCTCTATCTGCACCAGATGCTAAATAATGCTGTTAAATTTGGCTTTCATTTTTATTGTTTTAGTCTTGTAACATTCAGAATCTTGGCTAATCCAAAGAGTGTTTGTTTGGGAGCCTTATTCATTATTTAGGCTAAAATATTCAGAAATGTCTGTCAGTTCTGGGGCCTTGCTTTTTTGTGAGCTTCACTGGGATTTTCTGGACTTGAGTTTTTTGCATCCTACTTCCACTGCTGAGAGCAGAAACTTTGGAGAATTCCTGTCTTGGTTAGTGGAGGAGAGATCAGCACTGTACTGGCAGAAAAAGGACATCTGCCACAACACTTGTTGTACATAGCCAAGTCTTCCCATGCTGGGGATGAATATTTATGCTGTGAATGTAGAGTGGAAGGTGGCATCTTCCTTGATGAATTGGAGGCTAAATGCTCTGACTACATTATTTAGACTGCTTGATTATAAGAGGTTACAATTTTTTATTGCCTGTTGCAAGGCAGAGAGATACAGTAGATCTTCCCAAAGATCAAAGTGTGTCTCTAGGGCAGCCAGTAAATCAGCAGAGATTATAAATGAGTGCATAGCCATTGATGTCTTGAGAGCTCAGCTCAAGAGATCAGAAAGTATTCTTTCCCCCTTTCTGTTCATAAGTCCCTTTCTAGAATAGATTACTTTTTTACACTTAAAGGCAATATTCATGGACTTTATGAGAACAAGTTTCAGGAGGACATGCTCTGATCACATCATTCCCTGCTGTATATGGTCTTATTGTGGA
The DNA here is from genome assembly GCA_013399015.1 of Galbula dea. Classification (NCBI taxonomy): domain Eukaryota; kingdom Metazoa; phylum Chordata; class Aves; order Piciformes; family Galbulidae; genus Galbula; species Galbula dea. The sequence continues at coordinate 893,596 of VWZX01006857.1, read as the reverse complement.
CTGGTGCTTCCCTGTAGTGTGGAGTGGTGGAGAGCCATGTCAGTGCTGTGTGTGTGGGGAATAGTCTCTCTTAACTCATTTCACCAGATTTTAGAGCAAGTACAGCCTCCCCAGGAAGTTTTTTGGCAGAATGGGAGCTCTTCAAAGCTCTGTTATGAGATGCAATGAGTATATGAAGCAAAATAAAAGCAAATGAGAGAGCACTTCACTCTGCTGAAAGAGGAGATTATAGCTATGGTGGGGAAAAGTAAATATAAACCCAATCATGCCATGCCAAAGATTGCAAATGAAAAACCCAAGGATAAACATCCATTTCATGGAGGGATTTGAAGTTAACTTCTAATATCCAAGCTGAAGAGAAGTCAGAATTGTTTCTTTGTGCAGAAGATGGAACAGAGCTCTCATTTACTACAGCAAATCTGGAGTCTGCCTATTGTGAGAACAACCTCAACCTGAAACATTTCAAAACTCTCCTAAAAGTTTCTGTAGATTCCATCAAATAGAGAGGAAAGAAATAATCCTAAACCAGAATGTTCTGGACCCCTCAGCTTTAAAGAAATGCTTTGGGTGGAAATTACCACTGCCTAAATAACTGAATGGGATTATACTAGCAAGTTTTAAGAGAGTTATCTGGTGGTATCAGTGGAGATAGCAGCATTAGATTTTCAGAGGTGACTTTGATTCATTCATCCTGCTGCCTTGTTACAGGAGGTTTCTGCTGCTGTCCCAGCTGATGCTGTGGTCTGGTTGGTCTGAGAAGTTTAACCCAGGTGAGAGGTTCTTAGTGGAAGGAAAGACCCATAGTGCTATATGAAATACAATGAGCAGATCAGTTGCTGGTGCTCTTCTATCTACCTATCTTTTCCTGTGCTATGCTGAATGTCTCAGACAGCATTGCAGTTCTTCAGCTGCCTGCCCCTGGGCAGCAGAGTCAGTTGTTGTTAGGAATATGCTACTTTTTCCTTCAGGCTTCTGCTGAATCTTGAACCAAGTTCCCCTGAGTTCAATAAAACAAACTCTTTTGCCTTTGCAATGCAAGAAGGTTGACTCCTTTAGTTTTACTTCTTGTTTAAATGAGGATTGGCCATCATGAAAACACTAGACAGGCTGTCAGGCAGAGCAAGCCCAGTTTTGATAGGGTGGGCTGCCTGAGTAGTGTGACTGTCTCATTGAGTGAACAGTTACATTAGCTGATCTCCTACTCTTAGCTTCTCCTGGGAGGGTCATGTCTTGTGCTTGGGTTGCAAACATGTTCCACAGAATCTCAGCATGGAGGGGGGTGGAAGGGATATCTGGAGATCATTTAGTCCAACCCCTTTGCTAAAGCAGGGTCACCCAGAGCAGGTTACCCAGGATCACCTCCAGGTGGGATTGGAATCTCTCCAGAGAAGGAGACACCACAACCTCTCTGGCAGCTTAGTCCAGTGCTCTGGCACCCTCACAGGAAAGAAGTTTCTCCTCAAATTCAGATGGAACATGCTGTGTTTCAGTTTGTGCCCATTGCCCCTTGTGAAAGTGGTCACAGAGGAGTGATGCCTTGTATGGAGCACAGCATTTCATGACCACCCACTGAAAACCATGTGACTGCAGGGGAAGATGTTACCAGTCCTCAGTACAGTTTGAAATGAATTGTAGGTTCTTTTTTTCTAACTTAAACTATTCCAATAACTTGAAGGAAGCCAAAGATGTCACAAAGATGCCATAAAGCCCAGTTTGATTGAGAAGTACTGGATGAAACCTCATCCCAGAAATAGCTTCTTGCCAAAGAACAGTTTAGCAAGTATGAGCTGCATCATTGTGGTGCACTGCTGAAGTGCTTCACTCCTCACTAGAGGGACTTTAGATGTGCCTTTGCCTTTTATCTTCTCTTCCTCTGACTGGTAGGACTAAGCAGGGCTGGCAGCTAGCACTAGAAAGCAGTGCATTTTGTTCTGTAGATCAGCATGTTTTGAACTGGCTCCAAGGCACAAATTCCTTTAACTGGAACAATAATACAAGCTGTAGATGTCTGCTGGCCACCCCAGCTGCCAGGGGAAAATTGGACATGAAAGTTTACAAAGCAATACCCTGTCCTTGAAGATATTAACATTTGGCTGAGGAAATCCAGTTGGTAAGGAACCCCTGAGGATTACCTGTTGCTGTGCTAAACTGCACAAAAGAAATTGCTAGCTGTAAATAAAAGTGGGTGAGCTTTGGTTGCCATGATTGCACTGTTCCCCAACTGCTCTGTGTGACATACCACAGAGTGACATGGACCAGGCAGTCCTCAGTGCATGGCTTGTGCAACACAGTTCCTAAGGGCTTAGTGCTGAAAGCTTCCTTTTGGTGAGCATCTTAAGCTGTAACATCTGCTCAGAACTGTAGCAACAATGATGTTATTAGTTTTTACAGAAGGAGATTCCTACTCCTCATGTGGATTCTTTTGGAGTATCTTTTTCCTCTCTGGATGCAGAGGATTTCATGAGTGACAAAATAGCATGTCAAGAACAGGTCTGATTATTGATGCTTTTTCATATGGAGAGGAGTGGGTTGTTTGAGGAATTTCTTTGCTTGAGATGTGGATCCTATTTTCTAAAGTGATTCCCAGAGGGATTAAATTTTTGTCATGATGGTGGTGTGCTTTTCCACCTACCCTCCCCAAATCTTTAGACCTTTTCTGAGACTTAATGTGATGCTTTCCTAAATGTCAGTTGGTACCAACTTTGAAGACATCTTACACTGCTTTCTTGTGCTGCTTTCTGTGCTCCTTAAACTCCAAACACTTTAAGTTCCTCTCTGTCTTTGTTCAGAGCTCTCCATTACCCACTTGGGTTGTTACACAGTGTAACTGTTTGATTGTTAAGATCCATCTGAGGACAAGCTAGGTTGAATGGCCACTGCAATGTAAACCTGTGTGACTAATCTGTCTGATATGGTGCTCTTTGGTCTTGAATATTCTGGGCTGAAAGATAATGTCTGAATGCTGCTGGCAGAAGAGGTGGAAAAAGGGCAAGAACTTCCTTTGGAACTGAAGAATAATCTTGAAAGGCTATCAGGTGGTAAACTGAGATTTGAACCTGTCATTAAAATATGTTTAACTGTTGGGGATTTTTTTGGGTGGGGATTGTCTGAGTCAACCTTTCATTCAGGCTTCAGTGTTCTGGGTATACTTAAATAGCTAAATTACTCCTTTCATGTTTCTGCACAGGAATAAAAATAAACTTAAATATTTTAGCTTTTAAAGTAGGGGGGAAAAAATCTGTCCCTGTCTGCTGTGGTGGAAATGTGAGGGAATTCTCCCTGAATTATCTGGCATGACATGTTTGCTCCCTGTCACTGGATTACTACTCTGGTTTTCAGTTCTTTCTGGCTGAGAAATAATCTACATGAATCACAGGTTGCACATGATTGTCTTCTGGAAACAGGTGAATTGGCCCAGTAGAAAGCATTTGGGTTCAGAAATGCAGATGTTAAATGTTACTACTCTAGCATGGTGGTGCCCAGAGAAGTTGTGGATGCCCCATCCCTGGAACAGGCTGCCCAGGGAAGCGGTCAAGTCACCAGCCCTGGAAGTGTTTAACACAGGTAGAGATGTAGTACTTAGGGACATGGTTTTGTGGCATGGTGGTGACAGGTTGATGGTTGGACTTGATGATCTTAGAGGTTTCTTCCAACCCTAAGGATTCTGTGATTCTCTGAAGTGTTCAAGGCCAGGCTTTTGGCAACCTGGTCTCTGCAAGATGTCCCTACCCACAGAAGGGGAGTTAGAACGAGATGATCTCAAGGTCCCTTCCAACCCAACCTATTCTATGATTCTATAGTAACATCCTGTGAAAAGTGCTGGGAAATTCAGAGATATTTGAGTCAACCATAGAAGAATCTTTTTCCCTTGGGGAATGTGGTATTGGCCAAGTTTCTCCTGGTACCTGAGGGAAGTGCTGGATTTTGAGAGAGGGACCACGAAACACTGTGTGTGCAAAATAATGAGAAAACAGACAATAAGAGCAAAAAGATAACATATTTCTCATATTTTGCAGTTTAGAACTTCCTCCCCAGAGAGGGAAGGGTGGGTGCTGACCTCTTCTCTCTGGTGACCAGCGATAGGCCCCGGGGGAACAGCATGTGGGGTTGTCCTGTGCCTAGATAGGAGCTGGACTTGATGATCCCTGTGGGTCCCTTCCAACTCAGGATATTCTGTAGATCAGTGATTCTCTCAGCACAGAGTTTTCCTCCTTTGATAGCTACCACATCCCGAGCAGCAGTTCTCTTTGACCGGGGCAGAACCGGTACCAAGCTGCTCCTCCTTCTCCCGCCCTCCCAACATGCCCATGCAGACATAGAGGCCGAGCTCCAGCGCCTCAGCATCGCCCGGGCCACGGCCTCGGCGCGGCTGACGGGCCGTGAGCTGATTCCTATCGACCGGGGCTGCTGCTGCCACCCGCTCAAAGCTCCCTGTCCCATCGCCATGGCAACCAAGAGCCCGACTACTTGTCCACATACTTTGGGCACCTCATTAAATCAGGCAGCAGGACAGCAGCTGCCGTCTCAATGTGTTAGGCTGACAGCCCGGGACTCGCTTTTCTGATGCTCAGGTGATTTTTGGCCCTCTCTTAGGCCAAACGGGTGGAAATGTGGAGCTAGGAGGACAGATGGCAGAATAAAGAAATATTGCCAGTGTGTTTCATGGGCACACATCTTCTGAAAGGGGCAGAGCAACCACACTTGCTTTTATCAACTCTGGTGATTTTAAACAAAGCAGAAATAAAGAGAACAGCTGAGCTGAGGGGTTTGGGGGTTTTGTTTTGTTGGTTTTTTTCCTGTTTAAGAAGCTGATTTGAAGAGCAAATAAATTGAACTTAAAGCTTATATTACATCTCATAAAATGTTGCACAGGTATAAGTAGTTCAAGTGCTCTTGTCTTGATATATAAGCATTAAAATTCAGCAAAGCAGGGCCCAGATTGGTAATTTTTACCACTACCTTCATAAAATCCCACAATCACAGAATGGTGGGGCTTCTCTCCACAGGAGGAGACTCCGCAACCTCTCTGGGCAGCCTGGGTGTGAGGCTGAGCCACCCTCACAGGAAAGAAGTTTTTCCTCATGTTTAGGTGGAACTTCTTGTGTTCTGGGTTGTGCCTATTGTCCCTTGTCCTGTCACTGGGCATCAATCAAAGGAGTCTGGCCCCAGCCTCTTGATCCCTTTCCTTTTGCTCTTGCTCAGCATTGAGCAGCTCCCCTCTGGGGCTGCTCTTCTCCAGGCTAAGCAGCCCCAAGGCTCTCAGCCTTTCCTCCTCCCAGAGATGCTCCAGTGCCCTCAGCATCTTTGTAGGCTCCATGGGACTCTCTCCAGTAGTTCCTTGTCTCTCTTGAACTGAGGAGCCCAGAACTGGACACAAACCCCTAGATGTGGCCTTACTAGAGCAGAGTAGATGGGGAGGAGAACCTCCCTCAACCTGCTGGCCTCTCTCTTCTTAATGTACCCCAGGCCACCACTGGCCTTCTTGGCCATGGGAGCACATTCCTGGTTCATGGTGAACTTGTCCACCAGCACTACCAGGTCCTTCTCTGCAGAAGAACCTTCCATGAGGCTTTTCCAGAGGCACCTTTAGCAGAATAATATCTGTTATTTCTTAGGCAGAGGAGTTTCTCATGCACCATAGGAAGGAAATTCTCTAACCACCCCCCCAAGTTTGCCTTTCACCCAGCACTCCCCTCAGCTGGGGTTTAGTATTGTTACTGTAAATGGGACTTTACACCATTTGGCTAAGCTAAAGATAGACTTAGCCCAAAACCACTGTAAAACCATGTGCTAGTGATTGATAATGATTCCAAGTAAAGCAAGGAAAAGACTGAACTGTGTAGGATAAGCATGTTACAAACCCTGAGATCTCAAAACTGCTGTTCTTCAACAAGAGCTGAAAAATAGCAATACTGTCATCCGGGTGCCTTAATTGTCTGGGAAAGGAAATGACAGATGCCTCAGACCCTACATGACAATTTCCAAATACTAAACAAAGAACCTCAATTAAGCATTAGGAAAACAATTATTAATATTGGCTGGAATCCATTCTGCCCAGGGTCTCAGACTACAATCCAGTCAAGTCAGCTGCCCAGGACTGTCTGACCTGGTAGGCACCTAAGTTTGTTTGATAATTTCCTGCATCATATGAAATTGCTCTGGGCCCTTAGCCTTATAGCAAAGGCTGGCTCCTTTGTTTTGCAATTAGATGATGAGGAGAGCTAGAATACCTGGAAAACCTCACCTAATGTTTCCTATCACTTCCTTATAGCCTCAAAGAGGCAGACACATAACCTCTTATGAAAGGAAACCCATTGGGGGGTTACTAAGTCTGTGAAAACATCTCTTGCTCAAAATATCTTATGTTTGCAAATAGATAGTGAATGGGAGAACTGGTCTGGCCACTCTAGAAGACAAGACTCTCTCAAGGTGGACCTGTGGTCTCATCTCAAGTATGACCTATAACTTTCTTGGATTGAATTGCTGTCTAGAGGCACTTAAATGTTGTATATAGCTGTTGGGAAGAAGGAAATGCAGACATTAAACATTGAATTACACCATGATCCTTCAGGTTTTCCATTAACTGCATTAAAGAGTTAGAAAGCAGTTAGAGGAGATGAAGCCACCTCCCCCTGCTCTCTGCCCTGCAGTGCAGGTACCTAAAGCCTCAGTCAGTCAACAGTTAGGGTAGGTACCTCAGGGGGGCTCTCAGCATATCCCACTTACAACAGTATTGTCAGACTACTCCAGCCATTTTAGGAGTATGATCTGGCCTGTGCATGGAAAAATGGACCCTTTCTTGTTTTGGCAGCTTTATTTTCTCATCCACTGTCTTATTTCTTTTGTGTATTTGGAATTCAAAACAAACACGTGGCTTTCTATAGTTCATCATGGAAGGCACTTGTGTTGCAGCTAATTTTATTCCATCTATTGAAAAGAAAAATGATACAAATACCTTTTTTTGCCTGTGTGAAGAAGATGAGGGAAAAGAATCTCAATTTAATGACCAAATCTGGGTTGCATTTCTCCTGCAGTAAACTCAAGGGAATCTGCTTAAGCAACTAATGTGCCCAGAATCAGGCTTTAAATGTGGCTGTTGTACCTGAGAGAGCTGCAGGACTGACTTAATGGCATTCTCCATGGATCCTGCTCCAGAGAGGGATAATGCCACTACATGTGCAGACAATATGTGATCATAAACTGCAAGGAACTGTGTGATAAAAATGGCTTGTGGTTGCCAGCACAACCTGAAAGAGCTCAAGGAAAGCTATTGGGGTATTTCTGTAGGCCAAGTGCTGCATAGCATTGCTGATAAACAGGCTCTCTTGGGCCAAGTTTTGTTTTTCCAAGTGGAGCACAAAATGCTTGTGACACATGCTTGTCAGGACTACTCACCTCCACTTCACAGGTGATGTGTAACTGTGTAGGTGTTGAGCATGGCAAAAACACAGTGGAGTCTGGACTTTGCTAGGGTAAAATTACATTCTGAGTCACAGATGAAGTATTTTAATTGTTAGACTGTTAGTCTGTACAACAAATAGCCAAACTAATCACAGAATCAGAGAATCTCCTGAGCTGGAGCCTGAGGGCCTTGTCCAAATGTTTCTGGAAGTCTGTCAGGCTTGGTGCTATGGCTGCTTCCCTGGGGAGCCTGTTCCTATGCTCCACCACCCTCTGGCTGAAGAACCTTTTCCTGATATCCAACCTAGCCCTTTCCTGGCACAGCTTCATGCCATTCCCTCAGCTCCTAGCACTGGCCACCAGGGAGAAGAGATCAGCTCCTGCCCCTGTGCTTCCACTCATGAGGAAGCTGTAGGCTGTGAGGAGGTCTCCCCTTACTCTCTTCTTCCCCTAGCCCTTCAAACCAAGTGACTTCAGTTGCTCTCAGTTGCTCCTCATACAGCTTCCCCTCTAGACTCCTCACTGACAAGATCATATAAGAGAAGGGAACATCTTATTTATAATGGCCAATCCTTAGTAACAAACATGATAATTATGGAGACAGAGGTTGTCCATTCCAGAAGTAACTGATCCTGATGTTTAATAACTGATAATTCCTTTATTCCATTCCTATATTCATTTTATGGGTAGTTGCTTAACATATAAATATTTGTATTGTGTAATTAAAGTGAATTAATGGATTTCCCAAACCCATGTATTAATTTAAAATGACTCTTAGTAAAACCAATTAAACAGCAAGTAATTGTTTTACTTTGTATCAGTAGGTTTAAATTGGCTTTTTAAATTGAGAAGCAAAATCCAGCCCAGTGAATGCACCTGTGTTCCTAATGAAGCATTTCCACATGATAAAAAACAACCAAACAACACCACTTCCAAATGATAACAAGTGAAACCCAATTCAATATCCAGTTTAGTATTTGCTGTACCCAAAGATAACACCCAAAGCTCATCACCCTCAGCAATTTCCAGATGTACTCCTGGACATTGCTGGAGACTTGACTTGAAGCTGAAGGCTTCTGACAGGCAGGAGCCCTGTGGGAGCCAGTGGAGTTGTGTCAGCCTAGGAGAAAATGAGGTGTCCTCCTGCTTTTTCTCCTCTTTTCCCAAATTCTGTAACAGATTCCATTTCATTATGCCCTATTCCAGCAGCTCTTCACACTGATCTGACTGATAGGTTTCCATCTCCACATTTCAGTGGAGTTGGTAGGAGATGTGACAGAATCCACAGCCTCTTCTCTGGAGAAGAATTACCTTCAATTGCTTGGTCCTTTGGTCTTGGAGAGGTCCAAGTTACACTGCAGAGAAAACCTCCCACCAGATAAAGGCCATCCAAGTGGGAAGAACCATCTTCTCAAGTTCTTACTGAAGTACATGCTAAGGACAGAAACTTCACTTGCTCTCAAGTAGAAATGCCCATTTTCCCAGCAACTCATTAATGATTCATTTAAAAGAATCATTGATCAGTCTAAACTGTTCTGTGAGGCCAATCCCAACTTTACATAGAAGTCATTTACCATTTCTAGTTACAAAATAGCAGTGGTCCTGTTTTTTTTACCTCCCATGCAAACTCCAGGATGAAGGATCTGGGAAAGGAATGTTGTGAAGGAGATCTTCACCAGCTGAGGAACATGAGGAACTCCCCTGAGATCAAGGGTCAGAGAATGGTTATGGGCAGAAGGGACCTCTGAGATCATTGAGTCTAACCATGCACTCAACACTCCCATGCTCACCACTAAACCATGCCCCCAAGCACCATATCTACATGGTTTTTGCATGCTTCCAGGGAGGGTGATTCCACCACCTCCACAGGTAGCCTCTTCCACTGCCTGCTAACCCTCTCAGGGAAGAAAGGGTCATGCTGCCAGGACTTTGGCTTGGAGTTGCTGCTTGTGAGGGATGTGTCCTCATCTTCAGAAAGGGATTAAAAGCAGGTTGAGGTTCAATTTATTCTTTCCAGAGCTTATGACTGGGCTGTTAATGCATGTTCAGCTCTTTGGACATCCTGTGGGCAAGGTGTTGGCCACTTGGCAAAGTCCCATTGGGAACCAGGAGGCTGTCAAACAGACTCAAACCCTCCTTAGTGGCCTCACTTGGACTTGTCTGGGTATAACTACTGGTGAAGGAGGAGGTGAATGTGTTCTTCAGCAACTCTGTGATTTTACAGATTCCTTTTCAAGCTCTAGCATACTTTAAGAATTAATCTCTTTTTAAATGAAATGTTCATTTAAAAATGATGTTTAATGAGGTCTAATGCTTCCTGAGATGCTGGCAGGAGAAGGTTTGTTCTGCAGCTGGTCCTGAGAAAGGGAGGGCTGGGAGGTAATTAACAAAAACAATCAAACTTTCATTAGTATTAATAAAGCCTGCAAGTGAAAATGTTTTGGTACAAACAACTGCTCTTTATGTTTCAAACCACCATCCTTTTCCAGCAGTGCATCTTTTAAAGATGCTTTATTGTGTGGGTTTCTAGTTGACATCCCATGTAATAGATTTCTTGGTAATAGAGTTTAACCATTAAACATGAGGATGTATGTCATTATTTTCTTCAGCTAAATGCCTGAAGGTGAAGCTGAGTGAATTTAATGCATTAAGAAAGGTAATTATCAGATAATCTTGATTGCCAAGACTCTTCCTGCTCCAACAAAACCTGATGCTGGCATAATCTGTGTACACCAGCATCTCATTTTTCCTTTATGACTTTGATTTAGTTTTGACAGCAGCATGCAGCAGTGTTTCTAGGTTATTTTTCTATTTTTCTGCTAACATTTCTTCTGTATTGCTCATCTCTTTCCTCCTTCATCCCCATAAATTACACTTCTTTTACCAGCTCCTTCTCTTTAAGTAATTACTAGATGGTCAAATAGATTGCTGTGCATTAAGGGCTAGAGGGGAAAAAATTGGCAAATTTTCCAGTAACAGATTTTTTTTTCTCCTTCTCTGAAAGCTGAGGTGTAAGTTTGTCACAGCTTTCACAAATCTCCTTTCTCAGCAGTCATGCATCAAAGGCTTAGAACTGCAAATGAATTATTTTGATTACTGCTGCCCTGGGAAGATCTCCAGGGATGGGAGGTGGCAGGCTTAGCTACTGTCCATTCCTGCAGGGCCAAATCCTGCTCCCAGGGAAGAGAAGCATTAGGAATTTTGCCACTTACTTCTAAGGGGCTAGGATTTAACATATAGAGTCCAGACATCTCTGGTTTAAACCAATAAAAATCAGCTTCTGTGTGCTCACGGTGGTTGACTCCTCAAATTTGGTGGAATTTAACATTTTGCTTCCTTGCACCAAACCAATATTAAAGGAAGGGAAGGAAAAGAAAATAAAATGGACACCAGAGTAGATACAATCAGAAATACAATAAAATAAACTCTTTCCAGATCTATTTGTATCATCAAAGGCAGAAACACCTTTTCCTTCCCCAGCTTTTTGCTTTTGTCTGCTAGATGCTTGCAAGAATGACTCTGCCACCTTGCTGTGGGGAAGCCTTAGAGATGATAAGGATAAATGAGGATCAAGAGAAGATGGTCAAACCCAGACAAACTCAGTTTTTACTGCAGGGTGTTTCAGTCAGCTCACAAAGCCCCACACTACAAGGCATCTGGAGGGGGTTCATTATAGTTTTCCCACCATGCTTCTCAACTAGAAGGGGAGAAGGTTGGGGCAGGAGGAGTTTCTGGCACTGGAATCCTCTCTCTACATCCTTGTCTCCTTAATTTTCAGTCCAGCAGAACTTACCTTATTTGTGCTTGGCAGCTTCCTCAGGCCCTTGGGTAGGCTCTTTTGGGTACTAAGCGACAGCCTGTTTATTGTAGACCTTCATTTTCAGCCTCTTAGAGCTTGGCTGCCTGGGAAACTCATTATGAATCTGGATTTCCAGGGCAAAAACCTCTTTGCTGACTCCTTTCCTGGATATTCCTCCTGCCTGCTGAACCTGCACCTGCAGAACTTTACCCTTGTCTACACAGAGGTGTCTTCAGAGCAGAAGAGCAGGTCCAGCAGGGCACAGCAGCTATTCTTCAATGCCTATGCCTGGCTACTTCACTAGTAAAGCCCCATGTAAACCTGCACCAGCTGGGGATGATCTTCCTTCCCCCTCTGGCAAAGCAATTTGTTATCAAATCACTCTCTTTTGATCTCAGGGCTACCTATTTTGGCAAACAACCTTGTCATCAGTGCCTGATATATGAGAGTTGATCCTTGTGCCTCAATTATATGGTGTTCTTTCAGAGGATGCTCCTCTAGAGCATCCTTACCTTTCCTTCATCAGTCCTTTTGATCTAGTCCTAGAGCACTAACTCCTCACAAACAAAGCCATGCTCTTACCAAATGAGACAGCAGTTTTTCAGTTTTCTCATGTTCTGAATCTATCTTTCAGTGCCTATGTTTGCCTTCAGGGAAATTTGGAGTCTGCATTCTCCCCTCTTCTCCCCCTTTCCTTTGTCACCCACCCCTTTTGGCACGTATCTTCTGATGTCCCACACAGGGGTATGGGCCTTTGGAAAATTCCAGGTAGCTGTGTGTCCCCAAAAGTACAGGAGAAGGTGGAATGGATCCTAGAGATCAGACATTGCAAAGGGCAGGAGAAAAGTTAGAGGTGGCCTTGTTTGAAATGAGGAAATAAGGTCTTGAAAGAAAGGCCTGAGGTTTACTTAACTGACCAAAGCAGAGGGGCCAGCTCAGGATGGGCATCTTCTGACCAGCTTCTAGAGAACACCACTTGGCTTTAACTTTCTTCAGTCCTATGGAGGTCTTCCCTTTGTCTCCTTGCTAATGGGGAGATGGGCTGATCTCTCATTAGCCCTGACAGCTAACTGTTAGCACCATTTCCCTGCAGACCAAGTGGTAGAGCAGGACAAGCCTTAGAGGCAGAGGGATTTCCTCAGCCTCTGCCATCTCCAAACAAAAGGGATGATTTTCTCTCTCCTTTTTCCTTTTGGCTGCCTCTCCCTCACTTGCTATGTGAGGACCTGTGCATTCCTGGGCTTTCTCACAGGTATGGAGCCAATCCCTGGTTCATTGCTGAATCAACCCAGACTGCTCCTTTCCATGAGACCTGGGGAGGCTCAGGCAAAGTCCAAGAGCTGGGAATCCCAAGGGAGATTTTCTCTTAACTCACAAAACATCCAAGGAAATATCAGATGACCACCAAGCAGTGCTGTATTTCTAAGGCAGCAAGAGTGGACTTGCCAGACAGCACAAAGGCAAAATCCTTGCCCAGGAGGGCACATAGAATAGTCTCTTATTTCATTTCAGGTAATTATTCACGGGACTCCAGATGTATTTTAAGAAGAAAGGACAAAACTCTCTGCCTGGCAATGAATAGCAACATAAATTGTCTGAGTTCTCTGTGTCAGAGGGGCAGAATGGATCCACTGATCAATATATCTCTCCAGCTTTATAAACTGATGCTAATAGCTATTGCTGTCAATACTCCTATGGCAAATAATTTAATAGAAGATTATTGTCATTCTAGGACTTTCTTAAAAAGCCCCATTCATTAGAATGATATCCTTCTGCAAGTTGGCTGGAAAAAAAAAAAGGGCTGTGAAAAGGGCTCCCTGCTGTACTGAATTCTATAGGCCTTCAGAGGGAATTCCATGGAGCTGCATTACACTTCTATAGATTTAATTCCCAGTGCTTTCTAGGGGAGGTTTTTTCTGGGAGAGATCTAATGCTCTACTTGTAAATGCTTTGAGTATTCAGCAGTTGGAATCCTTTTGGGGTTTATTTTTTTTTGATTGTGGGCTACTGAAAAAATTTCCAGTAGCACATGTGGGCTCTTGGGTATTGAATTTAAGCTCAGTGACCACAGGTTTAAGTGCAGACACCAGTGGGTCTGTGAACAACCCATTGGGAACTGCTGCTTTCTTTCTTTCCTTTCCACTGGCCATGGAATAGGAAATGTAAGCACCACTCCCTGGCTGAGGATAGCTGTCTCCACATTTGGACTTGTAACACATCACTGTAATCATCACCATTGGCATTTATTAATTTACACAGAGTCACATCTGCTTTGCCAAAGTGAGGATCAGGCTGGAATTATCCCCTGAAGCAGGAAAAGAGGAGCAGTTTTAAACCATAAGTAATATCACTGCCATGGTGTGAGTTTTCAGAGAAGCAGCATTAGGGGAGGGGGTGCTCAAGGAAGAAAATATCCTCAGGCTGCTGGGAAACTCAGATCCAGCTCAACCCAAATCTACAGCCATAGCACTGAAATGCAGCATGTGACTGAATGTGTGTGCTCAGTGGTGGGGTCTCCCTGATCATCATTAAAATAGGAGACTGAGTGGACTTCAGTTTTGCAGAGATCAGCATTTTGACCCAGTTTTGGTGTTGAAAGACAGAAGAAGAACCTGTCTAATATTGCACATAATTAGATGTACTTGACAGTGAGTGCTTGTTGCTGTGAGGAAGCTAGACAAATCCTTCATGGAAGTGTTCTTGCTGGCTCTGGGAAATCATACAGATGAAGGAGCACAAGTCTGAGATTCTCCTGATGCAGAACAATTCTTGAGGCAGGGGAGACTATGTTGGGGTTTTTTTTCTGGTAATGTTGTAGGAACTTTGCAAGTGCCCATGAATAGTGCATTTGGAATCTTAGGGACCAGGTTCAAAACTGTCAGAAAAGTCTATTCACTATTGAATCTGCTTGCCCTGTGAGTAGCAGAGAGGAAAAGCCAACCTCCACCAAAAGAATACAGAGAGGACTGATCAAACAAGCAGCAATCAGTTCTTTCAACTCCAGAAGGGTTTGTTTCTTTAGTTTTTATTTCTATTTTTTAAAGTAAAAAGACCTAAACACAAAAGCTGCTGTTGACAGTGTCTCTCTGACAGCACTTTTGGAGCCATTTAAGCCAAACAATGCAAAGCAGCTTTCTGGAGGAGGCTGGCAGAACACACTGTAGCTTTCAAACTTCACACAGACTGCTGAGAAATGAAATGTTTGACCAAGAAGCTGATGTGGGTTTGGCAACATTGCTTAATTGATAGTGTAAAAAGGAAGAGGATTCTGCTTCCACCATCTGCAGCAATAACAGGGACCAGCTCTTTGTCTAATAGCATCTGTAGCCTTTCTTCCACCTCTGCCTCACCATAATAGGTTAATTGCAAGGAAACAGTCCAGCAGATGTTCTTGGAAGGATCAAAGAGTGTGAATTTCCTTTCAGGTTTAATTGCTAATCTGAAACTCCTCTTTGGTCTTTCCTTGCTCCTGTTGGAAGAAAGATTGTTTAGAAATTGAGTTAGGGGCAGGGGCTGGTAGGGCCAGACCACTGAGGTGTCTGTGGTGCTGGAATGGCCCTTCCAAGGCTCACAGGTTGGTGTATACCTCAGTTGAGAGGTATGAGGGGCTTTCATGGAGGACTTTCAGGCTTGCTTGTGCATTTAGTTTTCCTGCTATTTACAAATTAAAAGCACTTTGCAAGCCCTTCATGGCTCTCAGACCAAAGAGAACACTGGAATGCTTCAGCAGGAGGCTCTGCCATGGCACCCAAAGAGTGAGCCCTGGCTGAGCACCTCCATGACTGCAGCACCAATAAAGCTATCACATTCATTTTACATGTGGGGTTTCTCCTCTACCACACCATGCCAGCCAGGGGCAGGTGTGTGCATCCAGAGTGACAGTCTTCCTCCTCTCTGAAGTCTCCCTGCTTATGGTTGGGTCCTGTGGTTTCACAAACAGCTCTAGTCTGTGTGCATTTTTACTGCATGATTTCTCCTTCCACTTGGAGTAAAAGGATTTCCTTGTCCTTGAGCAAACACTAGAGTTTCCTTGATGGACCAGAGTGTAGCCTCTTCATTCCAGCATCCTGCCTGAGGCTTTGCCAATGCAGAGAAAATGCAAGAACTATCAACACAGCCACTTAATGGCTAAACCAGACCCATTCAGACCACTTCTTCCCAGTACTCACAAATCATGAGTTAAATAAAGCCCTGTGACAGAAAGGTTTAAATCTCTTAGAAAAGAAAAAAAAACAAACCTGACATTTATTTTCAGGTAACAAAAGAGTGATTGCTTCTGGAGTTTTCCACACTTCCCTCAGCTTCACAGCATCACAGGAGAGCCAGAGTTGGAAGGCACCCATTAGGATCATCTAGACCAGCTCCTGTTTAGGCACAGGACAACTCCAGAGTCACACCATGTGCCTAAGTGCTTTGTCCAATTAAGCTTCTTCCTTGTTTTCCATTTCCATATGGAAAGAGGCTGATCTCCCTCTGATGTTGCACAATTTTCCCAATCCAAGTTTCCCAATCCAATGACCTGAGCATCTGTGGGCCCAGGTTCAGGACTAAAACACTTAGTTGTCAAGGTTTGATATGAAAGAATTTTGCAGAAAGCTTGGAGTAAGCAGAAAAGTTTGAGCCCACCAGCATTTCAGGTTTTGTACTGCTTAAAGATAAACCAGAGGACAGTTCCTGCTATGATAGAAATATTATCTGGGCAAATAATTGCATGTGAGGAGAGTGCTTGTGATGAAGAAGTCACACTGTGCCTTGCTGTTATCAGCTTAATCCTCCTCTGTGTCCATCCATCTGAATTCCATTCCCTGTCTGCCCTCAGGCATGTTACATACAATTAATAAATCATCCTTTGCAACTCTCTCTTTTTTTCCATATATGTAATTTTGACTGAATTATGTTCCAAAAAGGGCAGTACTATTGTATTAACTGAAAAGGTTTGCTCTACAAAGCCTGTGTTTCTCATCTCTCCTTTATTTAGCAGTGTACATCATGCTGCTTGGACAAAGCTGTCATCCTAATAAATCTGTACCCAGATTTTGTCTACCCATGTCTTTGTCTACCATCCAGTTATGCTTCAAGTAAGGAATACACTGGAGGTGACAGTGGACAATTCATGAGCAGGAGAAGAGGATTGAAATGTCTTCAATATTTGTTTTCAGGAGCTTTTCATCCAGGGCTGATTTGGACCCCTGAGCACAAAGCTTGTCCTCCTTGCTCTGGGGCTGCAGTGCAACATCAGGGCTAAAATATCTGCTCCTCTTATTCTTCTGTTTTAACACTGGGACCTGCTCAGAGAAGGACGAGGCTGAAAACTGGTGAAGTGCCTGTGCTCTGAGTTCACCAACAATGCTAGGGTGGAACCTTGCTCCTCTTTGGGAACGTGCTGGGGCTGTGCAAGGGGAGAATCCCAACAAAATCTTATGAGGAGCAGCTGAGGGAACTGAGGTTGGTTAGCCTGGAGAAGAGAAGGCTCCAGGGAGATCTTCTCACTCTCTACAACTCCCTTAAAGGAGCTTGGAGCAAGATTGGGGTCAGTCTCTTCTCCCAAGAACCAAGCAAAAAAGACAAGAGGAAACAGCCTCAGGTTGTGCCAGGGGAGATTTAGGTTGGACATTAGGAACAATTTCTTCCCAAAAAGGGTTGTCAGGCCCTGGAAGAGGCTTCCTAGGGCAGTGGTGAAGTCACCATCCCTGGAGGGACTGAAAAGCCATGGAAATGTGGTGCTGAGGGCCATGGTTTAGTGGTGACCTAGCAGTGCTGGGTTAGTGATTGGACTTGATGATCAGTCTGGACACAGTTCTGTGTGACCTGGTCTAGGGAATCCTGCTGTGGCAGGGGGGTTGGACTAGATGATTTTTCCAGGTCCCTTCCAACTGCTACCATTCTATGAATCTGTGACCTTAAAGGTCTTTTCCAACCTAAACTCTTCCATGATTCTATGATTGAAAGGACTGTATGTGAAAGCCAATTCCCTATAGGAGCACCAGCACTCATGTCAACAAGAGAGTGATGGAGCATCATTGTTTTCTGTGTAGCTCTTCAAGCTGTCCTTCTTAAATGCTAACTGGTATCTCTTCATTTTTACACATACAGACTAGACTTCAGCCTTCTAAAGTGGCAAAGCTGCAGCTGTAACTTACAGAAATCTATACCTTGACAAAATCTGGGGCCCTTGTTTGCTGTCTCTATCTTATTTGCTTTAAAGCAAATACATTTTCTTGAAGTGGTGTAAGCTAGAGGGAGGCATTTAAATGTACTGGCTTCAGAGGAGAGGACTCCTACTCTTGTGATTCATAATTAAGGGTCTCTCATGGAAATTGCCAGGAGTGTCTGTTCATTCTGGCTGTCACTTGTTGTTATTTCAGCTGGCTAACAAGGAAAAAAGCAGTATTCTTACAGGTTTGTACCTGGGAAAAAATCACAGCAACCTGTTGTGACTGGTATAGATCTGTGAGAGAAATGATAGCAATATTTGGATGTGTAGCACTAGTGCTTCTACTTCTGTCATTAACACCCAATGCTGAAGGCAGTGATGACTTCACCAGGAGAGGAATCAGATAAAGTAATCTCTAATAAATACATTTGGGCTGGATTGAAAAGCACTTCAACATTCTTCACAGTGTTGTGTCTTCCTCACTGCTCTTCAGAGGTTTGGTGTCTTCCCTGCACTTGCCAAGTGTTTGTGTCTCAATTTGAGGAAGACACCAGGTGGGAAGGTTCTGCAATCCAAGTTTTGGGTTTCAGAACTGAAATTTGAGGGGTTTATTTTTCCTTCCTAGAAACCTACCAAATGTTTGGGGAGTTCCTTTGTAAGCAGTAGGGCTTGTGGAGGAAGCAGAGTGTGGTTCAGTGGAAAGCTTTCTGAAAACTTGGAATGTTGATTTTATTTTACTAAAGGAAAGGTTGAAATTCTGAAAGAATCCCACATAAAACTGCATTTCTTGTTGCTTTTAGCAGGCTTAGTGCTTACAAAAGTCTGCTACTATCACTACTCCTCTGGTGTACAGATGACATGCTTCTCATGACTTCTCTGCAATATCCAAATCCAAACATCACCACTTCTCATAAAAGAGACCTCTCTGATCCAGATAAGAATAGTTCACCACATTTTACACTGTCTCTTTTTTTACTGGAACCAAGAACTTGTGCTTGGGACAGAGTGATCTTTCTGAAGTAGAGGCTGGTCTATTCTAGCCAGCAGTTTGGGAGCTGGAGGTGACCTGGTCTAGGGAATCCTGCTGTGGCAGGGGGGTTGGACTAGATGATCTTTCCAGGTCCCTTCCAACTCCTAACATTCTGTGATTCTGGGAAATGAGGCAGCAGCAGGAGCAGCACCAGAGGAGCGTGGAGCAGGCACAGATGTGCTGCTGGATGATGGCACCAGTGCTACTCACCTCCTCTACCAGTGAGCTGCAGGGAGACTTCCCATGGGTCACCCTCCTTAGCTGACAAGCCAGAGGCCAAGCAAAGCACCTTTCCAGACCAGACTCCTCTGTGCCTGGTGCCCTGCTCCAGCTAGTGAGGCAAGGCAGAGCTTGCCCCTGCTTCCCAGGACACCCCAGGGCTGGAGATTAGAAGGGGGTTCTTTACCCAGAGGGTGGTGAGGCACTGGAACAGGTTGCCCAGAGAGGTTGTGGAGGCCCCATCCCTGGCAGTGTTTAAGGCCAGGCTGGATGTGGCCCTGGATGACCTGGCCTAGTGCATGTGGCATCCCTGCCCATGGCAGGGGGCTTGGAACTAGATGATCTTTAAGGTCCCATCCAACCTGAGCCATTCTATGATTCAGCCAGGCTTTAGTCCCTTCCCTCAGCTTTTGTTTCTCCTTCTCTATGTTTTATACTTCACACTAGGCTAAACCTTCCCTGGACAAGCTGTCCATTTTCCAAGGCCTCATGTGGCATTGCCTTGCTGTTAGCTCATTCTTTCTGCTGGCTGGAACCTCAAGACATTCAAAACAGGATTAGTATGTGCAAGCACACAAAAAAGCAGAGTAGTGGAGAGCACTTAATTGGCCAACTGCTGTCAACCATTTCAGCACTTGCATCTTCCTAGCTCCTTGTCCTCTGTTCTTAGAGGAGAAGAAATCATTTGACACAAGTAGGGTTTAGGAAAATATGTGCAAATCATTCAGGCAAAAAATCAGTTGAAATGTAGGGAATTTTCCATCTGAGTGCTCTCTGCTAAGAGAAAATCTTTCAGTGAGGTGCAATATTTAATCTTGTTTTAAGATCAATACTTGCCTATGTAAAATCACTCAGGGGGTGAGTTTTAAAGCACAATGTGATTTTAGCTTAGGTTTAAGGTCTGTACTGAGAAATGCTGCAACATGACAAATAAAGGTTAGGCAAACTTGGGCATTAGAAATAATCCTGCTGTGTTTGGGTTGTGGAAGGCTCAGGCATGGGTTTAAATCCATGGAACACTAAAATTGATGGAAATCTGCAAATGTGGCTAGCACAGAACAGAGCCCATCTTGCTTTTCCTAGAATCAGAGAGTCATTAAGGCTGAAAAAGACCTCTAAGATCATTGAGTCCAAATGTTAACCTAACAGTGCAAAGTCACCACTAAGCCATGTCCCCCAGCACCACATCTCCACATGTTTTGAACACCTCCAGGGATGGTGGCTACAGGGCTTTTGTACAGAGCTTTCCCACCTCTTCAATCCATAACCTGGGGGAGATGCTTTTCCTCATTTATACTGTTGGCAGTGGTGGATTTGCACTAGCTCAGAGGAAGAAGCAGTGCAAATAAATGATGAACTTGAGGTCTGAGCCCTGGTGGTTGTTTCCCAAGTTCATTGCAGGATGCATAGTGATGCTTGAGAGCTCTGCTCTTTGGTTGTTTGCATGTTTAGAGGATGTCATAAAGATACAAAGTTGGTGGAAGATCAGCATGCATAAAGACTTTATTATAGACTTAGCTCTTTTTTGGACAGAGATTTAAACACAGAACAGAACATATCCTACTGAAGCATTGAAAATGTCCACTCTAGACCATGCTGACCTGGCAGTGGTGGGGTAACTGTTGGACTTGATGTCTTAGAAGTTGTTTTTCCAACCCAAATGATTCTCTCATTCTATTTTGCTAAGGAAGTGACTAAAATGATCAGGGTTTGTAACACATATGTGCATGTACCCACTCATGGCTCACTGAAGTACTGTACTGTATCCAGGGTCAATATATGACCAGCCCAATCCAACAGTTAAGTGGCTCCCTAATTGTTAGCTCTTGTATTGAGATTAAATTGGGCATTAAATCAAAATGAAAGAGAGATTCAGTTGGGACCTGAGGTATAGGAAAGTCATGGCAGCACTTAAATATAAACCCAATTGTTTATTGGGGATAAAAGAACTCAAGTTGCTTTGTTTGATGAATTCAGTTTATTTTTCTTAATCTAGATTAAGAAAAGTTTCAAATAACTTCAGGCTGGGTGTGGTCTGTGCTTACTCTCTCAAAGGCAGAGCAAAAGAAGAAGCTTTAGGGTGCAGAAAGCTTTCCCATGAACTCTCAGCTGCTTCTGCAACATTCTCCTCTGTCCCCAGGTAGTGGTCAGAGAACTTGGAAAATCCTGTGTGCACAGCTGGACATCTTGAGCTTTGTGGTTCTTGGAACCTGAATTTCACTCTTTCTTTCTAAATGTATAGGGGAATGTTTATTTTCTTTGAGGTCAAGGTTAGAGGGGGTTTTTTGTTGTTTTTTTGGTCATTTCTCTGGTGACTTGAACATCAGATATGGGTTTTGGTCCTTTTAGAGGAAGGTTAGCAGTCTCCAATGGAGGTGCTGAGAAGGGCAGGTGGGTAGGGGGTGAGTGGTGGGGAGCAGATCCACTCAAGTTGGACATTGGGAGCTGCAGCTGCTGAATTTGAGACTGGAGTGGGACCAGCAGCTCCTGTCTCCCACAACAGCAAGACATTGCCAAGCAGCTAATGTTTCATGAGAAGCTCCATCTTCTGAGCTCCTCTGAGTCCCTGCCAGTGCACATAACCCCTGTAGGAAAGAAGAGAGATGCAGACTAGCATGCTGCTCCTAAAAGAATGTTGCTGTTTGTGTTAATGACCTCATCTTTGGGTTTATTTTATTCCTACTTTTGCTACCATGTTTTGTTTCTTCTCTCTCTGTTTCCTTATTTCTCCATGGCTGGACTCCATTATCTTAAAGATCTTTTCCAACCTCAACAATTCTGTGGTTCTATCAACCAGTCCAGCTGAGATTTCCAGTGGTGACTGGGAAGATGGTGATGTGCACTCATTCAAAGCCCATCTACCTTTCTGGGAATCCTGACCCTAAATGCAGAATAGAGACCTGGCACAGTTTAGCTCTAAAACCAGCATGCCATAAACCCTGCATGAGGGATGTCTTCTGTGCATCAGGCTTGGTTTTCCTGAGTGAATATTCAACCAGGATGGTCCCAGAGATAGGAACAGGAGGACTAAGCAATGCCTAGGCTGTGCCTGGATGAAAGTGGTAGCTGATGATCCAACCCATTATCTTTTGTGTTCTTTGGAGGCTCAAAATAGCACTGATGTCAAATGTGGCTTCAAGGGAAATGATCAAGACACATGGCAAAGTTTGGTCAGACAGAGACTGGAGAACCCTGGATGGGTTTGATAGCTTTGATAGACAAAAGGTTGAAGCAGTGTCAAATCTGGACTAGATCTGGAAGGTTTCTGGCTCCCTGTTCAGAGCTCAGTTCATTAGAGCAAGTTTCTTCAGCACTTCAAATAAGCAGTTCTACAGTTTGCTCAATGAAAGCCCTTTTGTCCCTATTGCTCCATTTCTTATTTATAAGGATGTTAAATGAAGCATTTGCCTTCATTTAAATCATGTAAGCCTGTGATATCCTTTTCATTTCCTCAAATATGATGAACTAAACCTTGTCATCTAAACAATTAGAACAAAGAGCAAATCCAGACACACTCTAGACATTGAGCAGTCACCCTCTGCAGTGAAATGCAGTTGTGCTCATAGCAAGGGAAATGATGAAGTTAGATAATTAAACCCCATGCCCAATAAGAGCTGATATATAAAAGCTCCATGAGATCAGTTCTCCAGCAGCAGAGCTCTGGAGAAGATGACACACTGCCTCTCCCAGCAAGAGCCTCCCACAAATGGGCATCAGCTATAGGCATGAATTACTGCAATTACAGTTCATTCAGGAAAATTAGGCTGCATATTACTCATAGATTTGGAAGTGGTATGGGTGTTGGAAGGGAAAAGGTGGTGATCCTCATGCTCAGGATATGCTAGGAGGTTGGATATGCTAGATGGTTGGACTTGATGATCTTAGAGGTCTCTTCCAGCCTTAAGGATTCTGTGATCTGTTTTCAGAGACAGGAAGGAGCTGGGATCCCCAGGATGGCTCCTGGCCATCAGAGCTTGCCAGAGGGCTCTAACATGAGACCCTGCCTTTAACTGCCCTGAGATTACTCAAGATTTAGATCATTTATGTCAGCTTTGAGCCAGATCCTGAGCTAATTTGTACTTTGTGCAAGTCCATCAGCTTGCAGTGCTGGAAATTAGAGCAAGATTGGATCAGTTTGTGCAGAATGAACATGGTAGTAGGTGCCAGGTCCTCATTCACTTCTGTGGATCACGTTTTCACTGGATCTACACTGGCTTGCTCCATCCTCCACTCAGCAGCAGGTGCCCACTGTGTACATTATCCTGCTCTTGGTTGGTTTCTAGAGACCTTACTAAAGGTATTTTTGTCTTTCCACCTGTAGACTGGGTTGCTTGCTGTTCTCCTAGAGCTTTTGAGTTTAAATGCTCCAATATTTCTCTTGCTATTTCTAGGCTTGGAGTAAAGTTTTTCCCTGCTGTTTCCCCACTGACCTGTTTGAAAACTGACTTTGTACTCCCTGTCAGCTTTGCAAAAGACTCCTGCATTTCACCCCACTCGAGTGGCATATTCTAAATATTTCCTTTGATGTCTGTCTTTACTCCATTCCCTCCTACCCTCTCCTTTTCCAGACTGCTGGACTGGTCCTTTTCTTTCTCTTCCACACCAGGGCTGCTGCTAAGCAGCCCAGAGCTAGGAGGTGGTTCCCTTTAGCATGTAAATAAAGCAAGACTTTCTTCCAGGGAGTAACTGAGGCTGGCATTCTATGGCAGCAACTCCCAACTACACAATGCTGAGCTCCAGTTGCCCATTGTGCAAAGGGCTTTTTCTTTCACAGTAGGAAAGGTGATCAGTCTGCAATTAGCCCTCTCCTTCCCTAATCTTTTGTAACTCCACCTTTGCTGGTTTCTCATCTCCCAGAACCAAAAGCAAAGGTAACTTTTTTCAGGTGACTGTCCTCCCTTCCTCCAGCTCTGCATAAAATGAGCCTGGTCCTCCAGCTGCCAGTAGATGATGTGGCATTAGAGCAATATTTGGGGAGCTGTGCCTAGAGTTCACTATGCTGCTCTGATGAGCCTGGAACATGCTTTTGCATTTCAATTTGAAATTCAGTGAATATTTTGAATGCCACAGCATGTCTATAACATTATTTAAAAGATGCTGTGCACTCAGGCATGTCATGATTGACATTGGCTGTAACTTGATGCAATGTTGCACTGTTTTAATTCTTTTTGGGGGCAGTGTTATCTTTGATCACTTCCTATTCACTGGAAAAATCCCACAATTGCAATCCCACATTCTGTTTCAGGGAGGATGCCAAGTTCTCTATGGTACATAGCTATTCAAGGCACTTTGTCCACCCTCAGGCTGCTCATTAAAGTGATGGCAGTTTCTATTTTAATGAATAAGGTAGAGTGCAAATTCCCAACTTCATTCAGAGCCCTTGAATGGGAAAAAAAAAAGGGGTGGGTTCTTTTTTGCAGTTCCCAACTTCTTTGTTTTCCTGGAAATGGTGTCAGTGTGTTCAGAACCATGGCCACAACTCTGTGTGCATGCAGAAACCAGCAAGGTACAAGTAAGCAACTGGTGGCCAGGACTCATCTTATTAAAACTTCATTCTGTGACCAACATCTCTCATCACAGATTTCATTTCTAGACCCACTTATGTGTCCATCTTGCTAGAGGTAAGGGTAGGAAGATGTCTGACAAGAGAGACTTAGCTTCCTCTTTTAATTCTCTCTTTTTCCCCTCACTAATCATTGGTGCTGTGCCAGAACAGCCTTTCCATACAGAAATAACATTCCTTCCTTGCAGTAACTGCCCTTGGAAAGACAGCACTTGCCCACAGTTAGACAGCAGGAGCAGGAAAGCTGCTGCACATTTCTTCTCCAGTTAAAATATAGCACTTCAAGGTGAAGCATGAACTAAGTGCATCACCAAAGTGCTTCACAAGTGTGAACAGTCAGTGTCAGGGACAGAGGAAGAGATCCCTGCTCCAGCTCCTGCCTATTCTCCACCTGCCATTCAAACCCAGCAGCCTGCATGCCTGCTTTTGATTGCTGGTGCTCCTCGGTTTGCTGTGAAAAACTCTCTTTTTCCTTCCCATTACCCAAAGTTTGGGAATAGCTGTGGCTGCCAAGTGGAGGTTTTGGAAGGTGGTGCTAAGCTGCTCCTGAAAATTGGGTTAAGGAGGCTGTGGATTTTTTGCTGTGCCCATGGTTGTTTCTATTGCCTCTCCAAGCCAGAGGAGAGAGACATTTTGGGGTGCCTGCTTCTGCTCTGGCTGATAACAGTTGAGGGGTGCACTGATTTGGGGCACCACCACCACTGCTGAGCCCACCCCTTGAGTATCCCTCTGGTGGTGGGAGGTTTTGCTTTGGGCTCTCTTTCAGCTTGTGCATTTGAATAGCTGCTGAAGGCCTTTTCCAACCCCCAGCTCTCTGCTGAAGTGCCCTTTGAGCTTCCCTCCATTCAGGCAATCCCAATGTGTCTTTTCCAGGAGGCCAAGCCCTGGGGCAGTTGGAGACCCACCAAGAGGATTCTGCTTCCATCTTGCCCTGCCCACAGCTCCATCTTTTCTGTGGAGCTGATGGCTTTAGCTGGGAGGTACAAGTTTCTTTGCTTAGAGCACATTCATTTTTAGCCAGTTGTATGAAATCAGAGGCTCAAGGACAGGCACCTTTTAGTTTTTGCCTTGAGAAAATCTAAAGATAAATATTGAAATAAAAAGAAGGCTTTGCTATTTAATAGTATTAAATAACTGCACATGGTTGCAGGAGACTAAGGAATTACTTTAATATTATGTTCATTTGCATATGTTCCTTCAAAATCCTCTTGCTGAAGCACAGAGTTTCAGGGGAGAAGCTGAAACATTTTATCATTTAATAAAAGCAGCTCTAGCCATGTGTTTGTTATTGTGGTGGATTTGACACCCCACAGAGCTTTGTGGTCCACAAAGAACATGATCCAGAAGGGAGAAGTCCTACCTCTTTCCAGCTACACTGAGAAATCTTTGCTCATTAAAAGTCTTCATCTTCTTTATCTGTGGAGCTTGAGGTTCCCCAGCAGAGCAGTTGGCCTTGATGCCCACCTCATCTTTGTGGCTGGAAAATGGGATTTACAATAGCAGCCAGACACTACAGTCCCAATTACAAGGAAGACACTGAGTTGCTGGAGTGTGGCCAAAGAAGGGCAATGAAGGTGGGGAAGGGTCTAGAGCACAAGTGTTTTGAGGAGCAGCTGAGGGAACTGGGGTTGGTTAGCCTGGAGAAGAGGAGGCTCAGGGGAGACCTCCTCACTCTCTACAACTCCCTGAAATGAGGTTGGAGCCAGGTGGGGCTTGGGCTCTTCTCTCAAGTAACAAGCACTAGGACAAGAGGAAATGGCTTCAAGTTGTGCCAGGGGAGGTTTAGTTTGGATATTAGGAAAGATTTCTTCCCCCAGAGGGCTGTCAAGCCCTGGCACAGGCTCCCCAGGGAAGTGATGAAGTTGCCATCTCTGGAGGGGTTACAAACCCCATGTAGATGTGGCACTTTGCATCATGGTTTAGTGAGGATGGTGGTGTTGGACTGATGGTTGGGCTTGATGATCTTAAAGGTCTTTTCCAACCTGAATGATTACTCTATGATTCTGTCATTTGGGTTGTTTAGTGCTTGCTGTGACCTCAGATTTGCAATAGCACTATCATGGCATTTGCACAGTTACATTTTTCTCCTGAAGTCAGAAAGTGCTAGTTTCATGCACTTAGGCACACACTGTGACTTTGGGGTTGTCCTGTGCCTAATTAGGAGTTGGACTTGATGATCCTTGTGGGTTCCTTCCAAATTGGGATATTCTGTGATTCTGTTTCTATTATTCTTTACCCTGTGTTACTAGGGTTGAGTACACTTGGGCCATGCCAAGCTGACACCTCTGGGGTGTGTCATCTCCCTGGACTCCTCTGTTGGGCAAGTCAACCCCAACAGGAAGAATCAAATAAAAGGGGCATCAGCAGAGGCTGAGGTTTCCCTGCCAAAGATCCCAGCTACATGGAAGAGAGGTTTCTTCCTAAAACTTGCTGTTTTGGTGACTGTTCTTGAGGAAAGAACACTGTCCCCAGGGAGCAGTAGTTGGCAGGAGATGTGTCCCACATAAGGCAGCCTCACTGCAGAGCCTCCACAGGAAGTTTTGGCTCTCTACAGAAAGATTCCCTGGGATGAATCATGACAAGTGGCTCAGCTTCAGATCCACTGAAATGAAAGATTAAATAAAAAGGTTGGTTTGTTTTGTGGGGGGTTTTTGTTTTGTGGGGGGTTGTTTGTTTGTTTGTAGTTTCTTTAACTGGTAGTTCTGTGCCTTCAACAGAGAAAGGCACTCAGTGGCCTTTATGCCTTGAGCATCTTCAGCACAAAGCTTTAGTATCTGGAGTTTTAAATGATGATTTGAAGATTTCCACTTGCCACAACAGAAATCTCTCAGTCTCCCAGGGCTGCCTGAGCCACAGAACAAGCCAGAGAAAAAGCAGGAGGCTTAAACAAACAAACAACACCTCCGTGTACAGAACTTGAAGGAGTAAACAGATAATGGCAAGGGCTGTGGTCTTAGCAGTCTGTGACCTCTAACATGCAACAGAAGTAGATCATTGAATTAAAAAAGAACCATTTTCCAGAGTGTAATTGTACCTTAAGGGCAAATAAATACCTTCTTGCTTCTTAGATTGGTAGAGTTCCTTCCCATAACTGAAGCATCAGGAAACATTATGCTAAAAGATACTTAAGCTAGTAAAGAAAACACATATTGCATTTTATGATGCTCTTGCTGAGCTTCTTGTGCAACAGGGGAGAAATTAGATCAGCACTGGTGCTACCTCGGTGTGGAATTACTCCCTCCCACCCCCCATGCTGGTCAGAGCTGCATTGTGCAGCTTTCCTCACTTTTTTTTATAGCTCTATTATTGGGTTTCAGGAACTGTGGGCTAAAGGAGCATTAAACCATCTTGGCAACATGCTGTTGCTCAATCTTTGTACCGTGGGATTACATCTACCTTGTTTCTGTTTGATTTGGATTGCTTGCTTGCCCTAGATTCTCTGCAAGCATTTGGCACGACTGACTAATTTTTAGTTGTACTTTCTTGCCATGCTTTATGCTAATCTGCTGCTGGTTTGCAGCCCCAGGATTGCTAGTCGAGGCTGCAGTCTCCAGTCTTTCCCCTTTACTGGGTTGTTAAAAGGCTATTTTATTGCCTGTCATTACCATTCATTGCGGCTTTATGGACTGTGCTCGTCGCTCACGCTCTCTCCACCCCATCTCCCACTGCCTTTGTTCTTCTCCAGCACAAGTTTTGGATCGTCCCTTCTGCCTTGAGTGCCTCAGATTTGCCCTCTTCCAGGGGCTGCAGGAGCTCCCACACCAGAGAGTGTCATTTCAGCTCCTGAATCTCTTCCTGATTTAAATGGAATGGTTAGGATTTTTGGGTTTGGGTTTTTTTTCCCCCCCAGCAATCGTTGGCTGTTTCAGAGGGCAAATGTTAAATACAAAATGCATAATGCATGATGCTTCAGGAGTTTTGATATCTCTCAAGCATTTTCTATTATGCTAATGCATAATGGAAGGCAATTGCAATGTTTCATCCAGCTGACATAATTCAATTAATAATTATTTATTAAGAACACATTCAGGTTCTCATACCCTGCTTATAGAGACTGCTCAGCTTTATTTAATAGCATATGGGTATGGATTCAAAGCAAACCCATATCTGCATTTCTGCAAAACTTTAGTGGCTTGCAAAAGCAGAACTCAACTCTAAATAAACTTATTGTGACCCTGAGGAGATTCATACAACTCCCCTTCTTTCCTCTTCTTCAGCAGGTATACAATTTTGGATACTTTCTGTTAGTTGGAGATGCTTTTGGGACAGTTAAGTCATTATAAAAGTATTAAAGCTGTATCAAAATAGGGGTTTGTCAGTTTAACTTGCTGAAAAACAAAAGAATTACTTAATGCAGATAGGACCAAACAACATGTCCCTAGCCCCTAGAACTATGGAACCATAGACCTCTAGACCCACAGACCCCTAGAACCATAGACCCCTAGAGCCATAGACCCCTAGAGCCATAGACCCATGGAGCCATGGAGCCATACAGCCATGGACAAATGTTGCCCTTGATCCCATCAGTATTGCCCCTGGGCAGAGGAGTTAGGGAAGTGACAGCTGAGGCTGGCAGGCAGAAGACAGGCTGCAGTTGATCACTTTTTCAGTGCTGTTTCCTTCTACCTGTGAAGGTCTGAGATGATGGGAAGGAAGGTTGGCTGGAGATGCACTGGGTTGGAGTTAGACTTGAACTGAGGTAGTTATGTATGAATCCAAATATGCATAAATCTTTGCCTGACAGCTCAGCAAAAGGAAAATGGATAGTTTGCTATAGCAACACCTCCATGTTTTTATTGCTGGTTTTAAAGTAAATAAATCATTCACTCTCTGCTTTTTTTGTGAGGTGATTTACATCTTTAAAATGCAGTGTTCTTTGAAAGCAAGCAAAGGTGTTAGATGGGGAGAGCAGGAGCAGCTCTGTGAAAGCCTTGCTTTTCAGGCTTGATTATCTGCAGTGGCTGTTACCCAACAAGTTAGCTCCCCTGTGCTGCAGAGACATACATTTTAAAAAGCCTGCCTTGAATGCTGACTTGAGGGGGAGCTGAATGCTCCACACCTCCCAGGGTTGGCCCTCAAATACTTATCTAGAGGAGCTTTCCATTATTCATCCTACAAATGAAACTGGTTGTAATGTAAATTATAGAAGGAATCTTTCTATGGCTTAAGATCCTGTAACTTAAACCTCCTAGGCTGCTTATCTGCCTTCTGCCACCTACCTACAGTTTATCCAGTGCACTTGGCATTCTTGATTGTTCCTTGCATATAAATTTCAGTCATACCCAGAGGGTACCTCGAGTCTCTAATAGCTTCCATTGTGAGCAATTTAGCACCAGAAGCGTTCTGCCCAAGCAGCGAGTGAGACGTTTGCTAGTGGGAAAAGCAAAACCCTTGGGAAGTAGCCTGCATATTCCTCACATAAGGCTGTAATAAGGCAGTTGTATTGAAATTAAAATAGAGATTGAGAGATTTATCTCCCCTTTCAGTCACACAGTATCATGGAGCTGGCCTCCAGCCTCGAAGTAAAGCAAGCCCACATCTGCCAAACGAGCCGGCTCGGAAAGTCAGGCTGATTGGCTAACAATGCCTTGATACCTTGGACAAAAGTCATTCAAATTCTTCCTTATCTCAACAGAATAACTTTACACTGTAATAATCTTATTATACCCCAGTTGTTCTAGTCCTCTGCCAGGCAGGTTACACACACAGCCCCCTGCCTCAGTGATTCTGTGCCTGCCTTTCATCCCACGCAGCCTACCGCCCCAAGCTCTGGGCAGAGTTTCTCTGAAACACCCTAGGTGCTGCTGCAGAAGCTTCTTTGCCACAGTA
The DNA here is from genome assembly GCA_013399015.1 of Galbula dea. Classification (NCBI taxonomy): domain Eukaryota; kingdom Metazoa; phylum Chordata; class Aves; order Piciformes; family Galbulidae; genus Galbula; species Galbula dea. The sequence goes on along the minus strand of VWZX01006857.1, from coordinate 863,601 downwards.
AGAGGTGACAAATGGTCACTGGTTGTGCAGGCACATACACCACAGACCTCAGAATAAAACCCTGTGTGGCATGTGTTAACCTGAATAACAGGGAAAGCTTCAGGGAAGGCTTTATGGTAGTGCTGCTGTCCAAGAGAAATAGCAGCAAACTGTTGTCCTCCACCTGCACTCACTTTCTGTTCTTTGGTGTAAGGGGATAAGAGGGAACATGGAGAAGACCACAGTGTGTCAGGGAAATGAGGTCTGTGTAAGTACAGTGAGTGGCATGAGTCTTGAAAGTCTATGAGAAAGCTTAAGGAGGTGGACAAGGTGCCATTTCACAGTCACAGAATTATCAAGGTTGGAAGAGACCTCCAAGATCATCAAGTCCAACAATCAACCTATCACCATCATCTAAAACCATGTCCCTAAGACCAAACCAAGTCCCTAAGTACTACATCTAGACCTCACAGAGTCACTGAATGTTAGGAAGTTGGAAGGGACCTTGAAAGATCATCTAGTCCAACCCAACCTCCAGGGACTCTGGCTCCACCACCTCCCTGGGCAGCCTGTTCCAATGTTTAACAACTCTTTCAGTCAAGAAATTTTCCCTGATCTCTATTTCTATGATATAAGCCAGGAGTTGGAGCAGTCTTTAAGTTGTCCCAGACAGACATGGTCTTTCTTGATGAATTTTGAGAAGCTCTGACATTTGTGTTTGCATTTAAACTTATATAGCTTTGAATTGCTCATGCAATTTACTGTCTGATTGTGCCCAGTAGCAGCACAGTCAGAAATGGAGTGGTCTGCTTGAGGAGACCACAGAGGGGACCCACAGCAGAAACCATTTCAGGACATTGTAGGCAAAGGGAGTCTCACAAAAGTCTTCTCAGGAACATGAGAGATGTAATCAGTGGTTCCTCTCATCAGGTTCCTATCAGCATTAGGAAACAGCAGGAAGGATTATGCTTAAAATCCACTGCAAGTGATTTCCTTTAATAACATTAAGGAGATTTTTCTCTGTAATACTCATCATATTCCTCCTGAAGTTCATTCTATTATCACCCTCACTAGTATTTCCCTGAAGCCTGCCTAATATTGATGAGATAAGAGAGTTTTGGCCTCATTTATACAGGAGAGCATTTTAGGGAGGGAAGACTGTTTGGGGAGGCAGTAGTGGAGCATGGCAGGGTGCTGGTGTGTCCTGCTGGCAGGACCACAAGAGAAAAGTGGGGAAAATGTATTAGCCAGTTCAGCAAATGAACAAAAATACAGTTAACTTCTTCTGATAGCTCTTTCCTACCTGAACTGAAAAGGAGTTCTCCCTGAAATGAAAAACAAATCAAAGACTGAAGTCCTTTTTCAGGTCAAAACTGGAAATAATTTATTGTTAAATAAAATGTCTGAATTTGATATGGGGCAGCTGCCAAAATCAAAGAGAGGAGGTCTCAAGGGACAGTGGTAGTGGTTTGCTTCTTCCCAGCAGCCAGTGATGGGAGGTTCCTCCATGGCAAGAACTGGATCATGCAAAGGCCTCCAAGTTAAGATGTTTTCTTAAGAAATGAAAACTCAAGAAGCCTGAGGAGCTGAGTTTGAATCAACCACTCTTAGGCCAGTGTCCTCATGAGAAAGCTCTGGAGCATTTCTGGGCTAGACAGTTTGTCATGTGGGGTTCCATGTTGTAGGAAGTACTTGGAGAATGGGAGGGTGGCTTTATGCTATGATGGTACCACATTTGCTGAGGAGATTTTGGGGATAGTCTCTTTTTTCTCTGGGCACCAGTGAGAGGCCAAGGGGCACTGGGCACAAACTGGGACACAGGAAGTTCCACCTAAACATAAGGAAAAACTTAGTTTGGTGTGAGGCTGTTGGAGCCCTGGCCCAGGCTGCCCAGAGAGGCTGTGGAGTCTCCTTGTGGGGAGTGATTCCATCCCACCTGGAGGTGATCCTGGGCAACCTGCTCTGGGTCACCCTGCTTTATGAGGAGGGTTGGACTAAATGATCCCCAGAGATCCTTTCCAAGCTCTGCCATGCTGGGATTCTGGGATACCTGGAGGTCTATCTCTTTCCAAATACACACAGAGATTAAGTAAATGTTCACAGAGGTTGAGAAGATGTCTCAGAAAGTCTGTGTTGTGCTCTACACTCATCCTTTCTCCTCTCAGTCCTCCCTCTAAAGCCAAACCAGCCTTTCTCCATCTGTTTTTCCCTCCTGTTGCTACATTCTACCCACAATATGTGCAGACCACTGGACTTAAAGCAAGGTGCTTGAGCTCAGCTGGAAAAGTCTGCACAGAAGAGATTTTCAGGTTTTTTTTACTGTAGCCCTCAACTTAGTGAACTTTATGAAGCAATTCTCTTCTTTGGCTTCACTTCACCTTCTGTAGAACAGTAGAATGAAATCCTTTATCCTAACCTGTCCATGTAGACACAAGTGCTCCTGGCCTACTTTGAACAGAAGCTGTTTAAATCAAACATGAAAGGGTGATCAATCTGTGGTTTTTAGCTGCCATTAGCAGTGATCCCTAGACACACCAAATGGGATGAAGTCATGGCATGAGACATCCCACAATCAGATAACAAGAGAAAGTCCTTATCTGAAGAAGCATATTCCAGATGTTCACACATGGAAACTCAGAGCTACCATAAGTGACTGATCCTGGGTTGCTCCCAGAGTCCCTGGTGATCTCAATAACCAAAGGCATTCTTTTGAGCCTCAGTTCACATTTAGTTTCAGCTTTCAGCCTACTTTTGATCCTTTCTTTCTTTGATAGGTAGGATAGTCAATATTTCTCTAACACTGCCTTTAGCCAGCTCTAACCTCCTTCTGAGGAAACCAGTGGCACAACTCCTGCCTTTCTGGGGAGCTCCAGCACAGCCCAAGTGCATTATACACACAAGGTGGTAGTAATTACATCTGTCCATTAACTGCCCTATGTCTGTGTAGAACTTCCCTCTGTCTTCCTCCCAAGAGCTACAATATGTCTTCAAATCAATAAAATCAATACCTTTTAAAAAGCTTGGTGGTTGTTTGGACTGTGACTAGAAAGGGATCCTCTGATTCATGCTATGCTGATGTGCCACATCATTACATTCCAGCCCATGGAGCCCTGCCTCCTTCACTCCCCTCCCCCCCCCTTGGAAAGAACTGTATCTTGAAAGAATCAAGTCTAAAAATTACAGCTAAAAGAATCGTTATTGACTTCCTGAAATAAACTGCAAACTGCTGCCATTGTGTTCCCTTTCCATATGCATTGGATTGTCATTTCTTCACCTCCTTTCTCAGGCTGGATGGCAGGGCACTTAACAAAGCAGCAAACAATGGAGTCCCACCGTGAGGCTGCTGTGCTGTAAAGAACAGCCCATCAGAACCAGCCCCTTGGCTTAGCAGCTCTTGGGAAGAATGATGCTGGAGGCACTTTGGAGTGAGTAACCATCTCCTCTGGTGCTGGTGGCAGTGTGAGTTATCTCTGCAAGCTCCAAAAATTGAACTGGCTGCTTATAAATCTTGGGCTTGAGGATTTGTTTGTCTTTTAAAAGATTAATCTGAACAGAAGGTGGTCTTTCTAAATATTTCAGCTGATTCCCCAGACTCTCCTAAACTCTCTTCTCAGCTGTCTTCATTTCAGCCCCTGGTTCAGGGAAGAGCTTGTCTGTTACCTAGATTGTGCAAGTAAAAAGGTAATATGATGGCTTCCTTATAAATAAGGTTACATCTGTGTAAAAGAGTTGCAGTGAAGATGCAAGGGCAAGTGTAGGGTCCTGCAGCTGGGGAGGAACAGCCCCAGGACAGGTTAAGGGTTGACCTGCTGGAAAGCAGCTCTGTGGAGAAGGACCTGGGAGTGCTGGTGGACAGGTTCACCATGAGCCAGCAACGTGCCCTTGTGGCCAAAAAGGCCAGTGGTCTCCTGGGGTGCATTGAGAAGAGTGTGACCTGCAGGTCAAGGGAGGCTCTCCACTCTGCTCTAGTGAGCCCAAAGCTAGAGGATTGTGCCCAGTTCTGGGCTCCCCAGTTCAAGAGAGACAAGGAACTACTGGAGAGAGTCCAGCAGAGGCTAGGAAGATGCTGAGGGCACTGGAGCATCTCTGGGAGGAGGAAAGGCTGAGAGCCCTGGGGCTGCTTAGCCTGGAGAAGAGCAGCCCCAGAGGGGAGCTGCTCAATGCTGAGCAAGAGCTGAAGGCTGGGGGTAAGAGGCTGGGGCCAGACTCTGCCCAGTGGTGCCCAGCAACAGGATAAAGGGCTATGAGCATAGACTGGAACACAGGAAGTTCCTTCTGCTTTATGTTAACATCAGAAGCAATTTGGCTTCAAGATCTCCAGCATTTCCCTTCCCACTGCTGTAGCTATGCCACAACACCCAAAGAGTTTCTTCTCCAGTGTTCTTGGGCTCTGGGAGTGCTTCTGGGATCAAGGAACTAGCAAGTGGGAATGCTTTGCATTCAGATTGTGCTTTCTCTACTGCTTGGGTTAATTAGATTTATGTCCCATTTTACAAACTTTTGTAGCCTCTTATTGCACTTCCACAGATTCCCCTCTCAGTAGATAGCTTTTAATTGCTCTGCAGTGTCTCTGGGTTTATTTATTATCAAATGTTCTTCTTCACATTTCCATTTCAGTTACAAATCTGTAGCTCCTATAAACTCAGTCCCAGTGATTCTTTCCAGGGTAGCTTGTGTTTCTCTAGTGTCTGTGTGGTGAGAGAATCCCCTCAGTTCCTCTTGAAAATCATTATTTCCTCCTCCCCCAACTTTTCACTCTTAAATAACCATGTCAAGGTATATTACTTTTTAAAGCCTTGATAAGAAGTTGTTTGATTATTCCTCAGATGAGTAATCAAAGTCATCTGAACCTGCTAGGTGAAACAGAATGGAATAAGATGCTGAAACAGAGCTTTGTTTTGGAGGGAAGAATGCAGCTGGTCATTGGCTGCATTATCCAAATTCACCTGTTTGGTAGTAGGAACTGCCAGGCAGAGGGGTGCTGGGGGAGGTATAGGGGACCCAGTGATGGTGTAAACCATAATAGGCTGCTTCATGGTGTGTTTGGTTGGAAAGCAGGGAAAGGAAGGAAAGAGAAGAGGGTTTGAAAGGGTTTCAGAAATGAGGAAGGAAGCTCCAGCTCAGGGATATGTTTCTGGAGAGCAGCAGGAACAGATCCTTGAATTGTCATCCAGGAGATAAATAGGAATAAGGGAATGTGACTGCAATGTGTGTGGAGCCATGCCTGGTGGCATGGTCAAATGACAGGAAAGGTAGAAACTTGCTAGGTTCTTGAGAGGACAGTTTTCAGGAGGGTGCAATGAGAAAATGGGCTACAGGTGGGTGCTGGCTGAAGCTATGGTTGGTGAGCTGGATGGATGGCTCACTGTCATCATGAAAGAGATGGCTTCATTTCCCCCCTCTGCTCCTGCCTTACCTGGTGCTGCTTCTTCCCCTCATGAGCTCTCATCTCATGCCTGTTTACCAGCTGATGACAGTTTACCAGCTGATCAGGAAAAAGGTGGAGCAGGTCCAGGCTGTGGCCCATCATCCAGTGGGAGGCTGGCTGTGGGATCAGCTCTGCCACCTCTGCACTGTCCCTTTGTACAGCTTCTTGATGGGGGAGGACCTCCAGCTACAAGGAACAAGCAGAAGGAATCACAAAGCAACACTGGCCCTTGCTGCTCACTAAACCATCAGGCAGTGTGGTGAAGCTAAGTGATCAACCAGTAACCCAAATCCTGCCCTTTGCAGTAAACTGTAGGAAAAGAGAATGAAAGAACCAAAGTGTGGGTGTGCAGCAGCAGTGGGCAGCAGGTGCCACCTCACTGATGGGGAGGGGGAATTGCCTGGAGAGTCTCCAGAAGTGGTTTGTGCTTCAGTGATTTGCTCTGCAGCAAGAGATCTGCCTTCTGCTTTGTTGGTTTCTTCCTCTTTTAGTTTTTGGTAAATTGAAATGGAGGATTCTTATCCCAGCTTTAGAGCCTGAATTATGGGACACTGGAGCCATGGGAGACACATTTGAAGGTGGCTTTGAGCACAGTCACACAATGAAAATGCTGACCTAAAGCAGTCCTTTTGTTTTGAAGGAACTCAGTTGTTTCTCTCAGAAGGCTTTCATGTTTCATTTCATTTCATCACAAGACACACCTCCTTGAGTGGCAAACAGTAGCAAAGAAAACAAAAGACAATTTCATTGGCTTCCACTCTGGATGAAAATGAACTGAATGATGAAAATTGAGGTTTGCTAATTAAGTTCTGTAATATCAGGAGGAACATATATATCTGGGAAGTGTATGCTGACCCTAAGTGGAACAAGCCAGTTCTGTTAGACAATGTGTGTACATGAATACACACAGTGATGAATCCTTACATGCATGCAGACTTGCACACTTTTACATGTTTTCTGCTTAAAATTGCCCTCCACAAGCACCCTTCTGCCAAGGAACCCCCTGCAGAGCTGGATTTTGGAGGTGATATTTGATGTCATTCAGATTGGTCATTTCCATGTTGTCAACAGGAACCAAGCTGCTGTTTTACTGAGAGCAGTCTGGAGCACTCTGAAGGTCACCTGCAGACACCTAGGCTGCTGGAAGGAGAAAAGGGACCTTGGGGCAAATTCTGCTCTCATTATTATGCAGCTACAGAGCATTATGCTGCTACAAGGGACAGCTCAGGTCTGTGGGCTCCTTGGTGGTGCTCTGAGCACCTGGGTGATCTCATTTAGAGGGCTGGGTGCAACCATCCAGAGAAAAATAACCAACTCAAAGCTCTGCCTGTGTAGTCTGTTGTCCTTGTTTTTCTGCACATTGCTGAAGATGAAGCAAAATCAGCAAGGTTATAGGCAGAAAGAGTGCTGAAGGTCAGGGCTGGGCCAGCCACCAACCCAGTGACAGATGCTCCCTGTTACCCCCTCTGCCCACCTCAACCTCCCAGGAAGGGAAAGGAAATAAGAGAGAGAGACTTGTGGATTGAAAAAGAAAACTAAAACTACTTTAATGATAATAATAATGCTAAATGAAATATATACAAATGTGTACAAAGCCAATACCAAACCCAAACCCCCTTGATGGTAACTATGTCACCACTGATACTATGGCAAGGCCTCAGCAACAGATAGGAACCAGGCTCAGGGGCTGGATCCTGCTACTGGATGCAAGAACTTAGGGATCAGGATCAAGGACAGAACAGAGTTCTTCACAGATGCTGGCCACTGAAGAAGAGCAAAATAAGAAGAGGGAAGGAAGAAGGAACTGCCCCTCAGTTTTATATCAAATATGAAGTCTGTGGAATTAAATACTTAGCTGGTCAGTTTGGGGTCACCTGTCCTGTCTGCTCCTCCCTGAAGATGCAGCTTTTACTCTGCACCCCCAAGGTGAGACACAAGATTTAGCAGTGACCTCAGTTTGCATAGCAATCCCTGGTAGTGAATCTGAACATCAGGTCTTGTCACTGCTAGAAGCAGGCAGTGTCTGCAAAAACATGCTGTTAGTCTCAGAAAGTGCAGGCACTTAGAGAAGCTGTAGCTGAAAAGTAAAATCACTGAACAGAGTTGGTTCTGTTCTAGCCTAAAGCAGGACAAGGAGAAAGACTGAAAAATTCACTGTAGTGAGACTTCAGGTTGACCTAGGTGTGGTATTTAGGCAGCTGGGGTTCATCATACTTGTGAACCAACATATTTAAAGAAGAATTCTTGCTGGGGCTTGTGCCATGGAGAGATGGCTGTTAGGGGACTGGTCACTTACCTAATTATCCTACCTGTGTATCAGTAAGGATGGGAATACTTAGAGTATTTAACCACAGTCAGAGACACTCAGTGAGGTATTTTTGTCTTGTTAAACACTTATTCCCTCCTTCCTGCTTGTGAACAGCATAGGAAGACTCAGAGAGTTCCATGTTCTTATGGTTCACCTGACAATTGAATCCCTCCTCTTGTTCCATCCAGGCTGCATTAGCATTTTTGTGAGCATTGACTTGTTCTTGCTGAAAAGCCTGAGAGGTTCAGGTAATTATGAAATCCCCACCTCTTCCTTTGGCTGCCCAGGGAAATATGCCAACTCACTACCCTGTGCTGCCACTGCCTGCATTGTCACCTGCATTGTCACCTGCCTGGGAGCTGTGCTCAGGCTGTGGGCTCAGTGCTGCACAGTGTTGCTCTGACAGTCATCACCAGCACCCGTGGTACTAAGAAGCCCTCTGATGTAAGCTAGAGGAGGGCAGATTTAGGTTGGATATTAGGAGGAAGTTCTTCCCTGTTAGGGTGGTGAGACACTGGAACAGGTTGCCCAAAGAGGTTGTGGAAGCCTCATCCCTGGAAGCTTTTAAGGCCAGGCTGGATGGGGCCCTGGGTAACCTGATCTAGTGGATGGTGTCCCTGGCAGGCAGGGGGGTTGGAACTAGATGATCTTGAAGGTCCCTTCCAACTCTGGTGATTCTGTGATTCTATGGTGCACATGCTGTGTCTTTGCCTTGCTGCAAGGAATCCAGTCACAAGGACAGACCCAACCAGTTGTCCTTTCTTGCTGCACTGGAACCATTCCTGGTGATCATCTCTTGTTCACTTGTGGAAAGAAGGTGTGTGCCCAATGCAGGCAGGAGAAGTAAGCAGCAGATAGATCCACTCACCTACCTTTCTGGAGACTTCTGTGAAGCTTCTGATTCTGTGAAGCCAAGAGTCAAAGCTCAGGCTGATTCTCAGGCTGGTGAGGAGAGGTTTGGGGATGTTCTACTGTTGCCTGCCCAGTTGCAGCCATCAAGGGGTTTAACAGTAGGAGAGACAGCCCTTGGGCCTTGCTGGAGCATGGCCAGGGAACAGGCTTTGTCCAGCTTGATCCATTACCCCTCAGGGACAATTCCCACTTTGGAGTGATGTTGCCCATGGCTGAGAGGAGCTGCAGAAGCATCTCAGTGGTCCTTGTAGGACAGGACAGCTTGGGCTTTGCTGCCTTTCCCATGTGAGTGACAGCCTGTGTGCATTTCTGGCACTTCACATACCTCCCTACCAACACCAAAATGATAAGCTTTAGCTGAAAGCCAGCCAAAACATCTGAAAAGCTTCATTGTTTCCCAAGTAATATTTTCAATACCAATGGAGCTGAATGCTTCTTGCAAACAATTGTATATTAAACCCCAGCAAACAGACTGCTGTTGAGGCCCACCCAGGCTAATAGAAACACCAGCAGGACTTGAGAAAAGCCCAATGAAAGGTTCTATTTTTGTTAGTGTCAGTGACCTTGGGTGGCTGTTGGAGGACTGTTCAATCTCCTGTTCAGGATGTATAAAATGAATATACCTAAGGGGGAGGATGTTATTAGGAAATGCTCCAGGAAATGCTGCAGCTAGATGGCTGAAATTAGCCTGGCCACATTGTTCAACCAGAGCTGGGTTTAAAATTCAACTTCCAAGAAAATCCTTTGACTAGTTAGTCACCAGCAGAATCAGTATCTATGGATTGCATCTCCATTTGTTACAGCTTAAGAAAAGGAGAGAGAGTTTTAAAACTACATGAAAGAACAAAGTGTGTGTGGGGGGGGAAGAGTGTTAGAAGTGTTATTAACATATTAAAAGATAACCACAATGGATGTAATAAAATACATTATTCAGGAGGCATGATAGCAAAACTCAGGGAGAGTGTCTTTGCCCCTGCAAGTTCTTCACATCACTGAAAAGAATTATCTCTCTTCATCTATTTTCTGCTGCCTCTGCTTTACCTCCAAAGCCATACATTATTCCCCCAATTTCTTTCATTCAGCAAGATAATTATCCATGCATGGATGCTTTAGCATGCAAGATATCTCCCAGGAAGTACAACTTTCCCCTTTATTTCTGAGTATTTTTTAACAGAAGGACTAAAAGAAAGGTGTGTGGGAGAAGGAAATAAGGATCAGTGTTTAAACCACAGCTAATGACATGCTAATGTGCACAAATGAATATTGAAAGGACTCAAACGTTGCTTTGAAATTAATTAGACCACTCCCTTTGTCCTGTAGAAAGAGGAGATTAAAACCTGTACAGCCATGTTGACTAGGTTTAATTTTCAATTGTTTCTTTGATGTAACAGATAGAAAGGTTTGCACCTGCAAAGTAAAAAGGCTCTGAACAGATTGCAAACATTCTGCAAACACTTCATCAAGAATTTTAGTTGTCAGCCTCCCCAAGCACAAGGGAGCCTTGATGATATCTTTGTGTGCCTTTGACTCCTTTTGATTAATAAATGCAAACAAATTTCTCTCAGTAACCTCTGCTTGCAATCTCTGCATGCCAATGAGGGACAACCTCTGGTGAAGGGATGCACTGAAGCCTGCTCCCCCTTCCCCTCCTTCACAATAAGTAGTTGATGTTTAATGCTTTTTGACAATTAGAGAATGAAATCTTTTGTAGTTGTTCAATCCTGGCTGCTCTTCATTATTCTCTTCTCAGCAGTGTTTGGTTGAGTATTACAGGGGTTTGGGTGGATGAGCTCATTTTTTTTCCCCCTCCTTTTCTTTTCCTAATGCTACTTTATCCCATCATGGAAACTTGGGAGTGCATATTCTGCTTTTTCACTGCACAGCATTCTAAGTGTCATCAGTATGATGGATCCCAGCAAGGACTGTTAGGAACACACAGAAAACCCAAGTAAAATACTGCTTGACTTTGTGGGCCCACCTCCAAAACAGTGCTAGAATGGTCTTAAACTGGCAGGGAAAGTGCCCAGAACCTGGACATAATTACTCCTGTTACTGCACTTCTTCTTCCTGTTTAATTATATGCCCATAGGCACAGAGGCCAAATCCACTCTCCCATCTCAGCAGCCAAAGCTGGATTCTCTGCTCTTGACAGTGTACAAGACTTCAGATGCTGTTTGGAGAGAAACAAGCATTAAAAGCTTGAATGAAATGAATGAAATCATTTGCAAAAGAAGATCTAAATGGAAAAGGGACTGACATACAATCTCTTTGTCCAGGGGTACCACATGCCACACCAACTGAGAAGCTAACTGAGTTTCTTGACAAAGAAAATCCAGCAGGTCTCCTCTTGCTGGACTTCACTGAAACAGTTGCTGTAGCCCCACAGGGGAAATGAACAGTTCAAATGAAGGCAGTGGAGATGAGTAGAAAACCTGAAAGGTTGATGAGGAAGAAGCAAGAGGTGGAAATGGGAGCAGATTGCATTACCAGGGAAGACATCAGGTGAGAAGGAGGTCACATAGCATTCCCCACAGCCTGGGCTTGATACTTTCATCTCCTGTAATATGCCCAGGGATGGCCTTGGGGAGGAGAAGCATGTGCACTGAGTTTGCAGATGATAGCACAAAATTAAAGCCACCATTGGTACAAGAAGTTTGTTCTATAGATGGAATTTGGGTCTAGAACAGCAGAAAAGGATAAGATTAAATGTATTTCCTTGGGGACCACCAGTGATGATTTCTGTGATGAGCTGAGGCTCACAGGTTAGGGGCAGGTAGGTAAAAGAGTGGCCTGGCCACACTCAGCAATCCTAGAGGATTTTGAGGCAGGATGTGATGCTGTGAAGGTATTTTGAGTAGTGCTGGGGAGGTGTCCCTGACTATGGGCATCCTGCTGCTTCTACTGAGCTGCCCTGTGTGGCTCTAAACCCACCTGAGATCTCTTTGGAGAGAAGCAGCTGCACCCATGGCTGCTTCTTGGGACAGAAGATCTCAGGAGAGGATCAAAACACCTGGCTCATTCAAGCCAGCAAAATAGATGCTAAGACAGGATATGATTGCTCACTGATAAATGCCAAGGGAACAAACACAAGGGAGGGAAAAAGAGCTACTGGACAATGTTGACCCAGCAAAAAATGGATGTAAAGTGAGCATTACTAAATTTTCTGCTGGCAGTTGGATTCCCAGCCTTCAGAGACCTGATCTGCCTTTGGGCAGGGGAAGTAGGAGGGAGAAATATGCCATTGCTTTGTCAGGTTAGTTGGTGTTAAGCAGAAACTTAACAGCCTCATCCCATCCCAGTGTCCCTTTTACTCTTTACATAGAATCACAGAATCATCTGGGTTGGAAGGAACCTCAGAGGTCATCTAGTCCAACCCCCCTGTAGTGAGCAGGGACATCCCCAAGTAAATCAGGTTGCTCACAACCTTGTGTAGCCTCATCTTGAATGCCTCCAGGGACTACATGGTGGATTTTGCCCTCTTCCCATGGTAGAAGAGCCAATCACTTGCTGGTGCTGCTGCAGGGGAGTGTAGGGAAGGACTAGGAGCAATGCCCAGGGTCTCTGAGGTGATTATTGAGAGGTGACTGATTATAGGACTGGTCACTCAGTCCTAAAAACACAGGGGAGGCAGAAAGACTAATTCCTTTAGAGTGACTAGAGGGAATATCTACCTTGCAGTGCTTTTCCTCAAGCCCCCAAAATCCCTTCCTGCATCCAGAGCATTCCCAGGGCTGCACTGCTGGAGGTGCAGCTGTTCCTGCAGCACCCTGAGGCAGGGCAGGCCCTGGCTCCTGTGGTAACACAGCATGGAGTCTGCCCTCAAAACCTCCAGGTTTTCTTTTTTATTCTTTCCTTTCTTTCTTTTAATGAAAGCATAAGTTTAGAGGAGTGGTGCCTGGAACATTTGCCAGACATCACATGGAAGCAGTAACACATGCTGAGAGGCTTGTATATCTTGCAGATGTTTAACATAATTCCACCTGTAATAACTCCAAATGTTTCCCTACCTTCCAGGTGAAAATAGCTCTATTCCCTAGATCTCAGTAGGGTTTAGGGTCTTAAATGAGATTGACATTTTACAACAAGTAAATTTGACTTTACAAATGGGCCACAAAGCCCCCAGTAGAATCATTTGCTAAAGGTGACACATCATCTGTTCTCCCAGGTTCCACAGATCCAGAAGGATGAGTCACTAGGAATTCAAGCATATAAAAGCAGTTGTTTGCTAGGCAGAACTGAAAATGGAGCTGGGCAAAGTTTTCCAGAGTATGAGAGGTGATGAGGTTGGCAGACTGGTCAAACACTGAGAACAGATTGTCTGTGTCAGTCTTGCAGGAACATATCCTGAGTCCTTCAGTTATTTATCACCACTCTCTGACCTCAAAAGGATGCCACTATCTCATAGAGTCATAGAATCCTTATGGTTGGAAAAGACCTCTGAGATCATGGGGTCCAACTGTTAACCTACCACTGCCATGCTCACCACTAAACCATGGCCCCAGGCACCAATCTGCACAGTTTTTGAACAGTATCCTTAGTCCTCTTTTTTTTTTCCCTGGTAAATCCTGAGGTGACAAATCTGCACATCTGCAACTGATGGGAAATGTTTCTGGAACTAGTGAAAAACACTCAGAAAATAACTAGCTGAAAAGTTTCCTTTCTTGCCCCTCTGACTGTTACTGGTGTTCTCAATGTCTGTCTCTGGCCCCAGGGGTATGGAACATCCCACAGTACTGATTCACAACCACCCTGGAAGGAAAATGGATGTTAGGAAGAAATTCTTTACCCAGAGGGTGGTGAGGCACTGGCACAGGTTGCCCAGAGAGGTTGTGTCTGCCCCATCCCTGGCTGTGTTCAAGGCCAGGTTGGATGTGGCCCTGGACAACCTGGTCTACTGGGTGGCATCCCTGCCCATGGCAGGGGGTTGGAGCTAGGTGATCTTTAAGGTCCCTTCCAACCCAGGCCATCTGATGAATCTATGAATGAAATGCTTGGAGAAGAGATGTTGGTCCATGTGTACCAATGATTTTGGAGAAAGGACCTGGAGATGGTGCCCAGAGATATTCCTGAGGGCTGATCAGAGCATCTCTCTGACAGGGAAAGGCTGAGAGACCTGGGGCTGTTTAGTCTGGAGAAGACTGAGAGGGCGTCTTCTCAATGCTTATCAAGATCCAAAGGCTGGGGGCAAGAGGCTGGGGTCAGACTCTGCTCAGTGGTGCCCAGGGACAGCCCAAGGGGCACTGGATACAAACTGGAAGCCAGGAGGTTCCAGCTGAGCAGGAGGAGAAAGGTGTTTGTTGTGAGGGTATTGGAGCCCTGGCCCATGCTTCCCAGAGAGCTTGTGGAGTCTCCTTCTGGGGAGAGATTCCAAGCCCAGCTGGAGGTGATCCTGGGCAAGCTGCTGTGGGTGACCCTGCTCTAGCAGGGGGATTGGACTGGATGATCCCCAGAGGTCCCTTCCAACCCCTGGGATTCAGGGATTCTGGGGACCTGATAGGTGTCTGTTTTCATAGGGTCAGTTTTCATGCAGTTCATGTGTACAGTCCTTTATGTCCAACTCTTAATAACCCCCAGTTTAGTAGTATTGGGGCAGATATATTTATTCTCTGTGTTATTTAATACCCAGATAACTACTGCTGGGGCATTTAATGAGTCCTTTAAAGAAAAAAATCCCCCCTGAGCCACACATTCTTGCATACCTCCAGCCTTATTTCATGTACTTAATGGACTCCAGCCTAGGCTCTGGTAGTTAAAAATCTTCCATTACTATCACTCCAGCATTTTTACTGCTTTTTTTTATTTGCTCAATCATTTCACAGTCCAGTTGTTCAGTTTTGGTCAGGTGGGCTATAAAATATTCCTGTAACAAGTTCAATCTCTGCAACATCTCTGGCCTCCATCTATAATGACTTTGCACCACTGCTAGTTTCTCCCAAATCACCACTTGCAAGAAGCAACAAATCTTCTTTGCAGACAAACACACATCCCAAACACACACATCTCTCTTTCCCAGCAGCTCCCAAACAGCAGCAGTGTTAATGTTTAATACACTTGGTTATTCTGTCCCCATTGGAAAGATTTTTATTTCCAATTACATGAATTTGAATAAAGGAAAATTGGTAGTGGCTGAGCACTGATTTATGCTGGTACCTACCCATGGTTTTGGGCCACTTTCAGGGCTGTTGTTCCACAATCCTGTTCTCTTTGGCTTTTGGGAGGCTTTGTCTGTGTGGTTTTGCCCTTCTGTTTGTTTTGTGAAAGATTTGCCCAAGCAAGAGCTGGAAGAACCTGTCTGAAGCCCTGTGGAGGGTCTATTTGGCAGAACCAAACCCTCTTGTGATGGCAACAAGAGAAGAGAAGAGCAGAGAGTCCCAGCTCACTCTGCCAGAGCCTGTGGCCCACAGGGAGATGAGTTGGTCAGTGGTTTGTGTCCACATGAGAGATGAGAAATGGGAGACTTCAGAAATGCTGTAGTAGGGATTTGTGTCAGAGTTGTCACTGTGTAACTCTCAGGGACAGGACAAGGAGCAATGGTTTCAAACAGAAAAAGAGGAGATTTAGATTAGGTTTTAAGAAGAAATTCCTCCCTGTGAGGGTGGTGAGACACTGGAACAGGTTGCCTACAGATGTTGTGGATGCCCCATCCCTGGAAGTGTTCAAGGCCAGGTTGGAACCTGATCCAGAGGAAGGTGTCCTTGCCCACAGCAGGAGGGTTGGAACTAGCTGATCTTTAAGGTCTATTCCAACCAAAAGCATTCTGTAATTCTATGTTCTATGGGTTCAGCATTCATGGAGGTTGGGGTGTGGCTTGTTGCATAGCACAGCAACCACTCCTGCCCTGGGATACCATTTGCATGCTCCTGAGAAGGAAGATTTCAACAGCTCTCATATGTGCTGCAGTTGTGCAGGGAGCCAGTGGGGAGATTTAGTCTATAAGGCTGCAGAAATTGTAAAGAATGAAAGTTATTTTGCTCTGTGTCTTGCATTCCAACAGTCCCATGTTCCCATGAGCTGGACCTGCACCACCAGCCTGTTGAGCTGGCAGCTCATGTTGCTTTGGCTCATTGATTTACTTTGTGTTGTAACTCAGTGGAATAGGTACAAAATCTGTTGGGTTTTCACTGCAGGCTTCCTCTGCCTGGCTTTGATTTCCTCCTTCCCTGTCTGTTCCACAATCCCTGAATCCCAGCATGGTAAGGGGTTGCAAGGGACCTCTGGGGATCATCTAGTCCAACCCCCCTGCTAAAGCAGGGTCACCCAGAGCAAGGTTGCCTAGGATCACCTCCAGGTTGGTCTGGAATCTCTCCAGAGAAGGAAACTCCACAACCTCTCTGGGCAGCCTGGGTCAGGGCTTCAGTGACAGTCACCTTCCAGTCCTTTCCCACAGGTAAACATCATCTCCAGCCTGTGATGCATTTTGTATCTCCCCAGAAAACAATACCTATAGAAGTCAGCACTTCAGTGATTTATGTAATTAAAACATGATGGATCAAGTCATTAACATTCACTAGCACTGCTACATGTGTTCACAAGTACACAACTTGTCTCCAACTCTGCCTGCCCCATCCTCCCAGGATGACCTTGTTTTATTACTTAAGCTTTTACTCTCTATCAGAAAATTATGAATAGCAGGAACAAACTGAAGAGTGGAATTAAACCCAAGAGTGCCTGGTATATTTTTCTGCTTCTATTTACTTTGTCACTTCAAAATGACAGCCTTGAAATTCCTGCATGATCTTCAGCATGTTCTATAAATGACAGCTACTATAATTCAAATTTACTGCTGGAGTTGTTTTTTTTCCTGGTAATGAAGTTGTAAATGCAGCATTTCTTTCATTACCTATTCATTAAAGATATGACATGAAAACAGAGTTACCATGGAAATGGCTCTGTGAATTCTGAGTACATAATAAGAATTTCATTGTTTACACTACAGCATAGATAACTGATGGGTGTTGTTGTTGCTGGTAAAGTCTTATTTAGCCTCAGGAATGCTTGTAAGGGGAAAAAAAGGTTATGCAATTGGTCTTCCACTAAGTGCCTGCACACAAGCAAAGCTCTGGAAAATCATCAGTGCCAAAGAGTTTTGTGATGAAAAGGACTGAATATGTTTGGAGCTTGAAATCTTTGAGCATCATTTGGAGCTGACTATTTCAACATTCAACCCACAGCTAGCCTAGTTCCTCTCTTGCTAATAGTTTCAGCCCAGATCTGCTCTGGCTACATCTTAGAGAAATCAGTTAGCATCCCAAAAATGTAGGAGTTTTTCTACTGAAGCTGAAAACAATAGGGTTTAGATTTAATAAAGAATGTCCTGAGTTTTGCAACAAGGTGAGGGTGCTGGAAGGCTTCTTGTTTGCAATTTCAACTGAAATAAGGGAAGGGAGGAGCAGTGTCCTCTACCTGCATAGCAAGGGCTGCACCTATGGAAAGGCTCTGATTTTATCCATCATGAGATTAGTAATATTCTGAAATCCCCAAATGCCCCAGTGACTCCTTGACAGCTCAAGTCAGAGTGAGCAGCAGCAGCAGCCCTTCTTTTCTGGAGTTAAAAGGAGTTGAATCTGGTTCTGCACAGCTCTTCAAAACCCACAGAAGGGGCTGGAGCCATGCTAAGAATAAACGAGTCAGGATTGGCATCTGTGCCACAAACCCCTGACTGCCTCTTTCTTGTTTGCAAACCAGTTCATTCCAGGGAATGAGCCATAAAGAGAAGCATTACAGAGGCTGTGTTATAAAACAGAGTGCTAATGATATCTCCTTTGTGCCTTAAATAAACATTTAACTCTTCCTAGCTTTACACAATAAAAGATGTGCATCTGCACAGAGCTGAGGAGTCTGAATGTGACATGGACTGAGTCCTTTGATGTCTGGGACAAGATTCTTCTTGCTACTAAAGGTGCTGAACTGGGCTCTTTGATTTCCATCAGTACTTTCCTGTTCCAGAGTCCTTAGTGCTAGGCAGCACTAATCACTCCTAATTGGAGTGGATTGGCAGAACCACATTAATGCCATCCCCAAAGCAGCCTGTGTGTTCATCCTCCTAGGTCCTTTGCAGGCCTTTTTCCTCCCAAATCTTCCAGTTGGCAAGATAAGAGATGGAGGGAAGGGACTGTCCCAGGGACAGAGCAGTGACAGCTACAGCCCTAGAAACCAGGTCTTCCTCATGGCCAGCCCTGTGCCAGCAGCTCCTGCTGCCTCTCATTTGAGCAGAATTTGCTAAGTTTGGGGGAAAATGAGAGGTGGCAACAGTCAGACATCATAGCCTAAACCAAGAAGAGTGGAAAGAGGGTGGGATGGGTCACCTCCATGCAAAGAGCTGCAGGTACTTTCTCCCATGAGTTAGTTTGCAGTGATAACCATATTAAATCTGTCTTCAGTAATAATTTGCTACTTCCTGGATTCCAAGGGACAGCCATGGACTGCAGTTATTGCACTGGGTGAATAATAATTTGGCAGGAAAGAATTAGAGTGATAACCCTCAGCACAGCTGAAGCTCCTTTAGAGGAAGAGGTTTAGGCAGGGGGGAACTAAATGCTACTGCCACACAGTCCCCAAAACCTTATAGTTTCCCTTGGAGATGATGTTTCCTTACCTTGAGTGGGAAAAGAGGGTTAAAATGCTAGATTTTCTCCTGCTCCTGGTAAGAATTCTACCTTCAGCTATGAGAAGAGACAGTGCTGCCCACACACACACATCTTGGTGCATATCACATCTCTCCTGTGTGTTCAGCTGGCATGTGGGGATGGGTTTGGGCTTGGGCTCAGCTGGGTCAAGTTCCACAGCAGCTGATGGGTGCCCAACAGCATGTGGCAAGAGAAGGAGAGCAGTTTTCACATCTTGCTCTTGGTTACCAAATTTGCATTATTTTGTTTCCTTTTGTAGTGTTGTGAACTATTTTTGCTGATTCTGGATGTAGGGTCATGTTTTGCTGATTAGCTAGAGGAGCACAAAGACTAAACCATTCTTCAGCTGCCTCCTAAAAGGAGTAAAGTGTCAGAAATCAAATCCTACAGGGGCTAAATCTTGGTCTGAAGAGTTTTCCTGACTCCTCTCATGGTGATTTTCTCTACATGGGACTGCAGGGTGAGAATGAACAGGAATTTCAGCTCTTCCTAAAACCTCTTGAGGTTTTAGGAAGGGCTGAAATTCCTGTTCATTCTCTTTGAGGTTTTAAGGGTCCCAGCTGCTGCTGCTATCCTGTTGCTGAAGGGTGCAAAGGCATCCAGCAACAGCCCAGTCCACACTTAGCTTTTGCATGGGATCCACATTAGTCCCTGGGGCCCCTCTGCCCACTCCTGATCACCAAAAACTTCCTGCAGGATGCAGAGATGAGACTAGGGGTCTATAAATAACAGAAATACTGTATTTCCCAGTTTGGATTCTCTGGGTTGATTTTCTACACAGCAGGAGCAGTTTGCACCTAACATCTTTGCTGCTGGACTGGGAAGATTTCTGCTAGATGAAGTTAAGCAGCTGGTATAAAGCCCTCAGTGCTAGAGTTTGAGAGGAGAAGTGCTGACACCCTTTTAATTGGAATGCTGGCTGCCACAGGAGCTCTGTGCCAGAAGCCTGGCTACTTAGTGGATCTTATTTTGCAGCTTGCAATGTCCAAGTTATAGGGCACATTTGCTTTTCTTTTTAAGGCAAATGATAGCTTCATTCCAACTGTTGACTTGCAGGTGCTGGGAGCCTTACTTGCTCTTAAAACTGTTATTAGGAATTCCAAGCAATTGATTATCTGAAGAGCAGGCAGATCCTTGCAGGCAGGGGATAAACACAATTGTTTGCTGTCAGGGTGCTTGGGTTTTTCTACAAACATTTATTAAATCTGCTAGAAACCAGGCTGACTAAAAAGTGTAGTTTGCAATTTTCTGAGTGCTTGATGTCTCTCTCAGAAAAATTCATTACAATAACAGAGTAACCAGCCTGACTCTATTTGTGTAAACCATCAGGCTCTCTGGAGATACTAGAGGGGTAACAAAACAAATGTACAGTGTCCTGCTAGAAAGAAAAGTATTGATCTGATGAATATTGCAGCCTAAAGACTACATGTTATTAGGGTGTAATGAAATCTTCTTGTTTGGGCTTCAGAGCTGTAGCACTGCTGCTGATCACTGCAACACTGAATTATTCAGAGATCACATCTTTGCTAATACTCAAATGCTTTAGAAGATGCCATCAGCCTCCTTGTTTCACAGAGTCCCAGCATGGTGAGGGTTGGAAGGGACCAAGACCATCCAGTCCAACCCTCTGCTAAAGCAGGGTCACCCACAGCAGCTTGCCCAGGGTCACCTCCAGCTGGGTTTGGAACCTCTCCACAGAAGGAGACTCCACAACCTCTCTGGGCAGCCTGGGCCAGGGCTCCAACCCCCTCACAGTTAAAAATGGTTTTCCCTATGTTTAGTGGAACCTCCTGGCTTCCAGTTTGTGCTCATTGCCCCTTGGCCTGGCCCTGGGCACCACTGAGAAGAGTCTGGCCCCAGCCTCTTGCCCCCAGCCTTTATATCTTGAGAAGCATTGATGTGACCCCTCTCAGGCTGCTCTTTAATTCTTTCTCTTTGTTTTATTTTTTTGTCTTGTTTTATTCTTCTCTCCCACCCAAATGTTCATTTCTGTCTCTAAATATTCCATAAAGACTTGAAATAGAGTCTTCCCCTTCTGCTTTTGCCCTGTTTGACAGAAGCTGATCTTGTGGGTCATCAATACAGTAAATCTGGAAGTAAGACTTTTGGTATTGGATCCAAACTGCCCCAGGAAAGTGATGCAAAGTGCTGATTCAATACAAACTGACTCTCAGAGTTCAAATTTCTTTGTTGATAGATTACAGCATCATGTTTTCTGCTGAATCAGGTATTGTCTCTACTCCCACTGCTGCAATAAAGTTGGCATAAAACCAGCAGGAACTTCATCTCCTCTGCTGGGGCTCCTTCAACAGCAATACAACTGTGTGCCCACTGCTCTCACAGATCAAAGGTGTGTGCAGGCTGAGGATTGCTGGCAGCCTGAGATGAAACCTGCTCTATCAGAGAGAAAAGAGGGGGTGGGGGTATTGGAGGTGCCATATCCAGTGGCAGAGACAACTTATCCTTGGAGCAACCATTCTTAT
Source organism: Galbula dea (assembly GCA_013399015.1). Lineage (NCBI taxonomy): Eukaryota > Metazoa > Chordata > Aves > Piciformes > Galbulidae > Galbula > Galbula dea. The sequence continues at coordinate 842,865 of VWZX01006857.1, read as the reverse complement.
ATAGCCCCCTTAGGATGCAGGTGGTAACATAGAGGCTGTGGTGATCAGTCCTTCTCACTGACCAGTCTTTCCTTAGTGATTTTTGCAGTCTGCAGTTGATCTCTCAGTGGATTTACTACTGGATCTGTACTGCTGCTGCTCCTGAGTAGCCTGGCTCAGCATCACAGTTTCTGTTTGGCTGGAGCTGTTGTCTTCAGGATGGGGTGTGATGGTCTCCTACACAGCAACCAGTGCTCCAGCCCTTTCCAGTGAAACTGCTGACCCTGCAGAGCACTCCCCAACTGTGTAGTGACTCAGGTGATGCTCTCACCTTTCCTGCTGATGGAAAACCCACTCCTAGCAGAGTGCACCTCCCCAGTATTCCAAGCAGCACCACCTCCACTGGCTTCCCTGCCTTAGTCCTGGCCATCAGGCTGGGTTTATAGCTAGCTCTATAACACACCCAAGTTTTGGACACAGATGAAAACCACCTGCATGTTTCAGAGGGAAGGAGCCTATCCTTTGCTGCACATGATGCTTTCCTACCCTTTCAGCCTTGCTTTATTAGCACAAGTGTCCTTCACTGCTATTTCACTTGAAATCAATCTCTCCAGCCCTGATTGGGATGTCAGATTCCCTCTGGAGGCAAGCATGCTGAACACTTTTATTGTACTGCCCACAGGCAAAGTGGTCCCACAAAGAACCCTCAAGGTCACAGGTCCTAATAGCTACCTCAGGATGGCTGCATACTCTGGCACAAATTCACTTTCAATCTGATCTTGCTGTGGAATTAAATCCCACTCAGCTTTAGCACTGGTGAAAGATGTCCAAAACAGACTGTCACTTATAAAGAACTTACCTGCAGATTTCTCTGGTGCTTCCCTACAGGTAGCAGGTTCTGGCATCAGGAAAACTTCTGAAGTCAGGCACATATCTCAATCTCCTGCAAACAAACATTTAAATTCAGTGGTTAAATGTTGTCAGTTCAACATGTAAGTAAGCATTTTTTTCTCCTAAGTCATCTGCTTGATCCTTCTTACTCCTGGGTCCTCTCCATTTCACTTTCCAGCTCAGCTACAACTGGTTGAGCTCAGTTCAGATAATCTAGGTTGCTAGTTCCATCAAAGCCTTGTGAGCTTCCAGTAGGAACCATACATAAGCTGCTGTTCCTGTGCTGTCAGCAGTGGTGTGGAGGAGAGCTCCAGCCTGTACCAGAAGCCAGCAGCTTGTGTGTGAAGGTTGAACATGACATGTGGAGTAAAGCTTCCCTGTTGGGTCACTGAGACAGGACTTGGAGAAACTCTGGGCCAAATTACAGCACTTGCAGTAAAAGACAAAAAAAAATGGAACTTCATGTGAAAACTTTGTTGTGTTTGAGATATCAGAATGGCATTTGTGTCTCTAAGGCAGGGATTGGGCCATCTGTCCATCTAAGGTGTTAATACAGCCTTTGGGCTTTAACTCTTCCCAAGATAGTGTTTTGGAGTTGGTGCTCCTGGACTGTAGGCAGGTAGTTTGGCTTCCCTTTTCCACCCCAGGCTCACCCACACTGTTGATGCATGTGGCTCCACACACACCATCCCTGAGGGGGTTGAAAAGCCATGTAGATGAGGTTCTGAGGGACACAGTTTAGTGGTGACTTGGCAGTGTTGGGTTGACAGTTGGACTTGATGATCCTGTAGATCTCTTCTAACCACAACAATTCTATGGTTAGCATCCTCTAAGGCAGTCGTTCTCTGATGGTAAATTAATGCTGCACTCCTTTAATTCATAGCATTTGGATGGCTTTGGATCAACTCATCCACTTCTAGAGAATCTGTCTGTAGATGTAGACCTTTAAAAACAGGAAGAATTTAAACCTCTTATGCATCCTGGAGTGGATTTAAAGATCAAGGCCTGGTGCAGGGTTGTCAAGGAGCTGCACAAGGATGAAATAAAGTCCTGAAGTTGAACTTTTGAGGTGGTCCCTGATAGTATCTGTGTACTGTCCTAGGTAGCAGGTCTCCTCAAGCAGACCTTGCTCATGGAGCAGCCCAGCTTGATGCTCACATGTCCAAGGAGATCAATGGCATATTGGGATACTCCTCTATCATGACTCTTCCTCCCTCTGCCTCTCTTCTACTCTGCTGTAATTTATCTCTTTGTCTCAGATACCTGTGTTCAATCCTACTTGTGGTTATCTCTTAAGACAGAACAACAGGTTAGAAATCTGTTTTATCAAACATTTCTGGCTTTGCTTTTTTTGTGTGCAGCTGTCAGTTAAAGGAAAACATCTAACATCTATCTCTGGAGCCTTTTAAGATATTGTTTTACTATACACATAGCATTATCTTCTATTTCTGCAGGGTCATTTTAAGACACAATGCACTTTACCTTTCTGTTCTGCACATGACAAGCTTTTGTGTGTGACCTTTCAACAGTGATAAAGAGAGAGGTTTCAAGAACACACCCAGTTCTGCTGTATATTGTTCACCTTGAGCCATGCTCTTCCTGCTTAATGATAATTTTCAGAGCAACCACTTTTCACACAGCACAAGGCAAATGCCTCTGGCACTGCATCATCCCCACTCCAGTCTTACAAAGTGAAGTAGTTCCTGAAATGGAAATGGTGCAATAAGAAGGTGTGAGGTAGAGACAATAGAAAAGGAGAAGGTGCCAGGATTTGATAGGTTGGAGGTGGTGTATGTTGAGGTAGAAGAATGATTGATGGCAGATGGCAGAGTGAAAAACAAGCAGTGAACAGAGCCTTTGAATATTGGATTTCTCTGGTGTGGTGACCCAGGTACAGGAAACACTATGTTTGTTTAAGTAATTCCCAAATACTTTAATATTAGATATTTTTTTTGTCCAAATGAGCACAGACAGAAACAAATAGCTCAGATTAAGCAAGTGTTTTGGTCAAGACATGGGGAAGAGGTTATCTATCTCCCAAATCTGACACAAATGCAGTTCTCTGTCCCTTTCCACTCTGCCAGACATGGTGCCATTCTCTTAGGAAGTTTTGGGTTTTTTCCTCAAGAAAATACAAACTCACTAAGGCCAAGGAATGTGGATTAAAATATTCAACAGACAGTGCAGACAAAGATGGCAAACAAGATATCTTTCCAGACAGAAGGAGGAAAGGAATCTATTTGAAGTTTGCTACCCCAGGTACTTATAAACACAAAAGAGACTCTTCCTACCTTCTTCCTACCTTCCATTACCTTTAGATCTAACTCTTGGAGATTGCTACAGGATATTAACACCCATGGGAAGGATTCTCATTAAGAAAACATAGGAGCTCCAAGCCCTGAAGCAAAGCACCTCAGCCACCCAATAGATTCACCTGGAAGGAATCTTAAAGATTAAAAGAAGGTCACATTGGGAAACTTTGCACAAGGAGACAGGTAGTGTTGGACCTGCAAGCATAATATAGTCCCTTTGTGCATGTGGAATATGCTGTTGTCTTTAGTTATGGGTCCATATGCTGTTTTCTCCAAAGAACTCATTCAGGGCACAGCATGCACACAACTAATTGCAAGAGTAAATTCTCCAGTTTGCTTTTCATTCACTTGCTGACTTCTGGGCCTTATTTTGTGTACATCACCCTCAGCATACCCTAAATATAGCAATAATGACCTGCTCTAATCTTGATGGTGGTATCTGGGTGCTTTGGATGCCCCAGTGAGCTCATCTTCACAGCACCACACTGATATAAGGATGATCACACTTTGTCCATCTTGTTTGGGTCTCCCCCAGATGACAGTGACAAGGCTGACTTCTTACTGCTGCTTGTGGTTTGTAAGAAAACAGAAGGTTTTCTCCCCCAAATCAAGCACCAGTATCTTTTCTTTGTCTTTCTGCAGCTGTGCTATCAGTATTCATGTTGAGGTCTGTGCCCTTAGAATGAGTTGTGAGTTTATCTGTTGCAAAGGACAGTGAAGAGAAGCAAAGAAGCTGTTCAGACTTGTGTGCCAGGTAAATGCAGTCCCTGGGAGTGTATTGACTTGCCAGTTAGCACTGCAGCTAGATTATTTTCCTGTCTTAGATGCTGTATATATTAAGCAAAGATGCAAAATGCTTTCCAGGGTACACTGTAATTCTGCTTTTTAAGTTGGAAACTAATTTGCTCTTTTAAAGCCATAGATGTTTAAAAATGACATTGCTTGAAACATTTAGCTTTTCATCTTCCCTCTAAATTAGGAGAAGGAACTAATTGCCATATTTTTTATAACACAGTGAAATACCCTCAATATTTCTTCTGGAGTTGCCTAAGTTGGAAAAAATTGCTGGAGGCTCCAATCTTTCACCATCAAAGAGAGAGAACTTGTGGCCATGTAGGCTCTTTAGCTAAGGTACTTCAGTGAAGGACCTGCAGTCTGCAGTCCCCAACCTGAGGATGGCTCAGAATAGCAGAGAAGTGACTTTCCTGCATGTCAGCCTAGCCTGGGGTCACCAGCTAGGTAGACACTCTCCATCTCTGTCCTTTGCAAGGCAGAACCTTGCTGTAGGTTAGTGTAAAACCAGAGAGGGCTAAGTTAATTCCAATTACAGTGTGCTTCCTGGCCACTCAAGAGCATGCACACAGGCCAGCTGATGTATGGTAACTTACTCACCTGATGTAATTTGTGGTTTGTCTGCTGGAGCCCTTGTAGTCTACAGTAATGAGGTTTTAAGAAGACAGATGCTTCCTCAGCTCCAAGGTCTCAAGGAACTCTTGTGTATTTCTGAAGTCTTCCAGAGAGTTATTATCACTGCTCTCCAGGTCCCAGCTACACTTGACTGTGTCTGGCCTGTGTATAGCAGTCACCCTTTTAGTTATGAATGGCTTCTTTGCTGCATTTTGGGGGAGAAATCCATTTCTTAGGAATCTGAACACCATAATGCTTTTCTATCTGCTGGGGTTTGCATGTTTCTCTGACCCACCAAGTGCACTGCTATTAAGAAGCAGATAGCTGGTGCCTGTCCTCACAGCATGACAGACCTGAGCACCTTCACCTTTGTCATTTATGGTTTGTTCTCTGGACCCTTGTGACACAACCATCAGCCTTGGCTGGTCCTTGCATCTACATCTCAATGCTCAGCCACTTTGTTTAGAAAACCCAGATCCTTCAGGTTTGAGGGGGTTGAGGCTGGTGCCACCTCAGCTCCCTAGCTCCCTGAAGGAGCCAATGTAATTCCATGTGGAGATACATGAGACACCAAGCTACTGACTTGACTCCTGAAGGGCTAATTGACTTGGGCTGATACCTTCTTGACACATGTAGGTCAATTTGCTGTTAGCTTGAGCAGAAGTGTTTGGAGAGAGCCATGTCTCTGAAGTCCTCCCTGACACAGGGGGTAGCCCTTCTGCAGACTGCTCACCCCCTGGGCAGATGGAAAGTGATGGCCTCACTCTTCATCAGTGAAAATAAAGATGAGGAACTCGATGGAATCCCAAAATCTGCTGGAGGAAATGAGGCTTTGCAGGTCTATTCAGTGCAGCTGAGCTCCAGAGGCCTGGGGCAGGGAGGGTCTGTGTTTTATACTGCTCTTCTCTCCCATGTGTATGGAAGCACTGGAAAGAAGATTGTCCCTGCCCTTGTATGGGGGTTGGGTTTCCCACTGCTGCCACCCCTTCTTGGGAGCAATCCCACCCTCTACATCTGTAGTGTAGTGTCATAGGACACAGAAAGACCCTTCAAGGAGGACAGAGACATCCAAATACCTTGTCTCACCCTTCACTCAAAACACATGATGTTCAAGGGGCATCAAAGCTGTCTTAGATGTTTCTCCTTCAGTATGGACATGCAACACTCATTTATAGACTGAAAGGGAGAGACATCCAAGCCAGTGTATTCAGAAACAGTTTAACTTGCTGCAATATACACTTACAGCCATCCTCTTCCATGATTTATTTAGTAGTGTTTTATTTTTCACTCTGTTCTTCAAACTCAACCCTCTTGCTTCTGCAGCACAAAGGAAGAGTCAAACTGACTCCTTAACTGACTGACTGCATCACTTGGGATGTTTCATGCTAAAAACCTGGGTGGGTTTTTTGTTTTCTTTTTTTTCCAAATTATTTACATTTCAGAATGGAAAACCAGCAACATTACTGTAGCATTAGATTAAATTTCCTCAAGTTAATGAGCTCAGTGCAGGGAGTGAATGATCACAAGACTGTTGCCAATGGAGAGCCCATAAAGCCATGTTCCTTTCACAATATATTCTGCTCCCTGAATATAGTCAAATATTTTTCCCACTGTACAAAGAAGGGAAATAGCCTTTTGTTTTCCTCTTTTCATTGCAAATGCATCTGTCATTTGCAGCACAATGAATTCCTTGAATCTGCACCAGTCAGTTTTTATCCTTCCTTCAAGACCCAGAGGCCACTGGAAAAGTCTTTCACATGGCTAAACTTTGCTGAATATATTTAACCAGTAAATTATTTGCCTTCTGAACTAGAAGAACCAATACTCATTTATGTTCTAAAAATGGTTTGTTTTACTTACTTTATGAGTTAGGTCTGCAATAGTAGCAAAGCCAAAGGACATTTAATTAAGTTATATTTGCTTTTTCATGATCTTTTAGCTTTAGATTATAAATCAGGAATCCACAAGTCCTTAATTTCCTCATAGAAGTTAAAAGTAATTGCTTCATAAATTCGTTTTAGTAATCCAAATATTTGCAGAGAGTGCAGCACACAGAAGTTGTTTCATTGATGAGAGTTCTTACCTCCCTTTCCCCTGCTGGAAGAAAACAAGCTTTGCTCATTTAGGGTCCAAGTCCTTCATGGTGAAGAAAGCTCTGCATACTGGTGGTGTTATTGCTATGAAATATTGATGTTATGTAGATGTTTTGGTCATGGATTCTGAATTCTAGTGAACTTCTCTCTAAACTCCAGTCTGGCAAGCAGAATCTTGTGAGGATGTCCTTGACCCTGTGCAGGGCCATCCAACAGCCCTTAGCTACAGGTTTTGCTTCTTCCCATCCAAAGTCCAAGTCCAGACTTGGAGATATGCTTAGATCCTTGCACATTCAATACTGCCTTCTTGGACTTGGGTTTCCATTTAGCACCATGAAGCAGAGAAATTCCTCCTGCATCCTTCACCATGGCAATGGACCACCTGAAGGAGCAACCAACTGCCTGACAAGCTAGAGCCTTCCAAACCTATTTACATGCAGAACATACAATGCTTGTGTGTATTGGGTCCTGCTCCATCATGATGGTTTGTTATCAAGCACTGCTGGTTGTCCCAAGCAAAGGATTTTTTTCCTGAGTTGTGGACAGTGTGCTGAAAACCACAGGCCTTTAAACCCCAAAATGTCACAGTAGTGCTGTTGTCCAGACTGATGCACATCCATGAGAGCACTTTTTCAATTAAAGGTTTCATTTGGATTGGAAAGCTTCTGGTTAATTGGGTTTTGGTGAAAAGAAGAGGAAAAAGTTGCCAGCAGCTGCTCCACAGGAAAGGGTGAGCTTTTCCAAGTCCCAAAAATGCTCAAATGATGTCTTGAACATCTCTCAAATGGATTTCAATCAGCTTTGCATTGCTTCTTAGCCACACAGGTGGAAGATAGTGAACTGGATGCACTTCTGTGTGACCTGGTCTAGAGAATCCTGCTGTGGCAGGGTGGTTGCACTAGATGATCTTTCGAGGTCCCTTCCAACTCCTAACATTCTGTGATTCTGTGAACTGATACTGTGCAGAGCCATGCAGGAGCAGAGCTTGTGAAAAGCAGCTGAAGTCCAGCATCATCTGCTTTGTGGTGCTCCCAGGCACAAGAAGAGGGAGGGCTTCCTAAAGAGCAGCTGCAGAGCAGGAAGCACATCTGGGGTCTGGCTGGTAGGATCCTAAGCCCATGTTCCAACTGGAGCTGAAGCAGCATTTCCTTTAGATTTCACACCCTCCCAGTTTGTGATTTGAAATGGGCTGTGTCCAACATATGGAGTTCTCTCTAGCTGGACTTCCAACAGTTCCTGCAGGTAATCCTTGTGCAACCATCAATCAGGCAAAATCTGCAGGGGAGTGAACAGCCAACTGGGCAAGGTAAAGAGGAAGGGAGGAGGAGGAGGTAAAGGAGGAGCTGCCATGGCCATGATTCCCTTGTGTCTGAAAAAGCCTTTGAGAAGGAAGGGGTTTATCTCTTTAATGGAGATGTAGATGGTAGGGAGGGGTCAGTAAAAGAGGCCTGGGGTTAGAAACAACTGTTACATGGGAAGAAGATCTCCACTGGAGTGCAATGGAATAATCAAGAATCATTTAGGAAATATTGCTATTAAATAAACATTACAGAAACTTTCAAATATCAAGCTTATTTATAGCTCTAGGCGTGAAAACCCACATTAGTATGTTGAATTCTAGGAGTTCACTGCTGCCTGCTAGCTGACAGCATGTCAAATTATTTGCAAATATTTTCTGGAACAGTAACCTTGAAGGATGCCAGCCCCATTCAGCATAACCTTATCACGAGACAGGAACCAAGTGATGAGAGGAGGACTGAGGATACAGAGTTTTTAGCAGCGAGCGACCTCTGACTCGCTGCCTGCAAACAGAGTTCACGTGGTGCCTCCCTCAGCAGAGAAAGATGCTTTTTTGTCCCTGACATTTGCACTGCTTCTTGTGCAAGGGTTTTGGAAGATGGTGTGAGTGATGTCTAGATGAGAAACTGCTCTGGGCAGGAATTTGAGAGTACGTTGGTCACATTTAAGTGGGTTTATCTCCTCCAGCCTGCAATCCCATGCCTCTGTGAAAATTCTGTAATCATTTTAACAAAGTGTTCTATAATTGACATGAAAAAGGCAAAGTCAAATAAAAATGAATTTCTCTGTAAGCAGAAAGGTTCATTCATTTTAACTGCAATCTGCAAGAGGGAAAAAAGGGGGGGAAAAAGAATCCCAAATGCAAGCTTTTTATGGAAATTGTGGCCTCGTTGAAATTATAAGCTTTCTGCTATTTAAATGAATAATGTTCCCTAACACAGACTATTTTCTCATTTAAAAGTCTGTTGGGGTATAATTTCATCCTTTTACTGTCTGCTGTATTTTAAGTTACAGCAGTCTGACTAAATACTGTATTTTCTACCCATCAAAAGCAGGCGGTCTAGTTGGTGCAACAAGCATTTAGTGCTCAATTAGAAGGCTCTGACTTTGAAATGGAACATGCTCCATGGAGGTATATTGGGCCCTTGTCACTTGGAGAGCAGGTGGCATTAAGATGCATAATCTGTTCCCTGGTGATGGCCAAGGGCAATGATGCCTGCTTGGGAGCACAAGGAGTGGGAGGACAGAGGAGTCCGAGTCATTGCACATTACCTCTGGGCAAGATGTAGAATGGCCAAGTGCCAGAATGAGTGTCCTCCCTGGGAGGAAGGGACAGAGGGGACAGGCAAGGATGAGTGACCAGCTCTAACCCACAGCAGGCAGAAGAGCTGATCCCAGTGGTTGTAGTTGTGGCACCCTTGCTGTGTTGGAAGACTCCCTTGGGTGCAAAGTGCTTCTTCACAGCAGCAAATTCAGCCCAGTGCTGGCAGCCAAGTGCTTTGTATCCGAAAAGCAGCGATTTGCATCTCCCACGTGCTCCCAGATCTTAAGTCACAGCTCCCAAACCTAGTCTAAAAATAATGAGATGTGAGAAAATCCTTGCACTTGGGTTTCCTCACCTGCTGCATTTCAAGCCATTTAGTAGGCACCTGGGTCACATCTGGAGGGTTTTCTCCATAGCTGTGATGACTAGTCCCTTTATCGTTGTTGTTAGAACAAATGATGAGGTTCTCATGTAGTCACTTGCCTGGGAGTTGGGGCTTTTCAAGAGCTCCTGGTAAAATGATGAGAGTAAACAACTTGCAGCCTTAATTACCTTCTAGCTTTTGAGGGCATCTTCATTAAGCAGAAGGACACAGCAGTGAAAGGTATTTAATGACAACCAAAAGTGTCTTGCCTCAAAGATGCAGTTAACCTTGACAAATAAGTGTGAATCCTCTAAGGAGCAATAAAAGTGCTCACCTGTTTTATGTCTGTTGGCCTGTCATTTGGATGCTGGTGCTGGTGCAAGCTCTATCAAACCTTACAGTGTTTCCACTGGCTAGGCCAAGTGGTTTATAAAGCCTTTGGCCAAAGCAAGCTTGAACTTGACAGGACCCATGGCCACCAATCTGCTGAAGGAGACAGCCAGCAGCACCACTGTAATTATGCCCTTTCAAGGTGGGACTCAACTCATCAAAGCCAAAGCTGAAATACCCTGTCTGTCCTTCCCAAGACTGTTAAGCAGCAGAGTGTCTTCTCTCATGGCAGGTTTATTTAGCACACCTTAGGGTATGTTTCAGATTTACTGACCTATCCCAGCTTTGTACTGCAGGTTGCCAACCTGGTTAACATGGTAGTGCTTCCAGAGCTGAAGAAACTTTTCTTGCCTCTAAGGTTCTCTCACTGCCTTCTGCAGAGGGATCTCCATGTGTGGAATGGACTCGGTGGGTGACTTATGTTGTTAGCCTAGCTTTTGTCTAATTGTTCACATTTTGGCTTGACACAGCAGCCCTGCTGCTCCTCTGGCCACATGTCTGTCTTGCTAATGCCCTTTCTGTAACTGACCATCCATCACTGAGCTCCTGAGATGTGGTGAGAGGTGGGCAGGAGCTTGCCTTTCAATTGCTGCAGTGGCAATTCAAATGCTTAATGGCATTTACTTAGCTTCAGCTGGAAATCTTGTTCTTCTCTTGCTTATTGTCATTACTCCCAGCAGTTTGTTTCACCTCTTCCCTTGCTAACATGAAGTTTGAATAAAGCCTCTTAGGAAGCAGCCCAAGTATGGGATAAATAGCATCTGTAGGAGGCCACAGCCAAGTACTTTCAATTCTTGCCTCTTCTGTTTTCTGTTGTTTGTGCTTAAGGATACATTTTAGACTTCAGAGGGCAAATTCATCCTATTCAAATGAAGTTACCTCAGAGGCACACTTGGCTCTGTTGCTTTAAAAAACCAGATAATCCCAAACAGCAGGATAATTTTATGACCACTAATTATATTTGTTGCTATGCAAGCTAAGCTAATGATAAGAGTAATCATATCTCATGCTTCAGGGCATACACTCATCACCTGTGGACCTCAGGAAGGAATTTTTCTCCCCATGTACTGAAACTGTTCAATTAACTAGATAGATTGTGGTGGGTTTGTTTTCCTTCTGTTTTCTTCCTCTGAAGCATCATCCATTAGCTGCAGCCAGAATAGGTATTGCAGATTAGATTAACCAACAGGCTGATCCAATATGGGCATTCCTAAATCCCCCTCCTGGAAAGTCAAATCAGCTGATGAAAAAGAACCTATAATCTTGTGCAATTTGGAAACAGATTGGAGGTTTTTTTCCTGTGCCTGGAACCAAAGTAGAGAATTCAGCAATGCTGAGCTTTCAGCTACTGTGAGGCATAAAAACTGGTGCCAGTTTGGGGAGACTTGGAGCATTGCTCTTCTCTTTGGACTCTGTGAGGAGCATCTGCATTTGAGCACCACTGGGTCCTCCAGATTATGTCTGTGGCTCCCTGTCACGTTGCATTAGAACAGCCAGGCTCAGCCAGAAAAGCAATTGAAAGGCATTGGAAACCTGCCTCAGTGCCCACATCCAGGGAATAAGCTCTCTGATAATCCTAATAGAGAAGATCAAATTTGCCAACAAAACAGAAGAGATTGTTTGTATTTTGCTTCATTCTCCTCAACTATCTTTCTGCTCCTCACAAGACTTCATCAACAGCTAATAAACCTCAGCTTCCTGGTGCCCAACAGAGTATTGTCTTTCTAGTACTTGTGTTGGGACTGGGATTTATCTCTTATTGACTTCATCCCTTTCCTATCCTTTCCTTTTGTTCTGTCCTCATTCCCCTTTTCTCACTAGTCCTTGCTTTATTTTTATCTCCAGTAAAGCAGCTCTGCCATTTAATTAGCAGATTGGCCTCTACCTGAAGCCAAATGAAATGCAATCTCCTGTCAACCTGCATGCAAGGTAGAAATTCCACGTCCTAAAGAATTCAACATCTGTCTTTGCTCATTTCTGGACCAAATCAGACTACTTCTAGGTTTATTGTGGCAGGGAGGTTGGACTAGATGATCTTTCAAGGTCCCTTCCAACTCCTAACATTCTGTGATTTCTGGGAGAACATTCTGAACACAAAATGGTTTGGATTTGTCCAAACTTGTTGGGGTTTTATGTTAATCAAGCAGCCAAGAGGAAGCCATTTCCCAGTAAAACAATAGCAGCTCTGCATTCATTTCACTGACCTGGGGTAGAACCAGGTTAGGTTAGGAAAGACCTTTAAGATCATTGAGTCCAACAATAAGCCCAACACTGCCAAGTCCACCACTAAACCATGTCCCTCAGCACATCACCAACATCTATTTTACATACCTCCAGGAGTGATGTCTCCACCACTTCCCTGGTGTACTGGGGTAGAGTTAGTTTTCTTCACAGTAGCTGGTACCAGGCTGTGTTGGGGATTTGTGTTGGAAACAGCATTGATAGCACAGAGATGTTTTAGTGCTGAGCAGTGCTTATACAGAGTCAAAACCTCTTCTGCTCCTCACCCCACCCCAGCAGTGAGCAGGATGGGAGTGTACAAGGACTTGGGAGGGGATACAGCCAGGACAGCTGACCCCAAATGATCAAAAGGTTATTCCACACCATATGGTGTCATGCTCAGCATATAAAGCTGGAGGGAGAAGAAGGAAGGGTGAGACATGGAGAATCCTGCTGTTTGCCTTCTCAAGTCACTGTTATGCATGATGGAGCTCTGCTTCCCTGGAGAAGGCTGCACACCTGCCTGCCAAAGGGAAGTGGGTGTGAATTCCTTGCTTTGCTTTGCTTGCATGTGCAGCTTTCACATTACTTTTGATGGTAGAGGAGAAGATGAACTCCTCCAAGATTAAAGCAGATCTGCCCTTTTCCTCTTAGAGCAGTGTGCTGTGCAGAACCCTTCCAGTCCTGAGCAGCTGGGAGGAGCAGGGCTGTGCTGCAGTGGCTCAGGAGCAGTTGCCTTCCAGACTCCAGCAGGATCAGGGGGAATCCTGAGATACAGCTATTCTTGACATCAACATACACCTGTGTTATTAGCTCTTCATAAAACTATACAACCCTTTTAAAACATCCAGCTACAGCTACAGTTATTTAGCTCTCTTGGCTTGTACAATAAAAACAAGACAGGAGAGGACATCAAACACTCCCCCAGGAGCCAGCCCCACAAGTAGGTATCTTGCAGGGTGCTCAGCATCTCTGAGCACTGAACCAACACCACCACAATAAGCTTTCTTGAGTCATTTTAACAAAAAGGGTGTCAAATCATGATCAAGCAGCACAGGTCAGGGTAAGCAGTAAGAGCCTGCACTGCACAAATACCTATCTGGTTTAGTTCCAGGCAAAAGGACTTGCTTGCTGTCCAATCTGGCCTGCTGGCAGTGCAGGAATGCAAACAGCCAGTCCTCTGTGTTCACCTGCAGCTTTATTCCCTTCATCAATAATTGCTAAAAAGACAAGTGAGATTTTTCATAGGTTGATTCTGGAATTATATCACAGCAATGCTTTTGTTCCATCAAAAGTGTCAAATGTTTTCAGTAACTTGGAACAGCATGAAAAATGGTAGTCTTGAAAATGACACATATGCCTCATCCTAACTTAAGGAATTCCCTAAGCTACTTGAGGGACAAGTCCTACTCCCCATATTCCATGCAAGTTGCCCAAAAATGATTAGCCAACCTCTTCTGATTCACAGAATCCCAGGCTGGTCAGTGTTGGAAGGGACCTCTGGGGATCATCTAGTCCAACCTCCCTGCTAAAGCAGGGTCACCCACAGCAGGTTGCCCAGGATCATGTCCAGGTGGGTTTGGAATGTCTCCAGAGATGGAGACTCCACCACCTCTCTGGGCAGCCTGGGTGTGAGGTTGAGGCACCCTCTCAGGAAAGAAGGTTTTCCTCATGTGGAACTTCCTGGGCAGCACTGAGCAGAGTCTGGCCCCAGCCTCTTGCCCCCAGCCTTCAGCTCTTGCTCAGCATTGAGCAGCTCCCCTCTGGGGCTGCTCTTCTCCAGGCTAAGCAGCCCCAGGGCTCTCAGCCTTTCCTTCTGAGATGCTCCAGTGCCCTCAGCATCTTCCTAGCCTCTGCTGGACTCTCTCCAGTAGTTCCTTGTCTCTCTTGAACTGGGGAGCCTAGAACAGGACACAATATTCCAGGTGTGGCTTCACTGGGACTACTTGCCTTCTTGGCCATGAGGACACATTTCTGGCTCATGGTGAACTTGTCATCCACCAGCACTCCCAGCACTCTTCTCTGTAGAGCTGCTTTCCAGCAGCTCAACCCCTAAGCTGTCCTGGTCCATGGAGTTATTCTTTCCCAGGTGCAGGACTCAACTCTTGCCCTTGTTGAACTTCATTAGCTTCCTCTCTGCCTACCTCTCAGCCTGTCCAAGTAAGAATAAAGAAAAGCCATCAAAAGCAATGGCAAAATTCTCAGTGCTGTTGGAAACCAAAAATATGATGCAAAATTCTCCTCAGCTGAGACTTCCAGATCCAAACACTTGCAGTAAGTGAAAAGACCATTTGAGTGCATTACCAAGCCCAAGCATGGCCCTGTCAGTTTTATCTTGTATCATGAGATTCACAGCATCATAAACACAGCTGTTCACAAGGTCAGAAGAACAGAAGTCAACTTCAGCAGGAGAATTTAAGCAAGATTTCAGAAGAGGGGTGAATGGAAAGAGGAGAAAGATAGTCCATGGGCATTAGCTTCAAAGGGTGAGGGAAAAGGATGGAATTAGCACTAGAAAGAGTTAAAATAGAATAACCTATTGAGGCAGCCTAAGTGCAGGAGGAGCAGAGAAGTCAGGGATAAGGGAACACTGAAGTTACAAGTCTGTGAAGTGAAATGTTCAGTGAAGTTATCAGCTCTGACAAAGAAAGAGTTAGGAAGGAGGAAAACAGCTTGTTCCAGAGAACCCAGATCTGAGATAACAGCAAGACATTTAAGAGGACAAGAGATCTGAGCAAGAGAGATGGAGATGACAAAGAAGGAACAAATTGGGCAACACAGAAAGAGGTCTTGGGCTCATTAGCTTTAAAACCTTGATTTCTTGGGAGTGTTCACACTGCAGCAGTGGCTACAACCTTTTATTTTTACTCGGTGACCAAGAACAAAGACAGAAAGAGAGATAAGGCTTAAAACTAAAAGGAAAGGTGTTCAGCTTGTCAACTTTCCTTCTCAGACACCCATAAGCCAGCAAAAGGCCATAACACCACTGGATTGCCCAGGAGAGGAGGCTCCAGTGCACTAAACCCCAATCAGTTTGTATGTGGCAGCAAGCAAATATCTTCACAGCAACTGGGAAAATCAGTTCTCATCTTCTTCTGCATGAGAAGTGCCAGTGCCAGTGCCCAGATTGAGACATTGCTACAGAGGCTGATGTGCTGAATGGCAATTGTTCAGTACAGGGTTCCTGCATCCACCCACATCTAGTGCATTCTGCTGTTTAATGTTCACAAGCCATTAGATACATGTATATTTATGGTTTGATAATCAGCTGTCATTAACAGATGAGTAAACAACATAATGTTCATATTTAGGAGGAATATGCAAACTAAAGAGAAACTGCCAACTCCTAAGAACATTTATTTTCTCTACTCTTAATGGGAGGAAAGGAGGAGGAAATACTCTTGTCTGTAAATTAAGCATGGGAGATTGGCAATGCCTCCCCTACTCTACAGCTGTAATTAGCTCAGCTCAGTGTGTGGGACTGTACTCATGCACCCCCAGCTAGTCACATCCAGGGGAGGGAAGACCTCCCACCAGTGTACTTTTCCTAAATTCAGCCATTTGTACTGTCTCTTCAAACTCAAAAGAGCAGAGAAGTCAGGATCTTTTCAACTGCTGTTGTGCCAAGCTGGTGAAGCCTTCTGCCCTACTCCCTTCTTGGAAATCAAACAGCAGGAGGGGGTGGAAACCTCTGCCCATGGGAAATGCCAGTTGAAGTAGAGTTGCTTGACTGCATTTGTGCAAACTTCCTCTAAGATTTGCTGTTATCCATCAGCTATAAGCAGAGAATACACCTTGGATCCTCCCCAAATGTCCCTGAGATCAACATGGGACAATGGAGTTGTTACTCCCTGAGAATAGCTTTAACAATCCCTGGCAGTGCTCTGCATCCAAAGACACCTTGTGAAAGGTGTCCTTATTCTGTTTTGATGGATGAGGGAAACTGAGGCACAAAGCAGGATGGGATTTATCCAAAGATGAGGGAAAAGAAGTAGAGAATTGTAAGGAAAGGTCAGGTTTGGGAAGAATGAATCTGCAAAGGTGAGAAGACACTTCAGTAGGTGTGACTGAGAGAGCTGGAAGTGATAAAAATGCATCCACAGAATCACAGAACCATTCAGGTTGGAAGAGACCTCTAAGACCATCAAGTCCAACCTCCAACCTATCACCACCATGCCACTGAACCATTGGCCCTCAGCACCACACCTAGAAGTTTTTTGAACACCTCCAGGGATGGTGACTCCACCACTGCCCTGGGCAGCCTGGGCCAATGCCTAACAACTCCCTCAGGGAAGAAATTTCTCCTAATATTCAATTTACATCTCTCCTGGTGCAACTTGAGGCCATTTCCTCTTGTCTTTTCACTGGCAACCCAGGAGAAGAGACTGGCCCCCATCTCCCTACCACCTCTCTCCAACCTCCTTTCAGGTAGCTGGAGAGAAAGAGTGAAGGTTTTCCTTAGCCTCCTCTTCCTCCTCCAGCTAAGGTTCAGGCTGGGCTCAGAGTCCAGGCTTCCCCTTGTCATCTCCCCACTCCCCTGCCTGTTAGGCCACGTGCTTGCACCACGCTCCATGGCTCTCTAGCACACATGGATGTTTGACAAAGAGCAGATGAACATGACAGTAGTTTCCTGGACAACATAACTGACTTTCCCCTTTAGCTGCTTCTTCTCCTGCCTTAGAAAATGAGAACATTTTGCAGTCCATTTTGTAGATGAAAGCAGATCATCTACAGATGCACCCTTTTGGCACATGTTATCACAGCAGCCTTTGCAGAGCCTCTCCAGCTGCTAAGTCTCAGTCCCTTCAGCAGAACCCAATTCACTAAGCTGGTGCTTTCTCCTGCTCATAGCCAAGCTTATTGGGGAGGATTAGCTCCTGGTCCAGGGGTAATTTTCTCCAATAAATGGGTCAAAGCCTGTGCTGGCTCCCCTCCTGCAGCCCTGCTGAGTTCAATGGCTTTGCTCAGAGCTCAGCCTGGTTCCTCATTTCCATCTAGATCCTTAGGCCATGGCTGAGTAACTAGAAGTGGCAGGTGAAGCTGAAGGTTTTGGCTTTGGTTTTTGCAAGGAAGAGATGAGTGCAGCAGAACAACATATGGTACAGTGCTCAGTGAAAAATGATTTAGTGGGAAACTATTGCTTCATTGCTGTCTCTCCACAGCCACATGCACTAATGTAGTGGTGTAACCATTAATCTAATAAACTGCTAATATTTATTATTAATTGAACCATTTAATCTAACAGTGGATTAGAGGAAGGCAAATGGAGGACTTAATGACTCTGCTGATTGGTATAAATTTTACCAGTGAGCACAGGCTGGGTGCTATAAATTGTGTTCCTGCTGCTGATAAATACCTTGTAACCAGAAGAAACTGTGCTCAAGCAGAATTTGCACTGGCTCTCAAAAGGGAATTCTGTTGTTGTTGCTTTAGTGAACACTGAAGGGCTTAACTCCAAGAGATGAGAGCACTGTTTATCACCACTGGTTTCTTACACTAAGAGCAGAGAAAGTGCTTCTTAGTGATGTCTGCTTAACATGAGAGGTCACCTTCCATCCAAAGCAGAGCCCTGAATGGATGCTCTAGTGTCATTGTGATAAACTGAAGTGCAGGAGAACAGACCATAATTATCTTGCACTTCTAACCAAATCCCCTGTGCTGTCTGCAAATCCATCCTTGCCAGGGCTCTCTCTAGCCCACCCACTGTTGTGAACAGCTCCAAATTCCTAGTCTTCTATAATGGGAAGCAAGCACTCACCCACATCTTAGGGCAGACAAATAGCTGCTTAGTGAGAAATCTTCATGCATGGGAGCTTAGGAATATTTCAGTTTGGACTGGAGAGGCTTCAGCTCTGTTGCCTTTCAAGGCTTTTTGAGTCAGAAGCAATGTCTGTATCCTGCAGGGAAATGGATGGAAAAGCCTAAACTTCCTAATGGGACCTATCTTGCTCTAAGCTCTTGGAGGGCCTGAGATCTTAGTGACTTATCATTGTGACATTATGGGCTATAGACAAGCTATTTTTAGAGGTTTCTTTAAAATTTGATCAGTTATAATTTTCCCTTTATGGTTATCATTTTCCCTTCCCTATGAGCTCTGTAGCTAATACAATAACTCTTGGAAACATGGCAGCACCCTCCCCAAGTGGGGAGGATGAAAAATACTCCTGATTAAAAATATTCTTTCAAACATTTGCAGATTAATTTTTGATATTTTTCCCTCTTTTTTTTTTTATTTTTTGGTGATACAGAGGACATATGGTGATGTTATGTGGCTCACAGGCATTTGATCTTGCATAAGATATTTCAGCAGTTCCAGATTTCGTGCTGAGAAAATGCTGATGCTTCCTTCCAGGTCTGATGACAATCAAGGACATGTTGTTATTCTTGGCTATCCTACCTTAGACCTCCAGGAGGTTTGATGTTAGCAGAGAGTCTGGTTTGATCTACATCTTCTAGTGCCAGCAGAAACCAAAGCATTGAGGTCATCTTTCCTTTTGTGTGTCCCCTCCCCTCATTTGCTCTCCGTGTTCCACACGTGCCCTCTGCTCCTGCTAGGAAAGCAAAGATGTGTTGCAGGACCTAGAAACCTGTCTTCACCTAGCTGGCAAATCTATCTTTCTTTCTTCTCATCTATTTCTGGTAAGGGAGCTGGGAGAAAAGTTCTTTCTTACCCTCATGGCCTCTGTGGGTCAAGGGAAGAAAGAAATGGAAGAAACAAAAAGCTGAGGGATGAACTGGAAGAAAAGAGACAAGGGTGGAAAGAAAGGAGGAGATCCTCTCCCAGAAAGAGCTGACATCATGGTCTTCTTGCTTACCTGCTTACTTACTTTACTGAGAGAGTTGGGCTTGTTCAGCCTGGAGAAGAGAAGGCTTCAGAGGAACCTTCTAGCAGCCTTTCAGTGCCTAAAGGTGATTACACGATAGAAGGGGAGAGACTTCTCAGCTGCTCAGATTGCAACAGGACAAGGGGGAATGGATACAAGCTGAAGTAGGGGAGATTTAGACTAGAAATTAGAAGGAGGTTCTTTACCCAGAGGGTGGTTAGGCACTGGAACAGGTTGCCCTGAGGGATTGTGGCTGCCTCATCCCTGGCTGTGTTCAAGGCCAGGTTGGATGTGGCCCTGGGCAACCTGGTCTAGTGTCTGGCATCCCTGCCCATGACAGGGGGTTTGGAACTAGATGATCTTTAAGGTCCCTTCCAAACTGGGCCATTCTGTGATTCTACTTGAGATACAAACATGCCAGGAGTTTTGGCAGAGGTGGCTTTATAAACTTGCCTTGGTTAGGAGCTCCCACAGTGTCACTGCAGCATGGGCATGTCACCCTACTGACATAGCTACACTGCCTTCCATTACTCACTGTCATCCCAAACCTTCTGCCCTTCACACTCCCAAATTAGCTGAATCTGGAAGAAAATCCAGCTAGGATAGTCCAATGGAAAAAGTGATGGGAAAGAGTTCAGCAGGACACACACAAAAAAGACAATTCAGAGAAAGAACTAGAGCAGGGGAAACCCTGATGTAAACCAAAAATGATCAGGATTTGACTATGGAAATCTGAAAGACTCAGCAAAGTGTCCTGAGTACCAAGCAGCAGCTACAAATGCTGGAAGGTGAAGTAACTGCTGCTTTGGAACCAACCCCAGGCTCCCCCTCATCTCCACTGTGCTTCTGAAAGTTTAATCAGAGGTGGGACTCAACACTCATCAAAATCAGTGCAGAGGACCTAGAGATAAGGAAGAAGTTCTTTATGCTTGAGGGTAGTGAGAGCCTGCCCCAGGTTCCCAGATTGGTGGTAGCTGCCCCATCCCTGGAACCATTCCAGGTCAGGTTGTTTTGGGGTTCTGAGCAACCTGATCTAGTTGCAGATGTCCCTGCTGACCTCAGGGGGGGGTGTGAACTAGATGACCTTGAAAGGTCCTTTCCAACCCAACCCATTCTGTGATTTTATGACCTCTCTCACTTAGCTCAGGCTTAAGTCTTGCTGTAAAGACCAGTTGCATGCTGCAAGGGGAAGGAGCTCTGAGAGCAGAGTCTCTCACCTGGGAAAATCTGAACCATAAACTAGTTTTAGGAACTGGTGGCAAGGGAAATCACAGCTCTTGGCTGGCCCAGTACAAATCAAAGAGCTCAGCACTTGCTGCAAGAAAACTTCCTAAATGCAGATGCAGTTTCTGAAGCAGACAGGTCAGATCTTGCATCTCCATCACCCATGGAAACTACCAAAGGTCTCCTGACCTCCCTGGAAGTATTCAGGTGTATACCATGGCTCCTTCTCAACCACTTTTCTTCCTTTTCACAGTGCTGCTTGGTATTTTACAGGTGTTCTCTTGCTTCTGATGCTCATTTAGGTTGCCAGGTTGTTTCAGCCTTCAGTTATTCTCCTGCCCAGCCAGCAACAGACTGGGGCTGTAAAAATTTACTTCCTTGTTTACATCCTCTCAGCAATTCTTAAAGAGAAAAGTGTGTGGGGGGGGAAAAAAACCCCCACAAGCAAAGCATCAATGCTTGCATTTAATAGTTAAGCATAAAAGTCCTTCTTAACCAATATTTTTATTTCCACTTTAATGAGAGACCAGGATTACCACCACTGGGGTTTTAAGGTCCATAAGGTGTTAGTACTCTTGTTATCTCTGATGTTCATGGTCTCTTGCACACCATTTATGCTGGACATTATTTTTGACAATGCAGTATGGCAAATGCCTGCACTGGGATTCCTTGGAATGAATAAAAGATTTATAGTGGAAATTCTACAAGTAATATCTTGTTATAATACATTTTTGTGCTAACTGCAAGTGACAAGTGATTGCTCAAACTTGTTCCTGCAGCTACCAGGTTTTCCTCTTTAATCCTATATTAGTTCTACAGGAAAAAATAGGAAATAGAAGCAGAACTCTCTTTTCATTTATTTTATCTTGCCTCTATAGGAATATTTTCATGGTAAATTCAATATACTTTGTCCAAAATGTAAATGGAATGTTCAATATATTTTTAACTCAAGCACTGTTTAAACATTAAAATCCTCTTTTGCAAATGCCATTGTGAGAGTGGTCCAAGACTTTGCAGGGACTTAATAACTTCCTGAGAGGAAAAGAGGCCACTTTTGTCCTTAAGACTTGGGTTTAGAGGCTTCACTTCCTTGCTCTGCTGGAGGCATGCCATGAGACTGCTAATTTCTGCCTGCTTCCTTTCCCCATCCATAGACTGGACACTGTGTGCAGTGGGTGATCTGCAGTCCACAGGGCAGGGAAACAAAGGACAAGACACAGGTGGGAAGTGTTCCAGGGAAGGTACAAGAACCTCCTCAAGTGTCAGTTAACAGCAGACTCTCCCCAAACTGAATTTTCATCCCAAGTCCAAGGCTACTTTGGTAGTTCCTGTCCTGAAGGTTGACTCTCCATCCCCTCCCTCCCTTCTTCCACCCTGATCTGAACATGGGTTGTTATCTTTAGTCTGGCTTCTCAAAGCTTGCACAGGATTTTAGCCAGCTCCTGTGTGAGGCCAAAATGAAAGGAAGAGTCAAAGTGGCTCAGGGTTTTTTTGGGGAGCAAGAACAAAACTGGAGGAACACTTAGGGAAGATGTAAGATGGTCTAGTGTGATGTAGCTGGTCACTAAGGGAGCTGTGAGCAGCAGCTGAGTAATACCTGGCTCCATGCTCTGTCAGCTTCAGCAAGCCTCTCCATTCTGGGCTAGCAAAACACTTTCCAATCCAATCTCCAAGCAACATCCAGGTTCTTTGCTGAGATTGCCAAAGGTGCCCATTTGGGTCCTGGTGATGGTCTATGTGTGGATGGCTGCTTCCCAAAAATCACATTGATAACACCTGCTGTGTCTGTCAGCTTTTATAGCTACCAGATGTAACTGGATTGAAGTGGTGACACAGGAGTAGGAGACAATCTGCCTCTTAAAATATGATCTGGACACAATAAAAACTTTGGAACCTTGGTCTCTCCTTTTCTTAACCATTCTGCCAGTTTCAAGGTTCCTGTCTTTTGCTTTCCTCACTCTGATTTATTCCCACTCATGTCTGCTTTACAAAACATACACCAGCACAGCTCATATCACCATTTGCTTCTATTTTCTCTCCTTGAACAGTTTTCTTTCCATACTTAGTACCAGAATTTTCTCCAAGCCAAAGCATTTCAGGAGCCATTAGCTTTTCCTTGCTAGCCTGAGTGTTGCAGTCATGGATTGTGTCCTGACTGAGTCTTGTTCCTTACAACTGGGCTCACTGCTTGCATGGATTTATTGGTTTGTAGCCAAAAATCCATCTGGGCATATGTTTATTGTGCTGTGACACAGTTACTTGGTTTTTTAAAGCAGTAGTTTCTCTGACAGCTTGGCTTGGTGTCCTCTGGATGAGAGCAGTTTGCTGTAGGGTAGACCTTTCCACTGAGTCACAAATGCTTCCAGCCCACTGGAGTCAGGATGGAGCCTGCTCACCATCAGTGGGGCTGTAACTTCTAGCACACTCCTACTCTCAGCTGTCTTCTCAGAGCCCAATCTGCAGTTCAGACACAGAAATGGTGGCTCAGGTTTCTCACTCACAGCATCACAGAATGGCCCAAGTTGGAAGGGACCCACAAGGATCATCAAGTTCAACTCCTGTCCATGCACAGAACAACCCCAAAGTCACCCCATGGGGCTAAGAGAATTGTCCAAGTGCTTCTGGAATTCCAGGAGAGTTGGTGCCATGGCTGCATCCCTGGGGAGCCTGTTCCAATGCTCCACCACTCTCTGGGTGAAGAACCTTTTCCTGATATCTAACCTGCCCCTCCCCTGGCACAGCTTCATGCCATTCCCCTGGGTCCTTTTACTGATCACCAGTAAATCAGCTCCTGCCCCTCTTTCATCTCTGGTGAGGAAGTTCTAAACTACAAAGAGGTCTCCCCTCAGTCTGCTCTTCTCTAAGCTGAACAGAACAAGAGACTTCAGCCATTTCTCCTACAGCTTCCCCTCCAGACCCTTCAGCAGTCCTCACATTGTTTCTGCTCTCTCATTTACATCCTGCCCTGTGGACACCAGAAAGGAGCAGACAAAGTCATGGATTAAGGAGGTTCACTTTGCTCAGCAAGGAGGCTGCAGAATAGCAGGTTTTTTGAAGCAGCAAATGTCTTTGTGTTGTCCTTGATCTTGGTTTCCTCCCTTTTGCATGGATTTGTCAACACTGTGTGTTAGGAAAGCCATCATAACTTCATTTTGGATGGAATGAGAGGTACCAGCAGGCTTGTCTGCAGAGAAGCCAGTGTCATGGAGCCATCTCCACAGGCTGTAGCTGCAAGACAGCTATGGATAGGTCTTAGATAGCTCAGTCTTTGCTATCTCAACTGGATATCAACCTCCTTCCTCAGGCAGGTGATTCTGAATATACCACAATAACCTCATGGTGGATATTCCTTCTATTTGTTCAGCTTCAGAGCAAGGCTGAAAGTACTGCTGGAAATACACTTTACCCAAAGATTGTTTAGGTCAATTGTTCCTTCTGGTATTAAAGTTATGAATCATCTTGGCATCAAGGTGTGACCTTTCCTCTTTACACTGTTATGTCACCCAAAAGAAGGCAGAAATGGAAATGGGAAGATGATTGCAATAAATTTCTGACCACTGATCTAATGTCTCATGTGCACTAGGAGCATTGTACTCATAAACCTCCTCTTCCTTGGCACAGATCCACACTAAACTTGGTTTCTACTAACAAAATCTTTCACTTTCTTTCCAGCACAGCTTTCTCAGCATCATAAACCACCTGCTGGAATGAGTTCTCTGAAGTGACAGTGTGGAGATTTCCATCCCAAACTGACACAGGCACTCCTGCAGTGCAGAGTCCCCACAGGAATGATCTTGCCTAACATCATGTTTTGATGTTGCTTGTCCAGAGGCAATAGGGAATGAAAACATTGGGAAAAATCTAAAGTATAGGTAACAAAGATGTCAGAAATGTCAGGGGTTTGATCTGTACCTGCCTTGGAAACAGTTACATTTGCAGAGCAGAGACTCAGTGCTGCTTATTTACCACTCTTCTAATCTCTTCCTAAAATCAAGAGCTTTTTCCCTGCAATACAAACTCTTGAAATTAAATTTGACACATTGGAGTCTGAAATCAACTCAATTTCAAATCAAATGGTGTCTTTGGAACAATATACATCAACAAAATACCCAGGAAGATTGCAAGGAGATTATGATAGGATTTAGCTACTTCCTGCATGGAGCAATAGTGCTGCAGCCCTGTCAGGAGCTCTTCTCCAGGATAATGCAGTTCTTCACCATGAAGCAGAGCTCCTGGAAGATGCTTTTGCCTCTCTAGCCTGTCAGCTGGAGTGGGGTTAAAAAATACTATTGCTACTAGGAAGTTTAGCACCTCCCATTTCAGCTTATTTTAGTTTCAGTGAGTTCTGGTGGACTGTGTTACCCTGGGCTGGGTGCCTCAGCTGGGGCACTGCCCCCAGGGACACAGCAGGGAGGTTTTGGATGCTCATCAGGGATTCTTTAGGCAACTCTACAGTGGCACTTAGCTCAATGTGAAGGAAAAGGAGAGTGGGAAGTGAGAGAAAGAGAAGTGGGGCTTGAGAAAGGTGTGGCCAGTGCTCTGTCAGAGCACATGGGTACAGGTGGTTGGAAGGGACCTCCAAAGATCATCTAGTCCAACCTCCCTGCCACAGCAGGATTCCCTAGAACAGCTCACACAGAAGCATGTCCAGATGGGTCTTGAATCTCTCCAGAGAAGGAGACTCCCCAACCTCTCTGGGCAGTCTGTGCCAGAGCTCTGGCATCAGCCCCTCTGTTTGGCAGAGGAAGGAGAGTGCCCTGTCACCTTCCTTCCTTCTTCTCCTCAGACATCCTTCCTACAGAACTGGTGCATTATCAGGATTCAGAGTAGTGTATAACCACAGAATCACAGGATGTTAGGAGTTGGAAGGGACCTGGAAAGATCATCTAGTCCAACCCCCCTGCCACAGCAGGATTCTTGCCTAGCCAGGAATCAAAGCCAGGCCCTGGTAGTGAGAGCACCCAGTCCTAAGCACTGGAGCACCACTTAGACACCTCCTTCATCTTGCAAACTACTTCTCCCATGAGCCCAGAAGATTTTACAGCATCTCCCTGAGGGTGTCAGAGTAGGTGTAAAATGGTGACAGACAGTCTGAATCTAAAAGAAACTTGTGGTTTTCCTATGCCATTGTAAAAACTCTTAAGAACACAGAAACCCAGCTATCTTTACATGATAGCAACCCCCTTGCCAGTGTTCCCAGACCTCAGCATCATTTCCCACTAACCTTTTTAAAGAAAGATAACTCATAGAAATTCTTGTCTGTGAGAAGGATGTGTCTGCACTTTGGGGTTGTGGAGATGTGCCATCACAGCAGTGCCAATAGCAGGCTTTTGAGCAGGGTCTGTTGTGAGAAGACAAGGGGTGATGGTTTGAAACTAAAAGAAGGAGATTTAGGCTATCTAAAGGAAGACAGTTTTTACAATGAGGATGGTAAAACACAGGCCCAGGTTGCCCAGAGAGGTGGGAGATGCCCCACCCCTGAAACCATTCCAGATCAGGTTGTTTGGGGCTCTAAGCAACCTGCTCTAGTCCAAGATGTCCCTGCTGACTGCAGGGGGGTTGGACTAGACCTTTAGAGGTCCCTTTCAACCCAAACCATTCTGTAATTCAATAAAAACCACAGGCATGGCTGTGTCTCCTGAACCAAGCTGGTGCTAGTATTGCTGTGACAAGGCAGGAGGAAGCTGCCTGGTGTAGCCACATCTGCAGGCAGCATGCTTAGCCAAGGTGCTTGCAGTGGGAGAGCATTCCTAGGTGAGTTTGCCTTTCAATTATTAATAGGAATTGGGCTTTCTTCTTAAAAGGGAAGAATGTGATTCATGTTTGAATTCCTATTCCATCTTTGCTCCCAAAATGTCAATATTTTGTGATGTTTTCTTTTTTGATGGCATTACACATATGGCTCACCATTCCAGCAGGATCAAAATCAGAGAATTATATCATTTTCTGATAAAAGAGAAAGAAGCAAAGCATGCTTCCTGTAATTTCTTTTTAACTTTTAGTAGAGGACTAATTACTGTGAACTTTCATATCTTATTCATGGAACTTGTTTAAAGAAATCTATTTATAATCTGATTCCTGTATTTTGACTAATCAAATCATTTGTAGTAATTAGGTTCAGGATTAATAAAAGTAAAAGGAGGCAGCCTTAGGAGACTAGATCTGTATTTTAAGCATGCACAAGGAGTTACTCCCATTTCCATTTCATTTCATAGTCTCCTAGAATCACTAAGGTCATAAAGAACCTCTAAGATCATCAAGTCCAACCATTAACCCAGCACCCCCATGCCACTAACCCATGTCACAAAGTGCCACATCTACATGGTTTTAAACACTTCCAGGGATGGTGACTCCACCACTGCCCTGGGCAGCCTGGGCCAATGCTTTCAGTGAAGAAATTTTTCCTGCTGTCCAACCTAAACCTCCCCTGGCACAACTTGAGGCCATTTCCTATTGTCCTATCACTCATTACCTGGGGAAGAGACCAACCCCCACCTCACTGCAGCCTCCTTTCTTCAGGTGGTTGTAGAGAGTGAGAAGGTCTCCCCTGAGCCTTCTCTTCTCCAGACTAACCAACCCCAGTTCCCTCAGCTGCTCCTCACAACTCTTGTGCTCCAGACCCTTCCCCACAGGGATTAGAGGCAAGGAGGACAATCAGCCCAGCCAGAAGGTTCCACTTAGAGGTTCCATCAGCTATCACTGTCTCTTGGTTTCATTTGGAACCTGTTGTTGAGGGAGGCAGGTGCTTGCAGAGGTGTGTGCCTTTAGCCCAAGTTTTCAATGAGTATCTCCAAGACATCCTTTTCAGATAGCCCAGACTTCTCTGCAGAGATTCCAAATCTGTCTGGACACACTTCTGTGTGCCCTGGCCTAGGGAATCCTGCTGTGGCAGGGGGGTTGGACTAGATGATCTTTGGAGGTCCCTTCTTCTGTGAATCTGTGAAATTAAGCAGAGCTGGAGGAAAGAACATCCAAACTCAAAATAAAGAAGTAGGAAGAGTTGGCCCTGATCATGATGATATTTTTACCCTTAAAAATGATTTCACTTGCCACATTGAAAATACTTCTTGCAGAGAAACTGCCACCAGCTGTCATTTACCTCTAGTCCCTGTGTTTGTTATTTACAGAACAAGCTTATTCTGCTTCCAATACCTAGGTTTCCCAATGATGCAAACATGAGATAGATCAGTAAAGAAGTAAGACTTGTCACTTCAGACCAAAGATTCCTGTAGCCCAATAAACATCTCCTCTGTAACAGTGGCTAGCAGAGGATCTTGGGTGGAAAAGAAGGAGTAGAGAAAGAGCAAGCAACACTAAGTCATCTTTCCACTGGAATATACTCCCAGCTTCTGGAGAGTTTTAGGGACTTCTACAGTCCTACTATTAGAAAATATAGGTATAAATCAATTAATTTCATGTCCTGTGGGCAAAAGCCCCAATCATCTGCTTTCCATTTCATTTCTATGTTTCACTAGAGAGTGTACAGCAGCTAGCTAACAGACTCTTGCAGGTAGAAGGTGCTATTGAACTGCAATGCTTCTCAAACCATCTGGTGCATGCTGCAGCTGCAGCTTTGCTCCTGAGAAATGAGAGGTGCAGTCTTTTCAGGGCACCAAGTGGTTATTGACTCCATTTGTACAAAGAAGGGTGGCAAAGCCAACCATCAGCATCTGCCCCAAGTCCTTGCTTGCACTTGTAAGGCCATGTCATTTCTCATACCATTCACATCACCATGCACTGATGTACTTCAGAGCAGTGCACTGGAAGAGATGTCTAACATCTCTCAGATGCTTTCTTTCCCCTCTCCTCCCTTGGGTGGTGTTTTATTTGACAAGGTTTTGTTTCTGTTTCTAATGTAGATGCTGCTGAGCCTCTAGGACTGAGGTGGAGAGTTCAGGAGGCACATCTTGTACTCTCAGGGAAAGGTGTTCAGGGTTGTGATTGCTGTTATTTCCTGGGGGAGCTTGGCTGTCACAATTATCTGCCAGAGAATTATGTAGTAACTTGCAAAGATATTGTACCTGGGATTCTGGATGTCACCAGCTGTGCTGGAACCTTAGGCCTTTTAGCAGAATTAGTTTGGGGAAAAGATGATATGGAAATAGCAGAGCACAAATCAGAGCCAGCCTCTTACCTTCTTCCATACAAATCACTTCTGCTTAATTAGGTGTAACTTCCCATCCATTAAGCTTCACAAATTCCAGGAACAGGCTAGGAATTAGTATCCTAGATTTACATATGGAAATCCAAAGCCATGGAGAATCCATTATCCAACATCCTATGGGAAATAAAATCACAGAATCACAGAGTATTAGGAGTCCTGACAGCCACAAGGTTGTCCTCTTAGCCAGTTAAACAAGCCTAGGTTACATGAGCATGTCAGAACAGGGTGGAGAGCAAAGTTGCCAGTTCATAGAGGAGAAGATTCCCTAAATATGCAAAGAAGCAGCTCCTGTCTCACCCTGTGTGATGCCTGCCCCAGTGAAGCCAGGAGATTGCACACAGTAATCACAGAATCATAGAGTGGTTTGGGTTGGAAGAGACCTTTCAAGATCACCTGTTCCACCCCCCTGCAGTCAGCAGGGACATCTGCAACTACAACAGGTTGCTTACAGCCCCAGACAGCCTGACCTGGGATGGTTCCAGGGATGGGACATCTCCCACCTCTCTGGTCAACCTGGGGTAGGGCCTCACCACCCTCAGTGGAAAACATTTCTTCCTTACATCTGGTCTAAATCTCCTCTTTTAATTTCAAACCATCACCCCTTGTCCTGTCACAAGAGGCCCTGCTAAAATATCTGGCCCCATCTTTCTTTAAGTACTGAAAGGCTGCAAGAAGTTCTACCTGGAGCCTTCTCTTCTCCAGACTGAACAATCCCATCTCTCTCAGCCTGTCCTCACAGCAGAGCACAGCCCTCAGATCATTTTTGTGGTCTCCTCTGGAAGGAACAGGAGCAGAACCTCCCCTTAAGACTATTCATCTCATTAGTTATTAACTCATCAGTTCCTCTTTTCACCTCTATTCTTGCTGCACTGGTTTCTCTGGATTCACAATTGCAATGAGTGCAACAGCACCAGAAGCAGCTTTTGCACTCACCTGCAGAGGAAAGAGGGAACTGTTGACTGTCAGCCTCTACAGGGTGATGTGGGCACAAAGCAGGACATCAGAGGGGTTTCTTTATCCCAACTGAAATATTAAGAGTGATCCTCTATTCATGTGACAGGACCAGCAGTGAGACAAAGCAGAAGAGCAGTGATAAAACCTGCTGGTCTTGATAAGGAAATCCAGGTTGCCTAAAGCCAGCTAAGTGCTTTCCCCATCACTTCTGCACAGTGCTGGGAAGAGCAAAGCAGGAGAGGGAGAGAGTGATCACCTAAGGAGCAGAGATAATTCAAAGTGTCATTCCCTTGTCACACATGGTGATATTGTTAACACATTTCCTCAAAGCCCTTACATGCTGATGTGAGGCTAGCAGGCTGCTTGCTTGAAGCTGCAGTGTGCCTCTTGTAACACAGCCAGTTTGTTAATAGAGAGATCTATAAATGTTGGCAGCCTCCTTCCATTTTCTGGTGGAGAGATAGCTACATCCTCAAATTCATGGTGGTTCTCTGGCTGGCTCCAAAGTGGTGATGAGGAGGCTGGGTTTGGAGCTGCTATGGAGGCAGCCCACCCATCCCAGCCCTCAGCTGGCTGCTCTCAGCACTGGAGTCACTGGAACTCAGTAGTAGGAGGAAAGATTTCTCCTAGTGAGTAATTACCTGTGTGTGACAACAGGCTTTGGTCTCCTGAGCAGTTCTTCAGCAGCATTGAATTAACTGAGGAGGAATCTGTGAGTGTGTCTGGAGAACAGATAGAAGAAGTTCAAAAGTTGAGCATGTTGTCTAGGCTGCTGCTCACTCCACACCAGGAGAAGAGCTGCTGTAGAGTTGAGATTTTCCTGAGCCACCTGTTGCACACATTCAAAAGAAAAGGCTGCAAAATAATGATGCTCTTTCTGAAGGCAACCCTTGGTTTGCTGAGTGAAACCTGAAGCTTCTTAGCTGAGGGACCTGGGGCTGGGTAGCCTGAAAAAGAGCAGACTGAGAGAGGATCTTCTCAATTCTTATCAACATCTGAAGGGTGGGGACAAGAAACTAGGGCCAGACTCTTTTCAGTGGTGCCCAGCAACAGGCCAAAGGGCACTGGGCACAAACTGGAACCCAGGAGGTTCCACCTAAACATCAGAAAGAGCTTCTTTGCTCTGAGGGTGCCAGAAGCCTGGCCCAGACTGCCCAGAGAGGTTGTGGAGTCTCCTTCTCTGGAGATTCCAAACCCAGCTGGACATGATCCTGCTGTGGGTGACCCTGCTTTAGCAGGGGGAGTTGGACTAGATGATCCCCAGAGGATCCTGTGGATCCAACCACTTATTATGGGGCTGTGCAGTACAGGTGCTATAGCAACAGTTGTCCAATTTCTGCTTTTCATCATCAATATCCATCATACTATAAAGGGCAACTACTTCAGGTCAGAATCTTAAATAGTAGTCACAGCAGAAGGGAATAAGGGAAGATGAAGAATTTTCAAGAGAGTCCTTGCTGATAATGTGTTGTGTCAGGCTAGATTGTTACATTGGCTAACTACTGGGGGTTTGGGTTATTTGGGAATAAAATCTGAAGCCTATTCCTTTATGGGAGACTGAGCAGTTGGATTTTCCCAAAACTTTTGCATGCTTGTGTGAAAAATGATGTGAAATCTATGACAGGCTCTGAATGCTGGCAACAGATCCATCAGTCACAACTGGAGCCCAATAATCCCACAGTATTTATAGAAAAGTCCAGTGGAAAATGAGCCTGGTCAACTTAATTTTACAGCAATTTCCTTATCTAGAAAATGATTCAGTTTTAATTAAAGATGCTGTGGCTATGCACTCCACACAGACAGAAAGTACACATCATTATTTTTTGTAGATATCCACTGATGCTTTGAAAGCTTCATTATACTTTGTCATGCTATGAATCTCCATACTGGACATCAGAGTACAGTGGCTAGAGAACTGGAAATTCACATTAACTCTTTGAGAAGCCTAAGGGTGCCTTGAAGATCCTACAGTCTAGACAACTGCTCAAAGAGGCTATCACACCCATGCAAGATGAGGAGGCTTTGCTGTGCTCAGACAATGCATTTGTGAGTGAGCTAGGAACAGATCCAAGGTCCTACCTTCCTGCTCCACACTGCTTGTGTTGGACCATGTGAGGTAACCCTTTGGGACAGATACATTGCTTTTGACTTTTTACTTTCTCCATTGGTTCTTTGTACATTTTGGGTCCTGCAAAAGGAAGGAAGCAACTACTCTTAGAGGTGAGCTTTAGCATTAGCAGGAAAAGCCATGGAACTCTTCTTTCCTTTTACCTTTGCTGTTGATAAATATGTTCTGATGGACTACTCAGTTCCCCATTCCTGGAGATATTTAGTAGCCTCCTTTAATGGCTGGTGATGCACAAATTGGTTTTAATATCAATAATGAACCATTTGGATGGCATTCAGATCCCAGATCTGCCAGAAAAAATTTGCTACATGTCAGGATTTATTGAGTACAATACAAAGAGGTTGCCAAAGAGGCTGGAGTTCCTTCAGCAGCAAAGTAAACAGATGGTCCCAGGAAAGTGAGCACATTCTTAAACACTGAATTGCTTTTGGACAGAATGGAGTCACATCTGCCAGAGCTTGCTAGCCAGGAGCATGGAGGAAGGGAGCCATCAGAAACTAATGTCACATTCTTCAAGCTCTTCCACTTCATATTGATATTAGTCATCCAATAGGAATGTTCCAGAATTGCCAGGTGTCCTTTTGGTTAGCCAGTTTTGGGGGAAGGAGACATGATTAACAGTTAGTAAGTGGCTACACATATGCACTGTGGTCTGAAGTGTTCGCTGCTAAATATAGCCTGGTAGGCCATCCCTGTCCACCTGGCCTGCAGCTAAAATGGGAGATGCTCCTCATTTCACAGAATCTGTTTCTGATTTCTCCTACCAGAAGCCAAAAGATGATCTTGCAAATGTGCATGTTCCTCTGAAAGACTGGTTGGGAAAGAAGGCACCAGAGCTGGGAGCGCACAGTGAGCACAGCACAATTGTTCTGGAGATCTTCTCAGACTTAGCACAGTCAGGGGGTCAGGATCAGGGTTAAGGTGGCAGAAGGAGCAGGATATGTTAGCACATATGTAGATCTTATGAATGGTAAAGGATCTGTGCTTGTGCAGTATTTTGCAAACAGAAACTGCAGGCTAAGGGAAAAGACTGACTTATGCTTCAACTGCATTCGAACAACAGAGTGGGAAATCATCCAGGTATGTGAGGTAGACACATCCTCTGCTTCAGACAAAGTCTTCAGAGGTGTGAGATAAGGTTCTAGGTCTTTGTCTAGCTTTGCAAAGAGTAAAAATGTCACTAAGTCCTCTCCATGACTCAACTTCCCACCATAATACAGGAGCAGCATGTTTGTATTCTAGGCAAAACCCCCTCAAAGTAGGAAACACTCCCAAAGGAGGTGCAACAAACCCTTTCAGCTTCTACCTCCAGCCCCTACAGTGACAAAACCCAACTGAGCAAAACCACGAGGGGAAGATGCTCAACACCTTAGAGTGGCAGCCAGCATCTCCCCAGAGCAGGACCACAGCAACTCCCCTGCCAAGGTGAAAGGAATCAAAGCTTTCAGTCACACATCTGTGTGGTGATGGGGACATGGGTAACATTCTCTGGGCTGTGTATGAGCAGGAAGTCAGATGATATGATCACAACAGTCCCCTTCGGCTGCACCGTCTCTGACTGGGCCTCTGTGCTTACTGGGGGGGTTCCATCTACATGTAGAGAGCCTGTTTCATCTCTGGTTTAACTCAACTGACATCAGTGAGTTACACCAAGGATAAATTTGGCCTTGTCACTGGCTTTTGTGCTGTAATTCAGTTCCTCCTTTGTTTAAGGCTCTTGGCAGCTTCATATATTATAAGTGCTGCCTACCTAGTAAATGCATTTCTATGAGCAAAGAAAAATATGCTAATGTGCATATTCCTACTTTGTCTCTTTCTTGGTACCAGTTAATCAATCACACAGAATGTTTGTGACACTTATTAAAGGGAATGAGCAGATAAAAGCACATGACTTTCTTTGCTGAGACCCTGATAAGTTGGAAATACAAAGGATTTTACCAAAGGGAGTCAGTGTGTACTAATGGGTAGAACAAAGAGCAGAGAATGAAAAAGATGTTGAATGTGGATCCTGGTTCTATTAACAATCCTTGTGATCTTGGGTAACTAAGCTATTCCCTGTGCTTTATGTGTGTGACCAGTTCCAATCTGGAAGCCATGCTTCAGTTGAATATCATTAGGCCAATCATTCTTTTACATAAAATACTGTTGTGCTGTCAGCTTTTAATTCCTATCAGTCAGGAATCCAGATTAAAATCCTGGAGCTTGGATCTGGGAAGATTATGTTTTCAGGCTGTGTTCAGATGCCTCTTCAAAAGAAAAGCAAATCCCAAAATGTGGTGAATATTACTTATCTTTTCTTCCTTTCATTTCCTTCTGGATTCACTGAGTGGCAAACCTGCAAATCTTTATTCCACCTGGTTGCATGGTATACAGTGAACAGTCTGCTCTTCAGCTGAAAATTCCAAGGGTGTTGATAAACCTCTGGAAGTTCCAAGTTGAGGAGCAGAATGGATATTGATCCAACAAGCAGCATTTCTCAGAAGATATACCTTCCTTTTTTTTTTTGCTCTTTCCAAGAGGAGGAATTCTGCCCCAGTGCTGTGAGCTCCAGCACAGACAATAGCAACAGCCTGAGGGACACATGCTGCCTTTGCAAAGCTGGAGGAAAAGCAGCACTCCAGCCCAGTTGCCATGGGGTAGTTGTCCTGGTTTGAGTTAGAACAGAACTCATTCTGTTCACTGGTTTTACTTTTGAGCTCAGTCTCTTCTCAGTCTCTGCACTGTCTGAAGTTAACAGCATGTTCTCACAGACAGTGTCTGCTTCTAGCAGTGAGAACACTTGATATTTAGAGTTAGTCCCAAGGGTTGATGTGCAAACCAGGGTCACTGCTAAATCTTCTGTCCCACATTGGGGTGCAATAAGTACTAGGTGACACCTGCTAGGAGGAGGGGAAAGGAGAGGTGACCCTAAACTGACCAACAAGGGATTCCATGGGTGTCATATTCAGGATAAAGCTGAGGGATCATGAGGGTCAAGCCTCTTCTTCAGTGGCCAGTGTCTGAGGAGGACTCTGTCCCTTCTGCCTGTGATCCAAATCTGTGTTCCTGAATCCAGTTCCAGAGTCCAGCTCCAGAACCTGGTTCCCAACAGCCACTGAATTCAGTCTAGGACTTCCTCAGTGCTGCCACAGCATCAGTGGTGATGGTGATGTTGTTGCCATCTGGGGGTTGGGTTAGAGATTGGGTCTTTAGCTATTTCTATATATATTTTTTTTATTGCTGTTCTTTTCATTCAAGTAGTTTTAGTTTTCTTTCCCAATCCAGAAGTCTCTCTCCCTTATTCTCCTTCTTTTGCCCTTTGGGAAGGGAGAGAGGTTCACAGAGAGCATCTGTCACTCATTTAGTAGCCAGCCCAGCTGTAACCAGTGACAATTGTCCAGGTGATAGCTTTTGTGGTGTGTTTCAGCCTGAGGGACCTCAGGAACCTTCATAGACTAATTGAGTTCTTATTCACACTTCTCCTTACATATCCCAACTCCAAATGTCCCCATCCTGAGGTGAGCAGAGAGGTGGAAGCTGTCTTAAGTGCACTATTGTGCAACTGGAGTGGACAGAGCTAGTCCACAGGCTTGGCTCTGAGGCACAATCCTGTTCCTGGGGGTGTGTAGATTCAGTGCCATGGGACACCACTGCTCCTTGTGCTGCTCCCAGGCAGGCAATGTTGGTCCTGAGGCTGCCTTCAGTGCTGCTCACATTAAAGATCAGGATTGCAGAGCTGAGAAAAGAGAAACATTTTGTGGGCTTGTTCTTGTGTTCCTTTTTCCTTTCATTATTTCCTGTAG
This sequence comes from Galbula dea, assembly GCA_013399015.1. Lineage (NCBI taxonomy): Eukaryota > Metazoa > Chordata > Aves > Piciformes > Galbulidae > Galbula > Galbula dea. Next base: position 807,570 of record VWZX01006857.1, on the reverse strand, counting down.
GCTGCTGTGTAACTTTTCACTAGCTTTTGAAAGGCAAATGTTACAAATGGCCTCTGAGAAAAAACACTGCTTGCCTCTGCAAGTTAATTTAACAGTTGAGAGTGTATGAGATGGTGACAAGTGGCAGGGCACACTTACCCCTAGAGCAACTCCCTCCTCTGAAAGCTGGCCCTCCAGTAACCAGGGAGGCTGGGTGACTTCTGCCTCAGGCTTTTGGCTTCATCAGAAGAGGGTTTGCCAGCATGGCTGAGCAGGTTACCTCTCAGGGGAATGAATAAAGCACATGGCCTTGTGCTTCTCTGAGGAGCCTCCAGCTCACAGGGTGATGCCCTCATATGCACATTGCTTCTCCACAGGAGGAGCATGGAAGAGGAGAGGTGCAGGTCCCAAGGAGAGGAATGAATTATGGGAGGTGTGTGGATTCTGGTCTTGGCATTGCTTGGAAGCAAGGGGTGAGATCTGCCATTTTTTCACCAGGTTTAAATTGTACCTGGTCTGGGAAAGGACAGAAGCAGCCAATGGGCAGAGTGTGGTCAGCCATGAAGAAGCTGAGCTCTTGTCCTGGCTTTGATGCTGCTCTGTTAGCACCAGGCAAATCATTTTCCCTCTCTCATTTCCCCATCTGCCAAGCTGGGATGATGGGGCTGCCCTGTTTCATACCATTCTTGGAGGTTTGCACATGAACAGTGATATTATTGTTATTATTAAGGAATCTGGAAGTGAGCTGGTTCACTGCTGCAACAGCAGGAGAGCATAACACCTCCAGTGTGGTTCTTAGGTGGCTGTTTGAAACATATGCTGTTGTTACTTTGACTTCCTTGTATGTTCTCTAAATTCCTCCCTTTTGGTCAGAACAATTAGGTTATGAAGTTTGGAAACTGAAGGCATGCAGTGGAAATGCTCAGGAATGACTAATTTTGAGAGGGTTTTTACAACAAAGAAGTTCCAAATGTAGTTAAAGGCCTGACTGTTAATGAATGAAAAAAAGTAATTTGGGTCCTACCAGCAGTGCAGGAGGTACTTTTATTAGGTAAAGCAATGCAAAAGTTTGGCATGGGTTCAGCAATAATAAAAGAGCAACTATAAAGAGTTAATTATCTCTGATCCCTAAAGGAAGTATATCTTTCCTATCACCATGGAGGCCCTTTGTAGTGCAGTGCTGGGAAAAAAACACAACATTTTGGCTGAGAGCCCAACACCTGGCCTGGGAATCATGTTTTACAGTGGCCAAAGATCATCAGCTTCTACCAGATAGAGTGCTAATCATGTGAAATCAGTGCTGAAGTGACCTCCTTAGTAGCACCACCAAGTAAACTCCATAACATTCTTTTATGGGGGAAAAATAAAAGGAGATGAGGCTTGGAGTGATGGTGTTTGCCTTGCTTTGATCTGGAAATAAAAGTGTCAGGGTGGTTTGCTAAATAATAAAAAAGAAAGGTATGGCTGGTGTGGGTCTAACTCTGCCTTCTCAAGGAAATAAAACCACACAGACTCTGTCATCTGGGGGGAAAAAAGAAGAGATTAGAAAGAAAAAACCTGTGGAGCTCTTTAGGAAATACTCCCTCTTCTCCCATTCACTCCAGCTGAATATTTCTGGTTTGATTTTTGCCATAAAACTGGATAGTGGTGAAATATTTTTATTTACATGTAGCCTATCCCAGGGGTGCTGCAAGTGCCTCCTGACTCCACACTCCTTGGCAGCCTGGCTGGTGGCAACCTGAGGTTTGAACAGGAATGTTCATAGGTGTCATGTAAGCATGGATAAAGCAAAGGAGTTTTAAGGCAGCAAATTGTACCCAAAAAAACCCCCATTCTTCCAACAAGTTTTCTGTACCAAAAGGGTTGCCAAGCCCTGGAACAAGCAGCCCAGGGAAATGGTGGAGTCACCATCCCTGGAGGGGTTTAAAAGATGTGTAGATGTGGTGCTGAGGGCCATGGTTTAGGGGTGACCTGGCAGTGGCTGATGATCTGAGCAAGGTTCAGACATTTCTGGAAGGGAAGGACCCCACCACTGAGGACTGGGGCTGAAGCACCCTCCCTCTGCCTGGTCCTGTCTGAGCATGGGGGTCCATCAGAAGAAATGAAGTTCACTGTCTGCTGCAGCTCCTGGGAGAGAAAAGAGGAGGGAGGCCTCTGGCAGCAAATCCAGACTGACATTTAGGGCTGTTTGGCCCTGAATCAGGTGTCATCAGCTTGATGAGAGGAACAGAAAGCCAAAAAAAGCAGGTAGTGTCTTGAAAAGAAAGTGACAAATGTGGAAAACAATTTCTGTCCTCATTTACTTTGCTAGAAAATAAATCTTACTTTAAAAGCAAATGAATAAACCCCCAAATTTCCATTGCAAATGCTTTGCAAACCTAGGAGAAATCCTTCCCAAACCAGGGGGAAATAGTTCTCTTTTGTAAGGATTTCATTTCATCTGCCCCTGCTCAGAAATTCAAGTGGGAAAGCAAGGCTGCCCTTTATTATGCATGCCAGCCACCAAGTCCCTTCCATCCTTTAATAAGTGTGTCACAACACCTTTTTCAGATGCTTGATGGTAGAATGCAGAGGTTAATTGGTTATGGAAATGGCTGCTAATGTTAGAAGTATGAGGATAATTTGTTCCCCTCCAGTGGGAAGGAGATGTGGTGGCAGCACATCAGCTCTTCCATCCCTCCCCACTCCCTGCTCCAAGGCAAGGCTCCCTACTGTCCCCACCACTGTGGACATGGGATGCTCTACTAGGATGTGTTGGTGATCTTCCCCTCCACCCTGGGCTTCTCAGCCCTCACCCCAGTTCTGCATAAGCTGCCACAGTGGAGGAGGAGAGCTCATGTCATAGAATCATAGAATTGCAGAGTTGGAAGGGACCTTAAAGATCATCTAGTTCCAACCCCCCCTGCCTGGCAGGGCTTCTCAGTACCTTCCAAATCTCCCAGGAGGAAGAAGTGAATCCATCTTCCATGAGCTCCTACCCCAAGGATATCTGGGTGACTGTGTCCCTCCTGCCCCCAGTCAGTCAAACACCCATGCCCTGGGGGTGATGGTGCTGCTTGCATTGCATCTGCCACCCACATACATTTAAGATCTGCTCTCTGCTGCTTCCAGAGCCAACTTTCCCATAGGAAAATTCCTCTTAATGGGAATGAACAGTAGCCAGATACAAGCTTTTAGGCCATGAGAGACTTTGGATGCACTTCTGCATCTTTGGTATTTCTGCTTCCTAAAGGATGTCCTCCCTTGTGCTGGTATTTTCAGGTGCCTGTGTGAGTAGCAGGCAGGCAGCTCCTCACCTGGCTCTGCTGTGACAGTGTGCCCTGTGCTGGTGAGCTCCAGTGCTTCTGAAAGCCAAACCTCTGTTTGGCTCTTTGGCCCTGGCCCAAAGCCCTGAGTGAAGTGACCCTTGGTTCCCCATGAGGGAGGAGACTTGGTCCCTGATGCAGGCAGAGCCTCTCCACCCCCCACAGGGGTGGCTCACTGGCCATGGATGGCAAGGATGGCATGATACATGATGCATGGCACAGCAGGAGGGCTTGGAGGATCTGTTTGGGGTGGTCTGGATACATTCTGGCCCTCACTGGTGTCTACATGTCTTGAGATTCACTAGAGCTGCTCTTTGGGTTAGCATCATTCTATAACATCAACTTCTTCTCTAGGGAAGAAACACATATGTTACCAAGTCTCCTCTGCTGTATTCACCTATGGTTTAAATCAGCATCCAAAGTGCAGCCAGGCCCAAGATATCAGCATTGCAACACTGCAATTTGCAGGTTGCCCTTGCTCCATAATAAGGGACATCACTTTGGCAAAGGAAGAGTTAACAGTCCCCATAGACATACTTATGTTTATAACATACTCATCAAAAGCTTTTAACCCAGAATAACATTTACATGAAGGCTGCAGAGCTCCATCATGCTGCTAATGCTTACAAGATTTCCCTAAATACTTTTCCAGCAGCATTTCCTACCAAGAGAGAGCAGAGAGAATAAGTGAACCAGAGCTGGGGGAGCTACCCCTGCAGGCATGAGGAGGTTACAAGAGCTGGCACATGCTTTAGCCCAGATTAGCCCATAATAAAACTGGGCTTTAGACAGTTTTACTTCCCAAAAAATCCTTCTGTCAGTCAATTTTGTCTTGCACATGTCCTTCCCAGAGACACACCTTGTTGGTCCAGCCTTGTGAGATCCATTCACTTGCACACCTCTGTGGGGTGGGAAGCTCCAGGGGCCACATACTCCAGCATGGGCTGATCCAGGGCAGCTAGAGAGAGAGTCAGGCTGTGTGCAGCCAGGCTGGGGCAAAGGGATCCTGGCAGATCAGCTCCTTGGACCTTCTGGAGAGGGTCCAGAGCAGGGCCACAAAGATGGTCAGAGAGCTGGAGCACCTCCTCTATGAGAAAGGTTGAGAGAGTTGGGATTGTTCAGCCTGGAGGAGAGAAGGCTTCAGGGGAACCTTACAGCAGCCTTCCAATACCTAAAGGGGACCTTCAGAAGGTGGGGGAGAGAGACTCTTTACCTGGGTAGAAAGCAATAGGAGAAGGAGAAATGGCTTCAGACTGAAGGAGGGAAGATTTAGATTGGATCTTAGGAAGAAATTCTTTACCCTGAGGGTGGTGAGACACTGGCACAGGTTGCCCAGAGAGGTTGTGGCTGCCCCAGCCCTGGCTGTGTTCAAGGCCGGGTTGGATGTGGCCCTGGGCAACCTGGTCTAGTGTGTGGCATCCCTGTCCATGGCAGGGGGGTTGGAACTAGCTGATCTTTAAGCTCCCTTCCAACCCAAACTATTCTCTGAATCAATGATCTCCCACACCTCGAGGAGGCAGATGCTTGAGACTTTACCACCAAGACAAAGCACTCAGTCAAGTGCCACCCTACCAGGGAGGAAGGACACAACTTGCAGTGCTGTGCTGAATGCATTTGGCTTTCCTTTACATCTCCAGTGAAAAAAAAACAAACAACTGAAATCTCCTGCCATTTCATTCATCCTTTTCAAAATGAGTGAAAAAGGCTCCTCTTTCCTCCAGCTTCCTCATTCCCTAGTCCAGTAAATAATGTGCCACTTCAATGTCCACATTTCCCTTGATGGAAATTTATTGCAGCAGAAGCACTGTTAATTTGGCTGCATGGCTTCCAGGTGGGCTGTGCTGGAGCAGTGTGTGAGCTCACTGTCTTGCCAAAATTCCTAGGTCCCCAGCCCCAAGGAAATGAGCTGGCATCTGGCAAGGGGAAGCATCCAGCTGAAAGTCTCAGCTACTGAGAGCAGGGTTTTAGTTGCTAACCTCTGTGTGCTTTAGAGTATTCTAGTTATCAAACTGCAAGGCTGGATCTCTGAATCCAAAATGAGCCACAGAATCATAGAACCATCAAATGGTTTGGGTGGGAAGGGACCTTCAAAGGTTATCTAGTCCAACCCACCTGCAGTGAGCAGGGACATCTGCAACAAGATCAGGTTGTTCAGAGCCCCAAACAACCTGAATTGACATAGTAACTGGAGCCAATAGGATTTGATAGACTCATAGATTCATACAGTGGTTGGGGTTGGAAGGGACCTTAGAGATCAGCTAGTTCCAACCCCCCTGCCATGGGCAGGGATGCCACACACTAGACCAGGTTGCCCAGGGCCACATCCAACCTGGCCTTGAACACAGCCAGGGCTGGGGCAGCCACAACCTCTCTGGGCAACCTGTGCCAGTGTCTCACCACCCTCAGGATAAAGAATTTCTTCCTAAGATCCAATCTAAATCTTCCCTCCTTCAGTCTGAAGCCATTTCCCCTTGTCCTGTTGCTTTCTACCTGGGTGAAGAATCTCTCTCTCTTTTTTTACCATGGTAAATTCTTACCTGGAGGCACCAGCATATTTAGTCCTGCCATCATGGGACCATTACCTACCTGGAGCAGCTTAATTTACACACTCTCCAACACCTTTAAAATGCTTTATAACCTTGAAACTCCCCTGACAACAAATACTCTCCACTAGCATATGCCAGCAAGGGAACAGTGCCTCATAGCCATACCAATTAAGACTGAGCATTTCATGTGTCTGTGGTATTTTTTATTGAGGTACTGTCTATCTTTTTAACTAGGTTTGTTTTTATTGAAGCAAAAACCTGCCCTTTCAGATGAGCAGGCTGGTCTATCAGAGCTGACATTTAGTGGAAAACAAAGTGCAGGCATGAGAAGGTTACAAGAGCTGGCACATGCTTTAGCCCAGATTAGCCCATAACAAAACTGGACTTGTCTAGTTTTACTTCCCAAAAAAATCCTTCTGTCAGTAAATTTTGTCCTGCTGGTGAGCAGAGTAAGAAGCCAGAGCAGCAACTGTACTCAGCAGCTGCAGAAAATAAGGGTTTGAGGTTTAGTCCTTTGTATCCATTCCAGAATTGACAAAACAGGTCAGGGCTGGCTACAGCTGTAAGCTCAGTGGCTTCATCTATGGTGGCTTTATGGGTTTGCACCAAGGAGGACTGTAAGAAAGATGAGGACAACCTTTTTAGCAGGGACTGTTGTGACAGGACAAGGGGTGGTGGTTCTCAACTGAAAGAGGGAGATTTAGACTAGATTGAAGGAAGAAAGTTTTTACTGCAGGTGGTGAAACACTGGCCCAGGTTGCCCAGAGAGGTGGGAGATGTCCCATCCCTGGAACCATTCCAGGTCAGGTTGTTTGGGGCTCTGAGCAACCTGATCTAGTTGCAGATGTCCCTGTTCACTGTTGGGATCTTGGACTAGATGACCTTGAAATATCCCTTCCAACTCAAACCATGCCATGATTCTGAGAGGAAATGTTTGCTGTGCAGCCTGAGGCAAGGAGCTGAGCACAGTCCCTTCTCCAGGAGAGAGTGTTGACCCCAGTGTCACCCAGTGTGCCCAGGTAGTCCAGAAGGCCAACAGCATCCTGGCCTTGTAACAGCAAGAGGGTGGTCAGCAGGACTAAGTGCCTTACCTTGGAATAACCTCTGCTCCCAGCAGGATTTGGTCCATGGGAGCTGAGCACCTCCTAGGCTGTCCATTAGGCCTGGCAGGATGTTGCTTTGCTGGTTACTGATTACAGCAAACTTGGCCATGAAACCAGGATCCTCTCCTCTCTCTCTCTCTCTCTCTCTGTGCAGCTGCCATTGGGATTGGCAGGAACTTTAAGCTTTCTTAGCTGTGGGTTTCTAATGGCCTTTTTGGACCATTGTTGGTAAGCAGGTTTTATTATCCATGTCCAAATAATACTAAATTAATGATGCAGCCTAAACTTGAGCAATAGATATCCCTTTGCAATCCTGACATTTACTAACCAGCAGGGGAGACTTTTCCTGGCCTGTGTTGCTTGTGTCCTAGGGTCAGATATTGGCTCCTAGCTGCAGGACAAGGCTCCTTTCTGTTCAGCACTGTCCAAAGACAAAGAGGGAAGCCACAATGTAGCTTTATGTGGAGATAAAGCAGGCAGGAGTCAAACTGGAGGCAGGAGAATGGGTCTTGAAATCACAGAGCAAGTGGGCTTTGCATGAGGTGGACACTGGGAAGGGACTGAAAGAGTTCTTCTGCAAGTGAAGGAGTTGTAATCCCAAGGTTTTGGGACTATCCTCACTCAGCTGTGTGGTCTTGTTGTGTTTGAAAGGGTTTGGCAGCTGCTCTCAATCCCATGCAGAGTGAGCCAGTGGAGGCCTTCAGCATCCCTGCCTCCCTTTCCATGCCATGGGAAGGACCAGTCTCTGCCCAGGTTTGTGCTCAGACAGGGAGCACAGGAACTAAGCACAGAACCACAAAGGTTGCAAGACACCTCTAAGATCATCAAGTCCAACCATACTCATCACCAACATAATCAAATCCACAAAGTAAAGAATTTTAGGCAAAAATCTGCTTCTTAAGACTTCCAAGTCTGAGTGTATTTGCTCTGCATGCAATTGGCTTTGTTTGCTGGTAAATATTAATAGTGGAGCTAGTTAAGCTAAATCTTTGGAAGCAAAGCTTTCCCTCTGCAATTTAGTGCCTTTATCTCCCTATTCATAGACCCAACTCAAAATTCTTTACTCTTAACATCATCATCTGTTGTCATAGAAACTATTGCAATACCTAAGTACTCTAAATGACTGCAACTTGGCTGAATGGCAAGGGATCAAGCTGGACTGTGATGGGGGGAACACTTTACACAGGTATATCTATCAACAACAATTGATGGTGAGAAGAAGTAGTTGGTATCTCAACACAGCAGCATTCACAACACTCATTTTTATGCTACCAAATCACCAAAGGCTATTAACTGAACCTTTGGTTTATTGAGTGTGTTCTTTCCTAGGAGACATATAAACCAGGAGGCTCTTTGTTTTCCTTAAACAAATCTGTGGAGTCCAGTTCTCAACTCATTTTCCTGGGATTTCTTGGTGAGATTTCCTATGGAGATTTAGGGTTTACATTCCTGATTTCTTAAGTTGCTGTTTATTTGTGCATTGCTAACAAAGAAATAATACATCTGCTTGGTTTCCTGGGCTTAAGAAAACTAGCACCAAGCTCTGCCTCTTTAGCATCTGTACACCCATGGTCTCTTCAATATGCCTGGTAAAAATACATTCCCCAAAGGCAGATAGGTTTTAATTCTACAACCAGATATACACCTCCAGTCAGCCTGCAGTCCTTCAAGCCCCATCCATCTCTCTGAAGCATGTACAGCTCCCAAAAAGCAGAACAGAAGGTCAGTTGCAAGTTATCAGGGGTTTTTTCCCCCCTCCCATTGCTATAGCTGCAAAATGCCAGAAGAGCTTCAATCTGAAGCCTAAAGAAACTGTTATTCCTGCATCATCTCAGTGGAATGCAAAGCTCAGACAGGTCCTTAGGATGTGTAAATGTCACAGAGATTCAGTTTTGCTGAGAAGTCATTGACACTCCAGTGACAGCACAGCAGTATTTTGCTTCTGGTTCAGTACAAATTACAGACAACTTGACATTAGAGACCTTCAAATTGCAACAGCAGTCTGAAATCCTACATGATCAACTGACTCTCCCTATTTACAGGAACACAGCTTTCCTTTAGACATCTCTTCAGGGACAAACTGATGGGATGGAAACAGAATGAGGAGAAAAGCTGGGAAGTTTCTGATCCTTATGGTCCTTGCTTGCTCCATGCTGAAGCCTGTGAAGTGTGGCTGGGACTCCCCCTTGCAACATGCTGCACTTAAATGTTAGTGGCACATCCTTGAGCATTAATGCCCAGCCTCTGCTCTCTGAACTCCCCCTGCATAAAGCACAGGGACTCAACCTGTTTAAATCAGAGAAGACCTTAGCAGCACTTCCAGTCCTTCCTCATAGTCTTTATTTCAGATAATTGCCTGTGTTTCTATATGTTGTCTGGTGCCTTTGCAATTATCCTCTTATCTTTCTTCTTACACCTAATAACAGCCTAGTGACCATTCTGTTATGATGGCTGAATGCAGCTTGATTTGCTATTTTAAACAAGTCATTTACTGAAAGTAAAACAAGAGGAATCACAGCTCTACTAGGAACTACTGCAGGCCATGGCTCCAATTACTGCTACAAATTAAATGCAGAGTGTTGTGTCTGCATGGGGCCAAGATCTTGGGTGAGTGGCAAAAGGGCTGGAACAAAGAGTTTCACTGCCTGTGAGGTGAAGATATCATGCCATTCTCCCAGCTGAACCTCGTGGACATCAAGAGACAGTGCAAACATTGCTTTAAAGAGCACAGGAGAAAAAGGGTTAACCAGAGAAAAACCATGCCAGAATAAATAAAGTGCACTCTTGCCCCAAAGAGGGACTCTCTGACCTCAATTCCTACTGGCAAACAAAGACCAAATAAAAAATGCAGGAGTCATTTTCATGGCTACTCTGCCCATTTGTTGATTTCTTTGGGTTTGGGTGGGGATTTTTAAGCTGCTCCCAGCTGTGGCTGTGAGCTGCCTACAAAAGCACCTATCCCAAACCTTCATCAGAATAAAAATGAGTGGTTCTCTGCAAGCTCAAGCTGCATCTGCTGGGGATGCTTGGAGAGGGGCTGGGCCATCAGAAGGTGGACCTTGTGAACCCCCTTTTTGCCCTGAGAGAGGGCAGAGCTACTCCTTGGCATCTCCCCAGTCACCAGCAGGAGGTGGGGGTGGCTCACACCTGGGGACATGAGCACTCCCCATGAGGCCACACCTCAAATCTTGGGCCACTCACTACAAGAAGGGCACTGAGGCAGTAGAGTGTGTCCAGAGAAGGGCAACAAAGCTGGTGAAGGGTCTAGAGCACAAGTCTTGTGAGGAGCAGCTAAGGGAACTGAGGTTGTTTAGTCTGGAGAAATGGAGGCTCAGCAGAGACCTTTTCACTCTCTGCAGCTCCCTGAAAGGAGGTTGGTCTCTTCTTCCAAGTAACAAGTGATAAAACAAGAGGCAATGACCTCAAGCTGTGCCAGGGGAGGTTCTTATTGGATATTAGGGAGAATTTCTTCATGCAAAGTGCTGTCAAACCCTGGAACAGGCTGCCCATGTCAGTGGTGGAATCACCATCCATGGAGGTATTTAAAATATGTGTAGATGTGGTGCTGAGGGACATGGTTGAGTGGTGGATTTGGCAGTGTTAGGTGAACAATTGGACTGGATGATCTCAGAGGTCTTTTCCAACCATAATGATTCTATGATTCTCTGATGTCCAACCTGTCAGCCATGGGAGAACTTCAGCATTTCAATTCCCCTGTTAGCAGGATTGCCTTACCAGGATCAGAGAAGCAACAGCCCAAGTGACACCAAACTCCTAACTAGTGATGCTGCTTGGTGAAGGAAAGTCATTGCACCTCCTGGTGCCAACCAGAAGACAGGGCTTCTATTGCTTAATTAATTCAACTGTCATGAAATTAAACTATCATGTAGTTGGAGATGTGTCTGTTTTCTCAGGTGCAGTTATATTTGAAGAGCCCCCATGCCTGTTTAGCTGTGATCCCTTTTGGAAATAATTGGCAGGGGTTTGATTGATAATGTGTATTCCTCTTTAAAAGAAAACACACTATTTTTCATAATCAGAAGCTGAATGCATAATGAGTGCTCTGGTGCTGCCTTTAGCATCAGGTCTGTCAAACTGCACAGTTATTTCCATATTGATGCAAACTAAGATATTACACTCCCTCATTACACTGACATGGCACATCTTTCAACAGTCAGCTTCCAATCATACACTCCTTGCAAACAAAATTACCTTCATTTTCTCTTTTGCTACAGAAGGAACTAGCAGTGGAAATGTGCCCTTAACAAGCTAATCAACTAATTTTTAGAATATGCTTGAGCCATTTAATATTCTAAAAGAAAACAAGAAAAAAAGTTGCTAATGGCTATGCTGGCATAAACAGAAATAAATAGACAACTGCTTGACTGAACATTAGCATACTTAAGTTTTATCAAAGTCACAGTGGAATTCATTTTGCAAGTCAAAAACCCAAGATCTATTTGTAGCCATAAGCCCAACCACCTCATCTACTCTCTACATTTTTGGGCAGACCCCCTTGGTGATGAAGGTAAAAGATAAAAAAGGAAACTATCCTTTCCTGAGCCAAATTCTTTGAGCAATAAATTGATTTTAGTGGGACCAGGGTGTAAGGCTGCTGCTAATAGTTGGTGTGATGCTAATGGCCCTGCTGCTAGGAGAGAGAAGTCAGACTCTTGGTTATGGGCTGCCTTTCAGTGGGTTGGCAAAGAGCAAGGGTGATTCCCAAGCATCAGCCAGGGATGGGAAGAAGGGAGAGGCTGTTTGGCATGGCTAAATCCTAACTCCTGTCCCAAACAGGCAACCAGCAGCAGGGAGAGGTTTGGTGTCTTAAATGACCCAGTTCAATAAAAGAGGAAGGGTTGCAGGAAGCAGGCTGAAAGGGACAATAGGTCAAGAACTTTGACTAGGGGAAGCATTGCTAAGGTGGCAAACATCATGCAGGGAAGGTAGTGGATGTCAGGCTGAGGCCACAAAGTGCCTCACCAGCACATGGTCAGGTGCCCAAGCACCCCCTGGGAGCTTCACATGGCCAGGTGCCCAACCACCCCCTGGGAGCTTCTCAAAACCTCTCTGCTTCTGTCAGAAAACATATATTTGTTTGCTGCAGAAAGCTTCCAAACCCTGTGGAAAGATCACCATTCTGCCTCACATCCTATGGTCTGCTGCAAAAAGGTTTCATTGCCTAGCAGGGTATAGCTCTACATTTGCTACATATGTTAATTTGCTTTGGGAAATTCCTGGAAAAGCAAATTTTTGTGCTGCTATGGTGTTCAGGCAAACCTTCAGCATTTTGTCCTGGTCTGAGTATGGGCAGAAGTGACAGTCCTTCCCCTGTGCCAGTATCTGACTGCAAAACCCTAACCTGATAAGGGCCATACTGCTCACTGAGGCTGGTTGTGCCTGAGGACAGCCCTAGGCAGCACCTTCTCCTGAGGCAAAGTAGGAAACAGCAGAACCATCCTCATGTGAAGCAGAGATTGGCCAGGTACATCTGTGTGTCCTCTGTGTGCTTAGCAGCTTCAGCCAGAGCACAGGTACCTGCACACAACAGCTTCCCTCTTCTGATATCTACACACTGCACAGGACATGCAGAGCTCAACTTCCAGCCCAGTCTGGACCAGGAATTTGATTCAGCATTGTCAATTATCCCCAGAGATCATTAAGGTCATGTGGACTTTGAAGCTTGTGAGTTGTTCCTGAATACTTCCATGTCCAAACCATAGCTGTTCCATGCACAGGTCAATATATGGGGTGATTTACACATCTGAAACCAGAACCTGGTAGAAAAACTTAGTTTTCCAGCTGTGTGGCTAAATTTTAGTCACTCTATTTTGCACTTCTTTTCCTATAGGACATCTGACCCTGAAGGCCATTAGGCTATAAAACCTAATATTTTTATCAGCTGCATTTCCTTACATATCCAGGACAAAATATCCTCCAAAGTTGACAGCTGGATGGGAATGCACCAGCCTGCTCCCTGATGTGGGATTAAACATACTCTGTAGCAAGAGAAACATCTGTTTGTTCTTGAGCTGAGCAGCAACTGCCTCCAATGAGGGTCCAGAAGAGAAGAACAGCTCAGGATGAAAGCTTGCACTTCAGCTGTTAGGGGAAGGAATACATCCATGCTCCTGGAGAATATTTCCTCTTGACTGTAAAAATCAAGGCAGAGGCTATTGCAGTCAATGGGATGAAGTTTGGGGGTTTTTGGTTGGTTTTTTTTGGTATTTTATGGGATGAAGTTGAGTCAGAGGAGGTTCAGGTTAGAGATTAGAAAAAGGTTTTTCACCCAGAAGGTGATTGGGCTCTGGAACAGCCTCCCCAGGGAAACACCAAGCCTGACAGAGTTCAAGAAGTGTTTGGACAATGCTCTCAGGCACCTGGAGTGACTCTTGGGGTGTCCTGCATAGGTTAAGGAGCTGGGCTTGATGATCCTGATGGGTCTCTGACAGCTCAGTAGATTCTGTGGTTCTGTGATTCAATCCCCCAGCACCACCATGGCATGCCAGCCAGCAAATGAAACTGGAAACATATCCATCCTAAAATTCATAGAATGATAGGATTCATAGAATATTATGATGGATATGGAAACATATCCACCATAGAATCCTATCCTACTAGTGGAAAAGGCAGGCTGGAGAACAGGTATCCCAAGGTCTATGAGTGAGTTGTATCCATTGTGAATATCTTTTAGTCCAGAAGACAAAAAGGGATTTTGGATGATGAAAGTGGCTGTTGGGAAGAGAAGGGTGGAAGATCTCATGTGTTGCTCTGATTCTGGCAGCCTGTATCCAACCAAGAGGAGCATGTGGATGTGGAAGGGAATGCCATGTAAAATCAGAGGTTGTGTGCAGCCAGCCAAGGGAGGGCACTATTCAATATCTTTATAAACTACCTGGACACAGCACTCCAAGGTTTACTAAGTAGGTTTGCTGATGATATTAAACTGGGAGGAGTTGTTGACTCCCATGAAGGCAGAGAGGCCTTGCAGAGAGATCTGGATGGATTAGAGGACTGGGTAGTCACAAACCATATGAAGGTTACCAAGGGCAAGTGCCAGGTTCTGCACTTGGGAAGGGGCAACCCTGGATCAAACTACAGACTGGGGAATGAGAGGCTGGAAAGCAGCCCTGCAGAAAGGGATCTAGGAGTTTTGGTTGATGGCAAGTTGAATATGAGTCAGCAGTGTGTGCTGGGAGCCAAAAGGGCAACCAGGTCCTGGGGTGCATCAAGCACTCCGTTGCTAGCCAAGGGACAGAGGTGACAGTCCCACTCTGCTCAGTGCTGGTGAGGCCTCACCTGGAGTATTGGGTGCACTTTGGGGCACCACAATACAAGAAGGATATGAAGCTGTTAGAGAGCTTCCAGAGAAGGGCCACAAAGATGATGAAGGGTCTGAAGATGAAGCCTTATGAGGAATGGCTGAAACCACTTGGTCTGCTCAGCCTAGAGAAGAGGAGGCTGAGGGGAGACCTCACTGCAGTTTAGAACTTCCTCACCAGAGATGAAAGAGGGGCAGGAGCTGATGGCTTCTGTCTGCTGACCATCAACAGGACCCAGGGGAATGGCATGAAGCTGTGCCAGGGAGGTTCAGGTTAGACATTAGGAAAAGGTTTTTCACCCAGAGAGGGGTGGAGCATTGGAAGAGGCTCTCTAGGGAAGTAGTCACCTCTCTCATGGGCACCAACTCTCATGGAATTCCATAAGCATTTGGCCAATGCTCTTAGCCCCATGGGGTGACTTTGGGGTTGTCCTGTGCAGAGACAGGAGTTGGACTTGATGATCCCTCTGGGTCCCTTCCACCTCAGGACACTCTGTGATTCAGTGGGTAATGTGGTATGATGGTTTTGAAGCAGCTAGGCTGCTGTGGGGCACAGAGCAGGAGAGGCTCCTTTCCTCCCTTGCATCCTTCTTAAGAGGCTCCTCAGTTTGCAGGTTTAGATACAAATTTGTACAAAGAAGTGTGATAACTCTCCCTGAAACCTGATTTGATTTTCTCCCTTTGCTATCTTATCTGGCAGGGAGGAGATTTAAATCACACCAGATTATGAAGTGTTATCCTCTCTACTCAACCAGAATATCTCCAGACAGTCAAGCCTCCAGAGCTAAGCCTCAGGTTGCCTCTGCCTGTAAGTTTACATTTGGAAAGTACTTTTTACTGACTCTAAAGATACAAAGGCAGAGTCTTATGCCTGGTAATTTCTTTTACATAAATAACAATTCTGCAAAAGATCCCTTTAATGACATCAATTATACATAACTAAGTGCACTTTAAAGGCTGATTTCTTTTTATAGGGGGTTGTTTTGAAGCATCTTTGAATTCATTAAGAGTAATTTTCCCTTTATGAACTATAAAGCAAGTTTTTCCATAGAAGCTAAGCCCCCTGACAGGTACATTGTTCCACTTTCAGGTCTAGTTATTTATTTGCCAAATGTAGCAGATACAGAGCCTGAGAACAGCTGCATGGATATAAAAAGACAAGACTTCACCACCTTCTTTTTCCCAGCTGGTGCTTGTGCATGGGCTGTGCAACTGTGGGGATGTGGCATCAGGGACATGCAGGGAGCTGGCCTCCCTCTCCTAGGGGCTGGAGGCTGCAGATAGCCCAAGCTGCCTACACAGTGGAAGGAAATCTAAGAGTTGAAATGGCATCAGTTAAAGGTTGAATTAAGCAAGGTGTGAAGGTTAAAGGTTTCATGTTAGCTGTCCAAAAGCCCTTCACTGAACAGGCTCTGGTATCAGACCCTTTGTAGGCATCAGTACATGCTTCTCCACAGGTCATGTTCTCAAGAGCATCAAGACCACCTGAAAATGAAAACTTGAGTTTTAACTGGTGATAGCTGTCCACACTCTGCCTGCAAACCTGCCAGAGCCATGGCCAGAGCCACAAGACTTCTTCCTTCCTTCCCACTTCTCCTGACAGCAGTAGGAGGTCCTCTGCAGACAAAGGGCTTATTCCCTTGGCAGAGGGAAGGAAGCTTTTCTCTTGAATTAGGTATGCAAAGCTTCATTCTTGGCCAAAGATCTAAACCTCGACTGTTTGTGCTCCATTGTAAGAGGTTGTTTTGTGTTGTCCCCATTCACAGTCCCTCTGGGCAGGGAATGGGGACAGTCATCAGTGCCAACTCACACAGCCACTGCAACAAAGCCATGAGGCACTCAGAGCTTATGGACATATGGAGATCTGCAGCAGAAAGAGAAGACCTTGATCATAGCATTCCCTCTGCCATGTGAGCTACTGTTTCTGCTTCAAATTTCACTGGCAATGTAGAGAAATGCCATTCAGGCAGAGCAATATGCCTGTGTGTAGTGGCTTGCTGGAGAGGCTAACAGAACAGCCAGCCAGCAGCTGATAATCTGCTTGTAAACTCCTGTTTGAAAATACAGACAATCCCATTTTACAGTAACCAGATGGTTAACAGAATATTAGTATTTACAAGTGCCTTAGGCTATTGTTTTAGAAAGGTCTGAGGAGGGTTTACAGGGATGGAAAATCACAAGCAAGTGTGTGGTTCAAAGGCTTCCCAGAGCTGTGGCATCCCATGGAATGTGGAATACATCACCTTCTGTTCCTGTCTGGGATGTGGGGTGGGATTGGGTCCCTCCATAACTTACCTATCTGAGTTCCTCTCTGCTCTGATTTTTCCCTGTTCTTGTTTTTATCCATAATTGGATAACTCCTCTCCACTTTTCTCCTTGGAACACTGAAGATAAGGTTTCTGTTTAATCATCCCAGTTTAAGTACTTGCAATCAGACAGGATATTGCTGCTTTTAAAATAAGACAATGACATTTAATGACTTTCATATCTTCCTATACAAAAGATTAATTTATATGCCAGAGTCATCTTTTTCATTGGAAAATTCTCTCCACTCTTTTTGAAATGATTCAACCTGATTAACAACTTAATTCCCCTTTTATATGTCTGATTTTCTGGCTTTCACTGCCAGCATTTGCTTGTCATCTTTTTACCAAACCTAATTCAGCTTTTGTTTCTGAATTAGTCTGAAGCTGTAAGGTGTGAGAGTCACTAAAAGCTGTTGGAAAACAGAGGGATTCCCTTAGCCTTTGGTGTCTCAAAGTAATTCAGGTGGAAGGACTGTAGGATCTCTGTGTGCCCCTGGGAAAACACTGAGCAGAAGCAGCTCTGGGGAAGCAGAAAATGCATCCCTGATGTTTTCCAGGCAACTGGGAAAAGCTCCCATGGCAGGAGGCTCCATGGGGGCAGCTGGGGAAAAGGAAATGAGCCAAGAACTGCAAGGGGAAAAAAAAAATTCATGGTCTAGGATACACCTTGCCTGGTTCTTTTAAAATGCAAAAACACAGAGTATTTAACCTGCTGGTTTTAAACTGTCTGCTTCTAGTGTTTAATATTCTTCCAGGGTGCTGGTGGAAGGAAAACTTTCATCAAGATGCTGCTTTATGAGGATGTCAATCTGGATGTTTCTCTAAGTACAGACATGAAACATTTATTCAAAGCTTTGTACTTTCTGATTTAACAGTGAATAACATCAAGTGAAATGCAATTTTTACCTTCAAACAGGTGAATGTTTGCCCTTAGCAAGGTAAATACCATTGTTAGGAATTCATTTTGGTTTACTGCTGGTCTGCTTTCAAGGGATCCTCATTTTCTGGTCATCATTTTCTTTTTGTGCCTTTTTCCTTTACTTAGGTTCTAACTTTTGTTTTGCTTTACTTAGCCTTTATAACCTTCTGATTTATATCTGTTGCACCTGACTTATGTGGTGTTTATATAAAGTTCTCTTACCTTCAGAAAACTCTTCTTTTTTCCCTTCAAATCCAGCTCTTTCTGTTTCTTTAAGTCTTCTGCTGCCATTGTGGGATTAGGGTTTTGCAGCAGATAGAAGAAGGTCCTTGAGCAATCCCCATTACAAGTTATTTCTTCTTCTGACAAAACTCTTATGCCCAACACATTTAGCCCATGGTTGTTTTCTGGACTGTGAAACCAGTCTTTCTAATGCACCTAAGCTATAAATACAACCTTGAAGTAGGTTAGCATAAGCCACTTTGCCATGTGAGAACTTTTCAATGGCTCTAATGGCTCTTTCTACACTTTTCTGTCTTTGTATGAGGTGAATGGATGAGCCCAGATGCTTTTGTTTCTCCCAGTACAGTCTCTGTATGTGCAAGGGTTGGCCTTCCCTTGCATGGAGTTTCCCTTGCTTGGGGTTTGAGCTGTAACCATCACATTTCCATGTGCCACACTCAGTTTTAATTTGCATCAAGATATCACTGCCTATCCCTGCCATTGCTACCAAGTGGCACTTCATCTTCAGTTCAGTGTCACCTTCACTTTTGGAGGAGTAGCTGACAACCCATCAGGCTGTGCTGCCATTCAGAGAGACCTGGGCAGGCTGGGAGTTGGGTGGAGGAGAACCTAATGAATTTCAACAAGGGCAAGTCTTGAGTACTGCACCAGAGGGGAAATGAACCCATGGACAAGTACAGGTTAGGGGTTGATCTGCTAGAAAGCAGCTCTGCAGAGAAGGACCTGGGAGTGCTGCTGGACAGCATGTTCCCCATGAGCCAGCAATGTGTCCTCTGGCCAAGAAGGCAAATAGTCTCCTGGGGTGTGTTGAGTGTGACCAGTAGGTCAAGGGAGATTCTCCTCCCCATCTCCTCTGCCCTAGTGAAGCTACACCTGAAGTACTGGATCCAGTTCTGTGTCCCCCAGTTCAAGAGAGACAAGGAACTACTGGAGAGAGTCCAGCAGAGGCTGCAAAGATGCTGAGGGCACTGGAGCATCTCTGGGAGGAGGAAAGGCTGAGAGCCCTGGGGCTGCTTAGCCTGGAGAAGAGCAGCCCCAGAGGGGATCTGCTCAATGCTCATCAATATCTAAAGGGTAGAGGTCAAGAGGTTGGGGCCAGACTCTGCTCAGTGGTGCCCAGTAACAGGCCAAGGGGCAATGGGCACAAACTGGAACACTGGAAGTTCCATCTAAACAAAAGGAAAAACTTTGCTGTGAGGGTGTTGGAGCCCTGGCCCAGGCTACCCAGAGAGGTTTTGGAGTCTTCTTCTCTGGAGAGATTCCAAGCCCAGCTGGAGGTGACCTACTGTGCTTTAGCAGGGGAGCTGGACTAGATGAACTCCAGAGGTCCCTTCCAACCCCTCTCATCCTGGGATTCTGTGGTTCTATTTTGAAAACAGCACTTTGTTTCCAATTCTCCTGTTATAAATAAGATCTTCAAGGTTCTCCTGATGCACACAGCCCCAGGGTAGCAGGAATCTCATTTTTGCTGCTCCTGCCCTGACCCAAACAAGGTCCCAGGTAGAGCTGGGTTCAGAGCCTTAGTGGAGCTGGCCCAGGGAAGCCCTACACGTGTTGTGCAGCCCATAGCTGGCCCAGCTGGGCCATTCATGGGAACTCCTTCAACCCTATCTCTGAGTACTTGGGAAAGGTGGCTATGCATGTGCAGAGAGCCCTTTTGGGGGTGTTAAGCAGATGGTAATGATTCTTCTCATCTAAGGACTGTGAAGTATTGAAATGATGCTTTAACACAGCTCAGCAAGCAAGCACTAGAGTGCAATGAAAACAGGAATGTGTGTTTACCAGAGTATGAAAGCAGACAGAGAACAGAGGGAAAATGATTCCTCATTTAAGGGCAGCCACATCTATCCATGTCCATGTCACTTGACTAATCCATGACACTTAAACCCAAACCCCTATTGCTGGGGCAGGGCAGCCACGGGTGGGAGTAACACAGCAGTCTAGGTCAGATCCACTTTCCAGCTTAAGATCCTAATCTTGCAAATAACTCCAGGCTGCTGAAATCCTCCAACCATGGGATGTCCTCAGTACCATGACTTCCACACCCATCTGGGGATCAGCTCTGCCCTGTGCCTCCTTTCCACGGGGATGGCAGCGACAGGGCAGCAGCTCGCTGGGAATGCTGGGGTGCAGGGCAGGACCCAAGCAAAATGCATAAGGCACCAAAGATGACAGATTCCAAAAAAACCCCTAAGCAGACTGAGAGAACAACAAAAATCTGGCTCAGGATATTTCACCCAGAGCATTGCCTGGGTTGTTGAATTGGTTTTGCTTTGCTGCTGTTAGTACTCAGAGCGTGGTCTGGGCATGGAGAGTTCCTTGAAGTAAAAAACAGCCATGAAGTGAATGAGAGTTGACATGACAGATTGGATCTGCTCTGCCTGTTGGTCCCAAAGGCAGTCATTTGTGCTTTCAAATTCAGTAATTATGTATGTACACAAATGTTTCTAATAGGCCCCAAACAGTCAGCAAGGTGGGCCACCATCCCTGAGCGTGGTGAGGGGAGGTGGGAAAGGTTAAAATTCAATAAACGAGTGAGGAAAGTGATGTCCACCTGGGTGGAGAGAAACCTCTAGAAGAGCTTGAGTCAGGGGATGTTCAGGTGAGAGATCAGGAAAAGGTTTTTCACCCAGGGGGTGGTTGGGCTCTGGAACAGCCTCCCCAGGGAAGTGGTTACAGCACCAAGACTGGCACGAGTTCAAGAAGCGTTTGGACAATGCACTCAGGCACATGATGTTGTTCTTGGGGTGTCCTGTGCAGGGCCAGGAGCTGGGTTCCTTCCAGCTCTGAATATTCTGTGATACTCTGTGAAACCTCAAGATCAGGAAGAGGCACAAGTTCCCCCATCATGGGGAAGGTCACTTGGAAGAGTCTGACCACAGTGTAAGAACAAAACCCAGCAGGAGCTCTGCGAGGCTGGTCAAAGGAAAGCCTACCTTCTCCTCCTCCAAATGGTGCTGCCTGGGCAGGCTGGAGCTGTTAGGCACACAAATGCACACCCTTTGTCTGGCTTAATCTGCATCTTGTCCGTGCCTGAGGTGTGAGCTGGCTCTAGTCAGGGTTTTTATTCATCCTTTTTTGAGTGGCTGATTCCTCTCTTAAAAGCCAGCAGGGACCCTTGACCAGGCAGGATGGTGCTGTCAGGGCAGCACCTGCTTAATGAACCTCCACAGCACCTTTGCTTCTCTGGCTGCCTGATGCCCTGCTCTCACTTGTGCCATTATTACAAAAACCAGACAGAATGTTGCCTTGAGATATGATTTTCATAGTGGGATAGATTTTATTATAGCAGCAGTACAATACCCACCATTATCATTTTGATTATGTGCTCCTCTCATTTGCACTATTGGAACATTATCTGTGGTACATTCATTATTACTTTATAAGAAACTGAAACTACATCCTGAAGATGAATTGTAAGGAAGGATTTCCATTTCCTCAGATAGATATTTGGGCTGAGAACATTAAGTGGCAAACATTATTTGTAAAAGTTGATTTTATTTTATTTACGTAAACCCTAAAAGAAAGAAATAACACAGATATTTCTAGCAGACAGAAGAGCCTGCAGCTACTTGCAACAAATGACTGCAATTTAGAATTCATGTACTATTAAGAAGTTCTGATTAAATTGGAAGTTCCTTCACAGGCAGGAAGTTGAAGGAACACAATTCTGGGTTTGGCCCAGTGGGCTTTGATGGACTCACAGAAGGAGAAGGGTTCAATGGTGGCTCAGGGGTTCCCTCTGCCTCCTCAACCTAAGGTCTCTGAAGAGGATATCCATTGTGAACTTGACAGGGGAGGGCAGAAAGTCAAGGAGATGTTTGTGCTTAATAGCCCAATGGGGTTTAAAACAATGGCTTTAAGGAGATGTTGGATCACTTGTATGGCTGGTGAGCAGAGGATCACAGAATCAAAGAATGTGAGGGGTTGGAAGGGACCTCTGGAGATCATCTAGTCCAACCCCCCTGGCAGAGCAGGGTCACCTAGAGCAGGTTGCACAAGGTGGCATCCAGGCAGGTTTTGAATCTCTCCAGAGATGGAGACTCCACCAACTCCCTGGGCAGCCTCTTCCAAGTGCTCCACCACCCTCAAAGTAAAGCAGTTCCTCCTGATGTTTAGATGGAACTTCCTATGTTCCAGTCTGTGCCTGTTCCCTCTTGTCCTGTCCCTGGGCACCACTGACAAAAGCCTGGCCCCATCCTCCTGCCCCTCACCCATGAAGTATTGATAGGCATCCATCAGTGGAGCACAGCACATGCCCATGGATGAGACCAACTTGCATTGTATGTGCACAAACAGAGGTGGCCTTTGCCCTGAAAAGTTTGCTCCCCACCTTGTCTCCATGTTGCCTTTACCATACAGGAGGCCTCACCCTTCTGTACTCATGGGAGGTGAAAACAGCCAGCAGCAGAGACCTTCCCCAGCACTCTTGGTGCAGGTCCATCCCTGCTTCCAAACCAAACCACCTCACTGCTGCCCCAAGTACCTGGGAACAAATCCTGACCTTATTCAAGGTCTGAAACTTCCCATGACTGTGGTACAAACAGATTTCCACAGGTCCTTTGTCTGAACAGTGGCAATGGTGCCTTCCTCAGGAAGCATTCCATGCTTTTGTTGCAGATGTCCCTCCTGTGACTGCAAGGGAGTTGGCCTAGATGACCTTTAAAGGTCCCTTCCCACCCAAACCATTCTGTGCCTCAGTGGTGCTGCTCCACTGCCATGGCCAAGTGGGACTTGGCACTCCTGTTTAAAGGGCACCAGTTGTTTCAGCTGCCATGGAAAAGTTAACCCCCCCCCCAGATTTGGATGGAACTGAACCATGTCAAGGAACCTGTTAACATGTGAAGCCCCTTGCCAATTTAGAAAATGGATACTTGTGACTTCACTGGAAAAAAATCACATTTTGCTGTGTAGATAAGGGAACATTTTCAGGTTGATTGCAAATCATAAATATTTGATGTACTGTAGTTACTGGTTCTTAAGTATCATTTTCTAAATTGTTATTATTTCTATTAAATGCATAGAAACTTGGGATGGAAGAGTGAGTTAATGTAGGAACACTCCATCACTGAAGATCCTGGTTTGTGGAAGGTCATAAGTGAACTTGTCTTTTGTTGCTTCCCAGCTACACGTCTCCTAGGCCACCACAAACAGCAGATTTAGTGCTCAGGTGACCCCAAATTTAGCAGGACAGAAGCCATGGGCTATGTGACACAAGTTAGACAGTTTCTGCCTGCATAATGCCCAGGTCTGGCTGATTTTTCTGCTGTCTGGAGAACCAAACCCATCTAGGCACAAAGAGCTTTTACAAATAGCATTAGTCTTCAGACTGTTCAGATGAGCAGGACACAGGCAGTCCAGCAGGACAGGGCCACAAGTGTCACTGGGGCATGAACCATCTGGTTGCCTTTTACTCCAGTCTTTCTCTGCTCCAGCAAACCCAGTCTTGCCCCTCTGGAAGACCACTTGTAGCCAGATCTCCAAGTTATTTTCCCCATGTACCTCATCCCACCCCAAAATTTCCCATTTGGGACTGCTGGGCTTGTGCTGCTGGTGGTAAGCCATGGGGAGCAGCTACAGCAGCCCAGGTGGAGGTTTCTCTTTCCAAGGCACCAAATAGCATCCTACAGCCACCACTCCAAACCTGGGCATGACACTGAGCAAGTCCCTGATGGTGGCAGAGGTGGGTGGCCACAGTCCCCTCTCTGGCCAGTGGCTTCTGGACTAGCTTTGGATTGCTGATCTTTGGTTGGTTCCTGCCTGACCCCTAGTGCTATCCAAGTGCACTGATTCCATGGCTCAATTATTACTTACAAGTTGGTAAACAGAAAGAAAATATTCCAACTAATCTGGAATAAGTCAGATATACTTTTTGTCACCTCTGGGGAGATTTTCCACTATAACAATGTAGCTTTGAGCTTCTGACAGATGCTAATGAATTGTTGTTTACATGTTTGATTTACTGCCTAAACAAAGATAAGACATGCTCTTGAAAACACATTGAATGCACAATCCAAACACATCCATTAAATCTGTCACAATAAACATGACAGCTTTCTTCTAACCTAACAACTGGCATGCCTCATTTACATATTAATGAGAAAACTGGGATCAGTCTGCACAAATTGCTTCTATCTTGCAGAGGGGAAGCACTGACTGACAGTGCAGCTCTCTGTGGTGTAAATACACCAAGTAAATACCTCTGCCATTCAAATGGATTTGAGTTTTATTTGCCTCTTTGGTTCCAGAGTTATTGATTAGTTGTCTCTCAGGAGCTGCAGTGACAAGCTTTACAGCTACAGACATTAAAAGAGTTCCTACAGCTTCCCAAGTGCCTGAGGTGTCTGCTGGGCTTTGGAGTTGGTAGTTCCCTAAAGGGCTTGGTTAAAGTTGAATCTACCCTGAAGATCTTTCTGGTCTTCATCACCAGAGGGTACATGTCCTAGTGCTGCTAAGCACTCTCTTGTCCTTTGATCATGCTATGTTATCATAGGATCATAGCATGGTTTGGGTTGGAAGGGACCTCTAAAGGTCATTTAGTCCAACCTCCCTGCAGTCAGCAGGGGCATCTTCAACTAGAGCAGGTTGCTCACAGTCCCAGACAACCTGACCTGGAATGGTTCCAGAGATGGGACATCTACCAACCACCTCTCTGGGCAACCTGGGTCATTGTCCTCAGAGTAAAACATTTCTTCCTCAGTCTAAATCTCCCTTTTTCAGTTTCAAACCACCACCCCTTGTCCTGTCACAACAGGACCTGCTAAAGACTCTGTCCCCAGCTTTCTTTTAGGGCCCTTTAAGTACTGAAAGGCTGCAGTGAGGTCTCTCTGGAGCCTTCTCTTCTCCAGGCTGAGCAACTCCAACTCTCTCAGCCTGTCCTCACAGCAGAGGGCTTCCAGCCCTCAGATCATTTTTGCAGCCCTCATCTTTTTTTTGCCTTTTCCCTTAAACCTCTGGAGGTTCAGCCATTCTGCAGGAGGGAAATCAAGGCACAGAAGGGAAACTTGAAAGATCTAACCCTGTGCCATTTCAGATGTGACTTGGGAGCTAAGTTCTTGGAGCACATGGATTCCTAATTCTGCAAAGGTTGTGCCAGAGTGTGCTTACCCTAGTGCTGTTAGCATGACAGTGGCATCTGAATATCATGAACCATTGTACACTGAAGTGAACCTGTGTGTTCTACAGAGCCAGAGGCCATTGCAATAGGGACATGGGAAGTTCCAGGCTCCAGGAGTGAGGCAACATGAAGATGAAGCAGAGCCTCCAACCCAGCCAAAATCTGACTAGAGCAGGAGGAATGATATAGATTTAGAAGCCATATTTTCAACAGAAGATTTCAAGTGTTCAAAAGCTGGTGGAGGGTCTAGAGCACAAGTCTTGTGAGGAGCAGCAGAGGGAACTTGGGTTGTTTGGTCTGGAGAAAATGAGGCTCATGGGAGACCTTCTCTCTCTCTGCAACTCTCTGAAAGGAGGTTGTGAAGGGGTAGGGTTTGGTGTGTTCTCCCAAGTAACAAATGATAGGACAAGAAATGTCTTCAAGTTGTGCTGAGAAAGGTACAGGTTGGATATCAGGAAACATTTTTTTCACTGAAAGAGTTGTTAGGCATTGGTAAAGGCTGCCCAGGGGAGTGGTGAAGTCACTGTCCCTGGAGGGGTTCCAAAATTGTGTAGACATGGCACTTAGCAGCATGCTTTAGTGGCAGGGTGGTGTTGGGTCAACAGTTGGACTCGATGTTCCTAGATGTCTTTTCCAACCTTAATGATTCTATCATTCCATGACTCTTCTGGCCATAATTCATTTGTTTGAAGGCACTGGACAGCAGTTTGCAAGATGTTCATCTGCCTCTAGCTGTACACTTAAGTCTTGGCTGGGGCTTTGGATTTAGAGAAGTTTCTTGCTGTCATATTTTGCTCTAACAGACTGTATGAATAACATGAGAATGATCCAAACTGTTCCAAAGTACTCCAGGGAAATTAATGCATTCCCATGCTTTCAGTTTTGAAGTTCTATTATTTTTCTTTGTCTCAATGAACTATTTCTTCCCTACAGAATCTTTAAGGTCCCTTCCAACTCTGACAATGCTGAACCTGTAGTTCTGTGAAAGCAGGACACAGTGCTTGAGTCTTCTCAGCCCCACAGAACCCAAAATGTCAGAAGGCTCATTTATCTCCTGAAATGTATCTCTTGTTTTGAGGTTAAAAGGGATGTGTTCAGTTACTCTTAGATAGAGATTTCTCCTCCTCCTCTTCAAGACTCTTATCTGATTCCTGTCTCCAGACGTTAGTGGTTTGCCCCTGCAGTAGCTGCTCATCAGTTTATGGCTGAACAGTTTGGGTTCTGCTGGGGCATGGCATGATAACTGAGTTTGGATTAAAGAGTTAACATCAAATAAAAGGGATTTTGCTGTAAATATTATTCCAAACTGGCATTACACAACTACAGTCAAACAAATGAATGCAGCCAGAGACACCCAGACAACTTCCTCCAAACCAGAACAAACCCCCAGCCCCTCAACTTTCTCTGGTGACAAAGATCTTCATTGAAGAAGAGAGAGAGAGAGAGAGAGAAAGAACCCACAGCCATGCTCTGGCTGAGTCCTCCCTCACAGTCAGAGGCTCTGGGGAAGTCAAGGGGGGTGTCTAGTAGAATAAGCTCTTGCTCAGCCATGCTGAGCAGAATTAGTTGCATTCAAGATGCAAGCAATGAACTGATTTAATTTCCCTGTCAATCAACAAGGAAAAAGGGCCAGCATAATGCAAATAGTGGCTTCTCTTCAATCTGAGAAGAGCTTTGGGGGAAATATTGTAAATGTCATAATACAATATGTTAAATATAGTAGTTAAAATACTGTTCTGCAGCCAAATTCTCTTCTTAGCCACATACACAACTCCCACTGGCAGGAACAGCAATTGTGCAGGGTAGCCCCAAATGAGGAAAATCTTTTCCAGGGAGGGAAGAGAGGGCTGGTCAGGGTATGTGTGCTGAACTGAGCATCTACAGGGACTTGTGGATATGAAAATAGTCAAGGTGACTTTGAAGGCTAATGAGGAATCATTTTGGAAGAGATTTCTAATCTCTTTCTTCAGGACACTGGACTAAATCCTAGGTCAAAGCCAGTGTTTCTGTTCCTCTCTACTAATGAACCATGGACTAAGTAAGCAGAGGAGTAAAGCCAAGAAGACCCCAGTCCTAATCCTGATTTTAACCCTCCCTATTTGTGGTTGCATGCAGATGACTTAAAGCTGCTTATCCCACATGGAGCAGAACCTTAGCCATAATTGTGCTGCTGAGGGCAGCAGCTGTGGAGAGGCTGAAGACAAGGACTGTGCTTCCCATGTTCTGCAGTCTAAAATTACAACAGCTGCACAGGCAGAGATTGGCTTGAACTAACACTGTTGCTAACCAGAAAGCATTGACATGGCAAGGACCCATCTCCAGCACTTCTAGCTACAAAATAAGTAGACTAGCAGACTGACAAATGGGGCAAAGCTTTGCTGTGGGTGTAGTTAATAAAGACATAGAGATAAATATTGGTTTCCTGGTAGTGATAGTTCCAGGTGGTAGCTTAGTCTTGGTAACTATGGGGAAAGTGGGGTTTTGTAAGGAAAATGAAGATGGTGAGGAACCACAGAATCCCAAGCATGGTAGGAGGTGGAAGAGACCTCTAGGGATCATCCAGTCCAATCCCTGTGCTCAAGCAGGGTCACCCACAGCAGCTTGCCCAGGATCATGTCCAGCTGGGGTTGGAATCTCTCCAGAGAAGGAAACTCCACAACCTCTCTGTGCAGCCTGGGCCAGGGCTCCAACACCCATCACAGCAACGTTTTTCCTTCTGATGATCCTGTGGCAGCAGAATCACCTGGCAGGAGAAGATGGTTTAAGTAAAACACTGTGACACCAAATCTGTTGTCATCTAGACCTCCCATAGCACTGATGAACCAAGGCAAATGAGTTCCACAATTTTCAAGTAGATTTTAAGTGAGAAAAAAGAGGTCCTGAGACTTGCTTTATCTCCTGCTCCAAAGTTTCATTCAGCATTTTCTTATTCTTCAACTGAGTAACACATAATCACTCCCATTACACCTCCTCCATGCCACTCAGCTGATTCCAGATCTTTCTCCTATTCTCCCTTCAATCATCTCTTTTCCTGAGCTGAGGAGGATACAGGAGAACCACAAACAGTATTCAAGTGGTAAGCAGACAGGAACTGATACAGTGGCAGAAGGGTGTTGTCTGGTTTAGTGATTTTTCACTGCAGTTGTGATGGTGGAAGGATACAGATGGAACAGAGTCCACAGACAGATCTAACACCTTTTATTACACCAACTTCTATAGCTGGAAAAATTAAATGAGCTTTCAGGCACACATGCCTATAATATTCCAGTTGCCTTTCTGGCTGCCTATGAGCTTTGACTGATGTTTCTTCAAACTATCAGCAGTGGCTCTCAGATCTCTTTTCTAAGTGGTAATAGCTGAAGAAGAGCTCATCAGTGAGAAAACAGAGGGAAGGATGAGGGGTTTTTCCCTTTGAGCTTCTTAGTATTGAATTCCATCTGCTGTTTTGCCATGGAGTCTTTTGGCACCATGAAACCCTCTGCAGCTTTGCCTTTGACTTTTGCATCTGGAAGACATCTGTGAAAGGAGGTGAATAAAACACAAAGCTCAGACTAGTATATGTGTCTCTGCTGCAGGTATCAATGGGCTCAATAGCTGTTCAGGATGAACAATCACTCCAGCCTAAGAGTTTTCACTGAGGCACCAGCAGCAATTGAATATCACAATTCAGGTGTACTTTTTTCTATGCTGGGTCCCTATCATTCCAGTTTCCAGCTGAGCAGCTGTCAGTTTGGGCTTACCTCACTTCTGGATTCCAGCTGGGAAAGAGTTGGTAAACTCTCTTGTTGCAAAGCCATCAAACATGTTTATTTGTTTGCTTGTTTGTGATGATTTATGCTTTGATTAGGCATTTGGTATTACACTGGTTAGGGTAAGGTGCAAGCAATCTCTTGAAACAGTGCCAGCACTGAGTCAATATTTCATTAAGACTCATTTATGAGAGAGCAGACAAAGTACTACAGTGAGGTCTTACATGTTTCATAAGCAGCTATTGGAATAAGGCAGCTTGAGAACAGAGGCACTTGGTGTGATTAGAACTGGTACAATTCCTAATGTAGGGATAGTCATAAGGGTAAAAAGTGTCTTTTATGGACAAAATGTAATCTACTTCCCTAAAAAAAGGGGGGAAACAGTGACTGTACATGTGTGAGTGTGAAGCCATTGGGAGTGCTGTATCTGCATGGACAAAGCTGTAGAGAACAGTGGGAAAGTTTGAGCCTGGGCAATCTCAAGTCCAGGCTGTGCTGCCTGTGGCAGGGTTTATTTATAGTATTTTTGGCAAGGGCATAGATTTCCTCCCTGGTTTTTCCCTTCTATCCAACTCTTTGCTCTCCATACCACACACAGCTAATCCACACTTGCCAGTTCAGCCTCAGCAGGCAGGGCACCAAGCTCCATCTGTGCCCCATGCTCAGCCCAAGCGCTGGCCATGAGCTCCCCCTCCGGCTGCCACCATGGCAGCTCATCCAAGGTGGGACAACAAAAGCAGCAACAGCTTTTAAGCCAATGCAGGTTGCCAAAAAGTAGATACAAACCCAAATGCAGAACCAGCTGAGAAATACAGAAAGCAGGAGTACGGGCCAGGTGCGTTGCAAGAGCTCTCCTTGGCAAGCAGGGGCTGTGAAGGGAGGCAGCCTGTTCACACTGATGAGTGCACACTTCTCCTGGAGACTCAAAGGAGAAAGTGTGTTTTGTTTATATGAGTGTCCAGAGACACTTCTTTACCCCAAAAAAGGTTTTTGTCAAATTTAGTAGCAGTATAATGTACCCTAAGAGAAGCACACAAGTTGTTGGGCAGATGAGGATACATAAACATGATGAGCTCCTCAGTGGGTACCCACTGACAAGGGATCAGAACCAATCATAGAGTCATAGAATGGTTTGGGTTGGAAGGGACCTTTCCAGGTCATCTAGTCCAACCCCCTGCAGTCACCAGGGACATCTCCAACTAGATCAGGTTGCTCAGAGATCCAAACAACCTGAGCTGGATGGTTGTAGGGATGGGCCATCTACCACCCCTCTGGGCAACCTGGGCCAGTGTTTCTTCACCCTCATTGTAAAAAAGTTCTTCCTTATCTCCAGTCTAAATCTCCCTCTATTAGTTGAAAACTATTTCCTCCTGTCCTGTCACAACAGCCTTGGAAGGCTTGAGCACCACCAAAAGTCTCATGTCAAATGAACGAAGCGACTCGTAAAGCCAGTCCTGACAAATGGTTGCAGAAGATTAATGCCTCCCTTCTCTTTACCTGCATCAACATGATGTTCTCTGACACTCAGCTCTAATTGTAGGAGCTGAGGTGTAGGATATGTCACCCTTGCTTAAAACCTTATCACAGAGCTGGTTGGTGATGATGTGGAGACAAACAGGAGGTTAGCAGATAGGTCTCTATCTTCTGCATGCGGAAGAAGGTCTGCGTGTCTGCCAGGATGATAGCAATCACTGTGGTATGTGCTTTCCTGTGCTGGAAGGGAAATTAGAAAGTGAGGTCAATGGACTCGATGAGATGCTGCCAAAATATGTATTTCCTTTCTGCAAACCTTTTTTGAAGAAAAGCTTCATGCTGGAGACTGTAATTAATAAAGGAAATATTTATACAGTGTCACAAAATTTACCAGTCGCTTTCTAAACAGAGATGATCCATGTTCCCTGTCCCAAAGCACTTCCAGTCTAAAAAAGGCAAGAGCCAGAGAGCAGTTTGGATGAGGGAGAGAGCAGGAATAATTAATGGGGAGAAGAAAGAGGATGGGTTGCAGGGAAGGCTTCAAGAGAAGGGAAGGCTTCATTGTGGAAATCGAGATGGTTGTAAGGCAAAGATAGAGAAGTTGAAGATTGAGGCAGAAGTCTTTTGAAGTGCTCCACACATCTGGGAGCAGAGGTTCAGGCAGTGATGCAGATGAGAAAGCTGTGGAGGGGCTCAAAAGGTCTGGAGGGACAGAGGGAAAGGAAAGGACATGGGCTGTCATGGAGCAGCAGCCTCAGCAGAAGGGATGAGCGCAGGGCTGGAGAGCCCTGCAAGCTGGGAAAGGTGCCAGACCCTGGGGAGCTGAGGGAAAGGTGGAGAGACAGGGATGGAGAAGGGAAGAAAAGACAAAGAGTCAGTGCAAAAACTGCTGAATGAATGTGAGGTGAAGAGAGAAGAAGTGGGAACACAAAGCTGCAGAAAGGAGAGGAAGTGAGGTAAAGCAGAGGAAGTTCAGGCAGCAAGAGTTAAGATCTTTGCCATTGATTATGAAGACAAAGGAGGAAAGTAAATAAGAATGATAGAGAAGTGAGTGGGATTAGGGGAGGTGCTTGAACATCAGCAAGAAGATAGAAAACAGAAGACAAAGGTGGGCAGGCAGCATGGGGGAACAATTAGTTAGGGTTGGGCCACTGGAGGGGAGAGTGAAGCAACCCAAGGAGCCTGATTCACTTCTGACATTGTAATTTTTCTCCTCTGGTGGAAAAAAAATAAATAACTAAGATCATTTTCAAATAGCTGGGTAGTAAACCTGGGGCATTGCAGCTACTCCTCACCCTGTCACTGCTGGATTCAACCAGCAGTTGGTGGTAGGACCAGGGTGGGGTTGCAGTAAGTGCTGTGAGGGGCAATGCTGCAGCTATGTAACTCTTGGTGAAACTGGTCCTGCTCCAAAATCTGCAGAGTTCAGGCAATTCAAATACCCAGTAGTTTCCAATATTCCCTCAGAAAGATAAAGTCTATGCATGCCTGAGTTTTGAAGTAGTAAAATGCCACAGTATTTTTTTAGTCTTTGTTTGATCAAAGAAAAAATGAACTGGATAGACAAGTAAAAAATTAGCCAGGAGCTGGAGTCACTGGTGATGGCTTTTATTGCACTATCATACAAATAGGGAGGATGTTCTTTTCATCTGACATAATGAAAAATGTATACCCTTTTCAAACTCACTGGGATTAATTCTGAAGGTAACCCCCCAAAAAAACCCCAGACTTACCTAGAACTTGATGACTTCTGATGAATTTAATAGGAGAAACCTCTTGATATCAAATACCAGCTACTCTTCAGGAGAAGGTGATGGGAATATGAATTCTCTTTTAAATCCACCTATTATGCACCAGTAATGATAAAGAGCAGTTCTCAGACTTTTCTCATCCTAATATTTATTGTTCATGTTAGGTTATTCAGGATGGAAGTGTTCTCATAAGAGGCAGGGAGGGTTCACTCCTGAGTAGGTGCAGCTCAGAACCCTATCAGATCACACAAGCAAAATGAGATTTTGATCCCACAGGAAAAACATTTCCTACTCCAAAATACCAGTGCCTCACATAGAGGTGTGAGCCAACACTGGGGCTGTGTTCTGCAGAGTATGGGGAGGCACTGTGAGCAAGATATCCTCCATCCTGCCTTGCTAGAAGTCCAGCTGGAGACCAAAAATAAAGTGGTGGTGGTGCACAGCTGGGGCCAGACACCCACAGTTAAGTGACTTTCCCAGGGTTGCACAGGAAGCCTATGGCAGAAACAAAACCTGAAGTCAAATCTCTTGGTTCTTGTCTGATTCCTTAACCAGAAAATCCTCTTCCCACATCCTGTGCAAGCAAAGTCTATGTGTGTGGAGCAGCCCCTCAGAAGAACAACCAGAGCTATGGTAGCAGCAGGCTGTGAGTCTCCTTTGAGAATTGCTAGCTGGTCAAGGGAGGTGACTGTCCCACACAACTCTGTGCTGGTGCAGCCTCACCTTGAGCACTGGGAGCAGTTTTGGACACCACAGTATAAGAATTCAAGAAGCATTTGGCCAATGCTCTTAGACACCTGGGGTGATACTGGGGGTTGTCCTGTGCAGAGACAGGAGTTGGACTCAATGATCTTTGTGGGTTTCTTCCAACTCAGGACATTCTATCATTCTGTGATCTTACTCCATGCTTTTTCAAGCTGATGGTGAAGGTCCTGCTGAATTCAATGGCCAACAGTCAAGCCCTGAGGTGCTTTCCTGCTAATTAGATCTTTCATTTCATTTTGAATGATGGCAGTGAAAATGCATCCCTAGCACATAGCCCTGTGTGGCTTTGGACCTAGTGATGGCCATAGCCATGTTTCTAGCCTTGCCTTTCTATTATTTTTAGTAGCATTAGTATTTTTAGTATTGGAATTAGTGGTATTGTGTTATTAGTGCACATTTACACTTCAGTAAGGAGGAGCATATGCTTTCACATGCACATTTTTATGGCAGTTAGTAAAGGCAGGAGAAAGCAGTGACATTTTCAGCTGGGTTTGGAAGGCAAAAGAAGATCCCTCCCAAAATACAGCTTAGGATTTACTGCATCTGCAAAACATTCCTAAATAAATAGAGAATACAGTTCCTGGCTGTGCCACTGGGTGGTATGTGATTGAGGTGCAGCCTGAGAGAGCCTGTGGAAGCTCTTCTGACTCTCACAGGGGGGTAGAGTGGAGAAGTTTGCAGTCATGGCATTACAGCCACAAACTCTAGAGTTAATGCATACACAGTTTAGATTTGGTAATTAGTTTGGTGATAGACCACACATTGTTACTTTTAAGTGTGGTCACCATTGATGAGATATGCATGATCCAGAAGCTGAAAGCTGTAGATAATTACATTCATATTTTTATATTTATGTGAGCAATGGGTNGTGGTCACCATTGATGAGATATGCATGATCCAGAAGCTCATATTTTTATATTTATGTGAGCAATGGGATGAAAAAACCCCACCAGCCACAGCCTGGGTTCTGGTAGTACTGAGATGCAAGGGGGAAGAGGACTTAAGTTCTTGCTTTTGTCTTAAATTTGCATCAGAAATCACCATGTTATTAGAAGTGGCTCTGGCAGACTTAATACAGCTGCTGCCACGGTTTAGAAACTCTCAGTATGAGCAAGGGATTGTAAGCAACTAGCCCTTTGAGTGTGGATTCAGACTGCAGCAAGGAGGACAGGCAAAAAAGTCTGCCCATGCTGAAAAGATGAATAGGAGTTGGGGTTTGGTTTGGATGTCCAAGTGAAGAAAAAGAGCATAAAATAAGTAAAGGAGTGAGTAGAAAGTCTTTTGAAAACAGTTGCATCCTCTGTGCTCCTCTGTACAGAAAGGGATGCTCAGCTGGTTGTCCCTTTCAGCAATGTTAGAGCCTGAGTCAGGAAAGACAACCCAACCCCCCACCCCCCCCCTCCTGAAGGGCTTTCCTGATGATCGATAGGGTTTGCCTTTCATGGGAATGCAGAGCTCAGAATGGGTTGAATTGGTTCCTTCTGACCTTTTCTTTCGATGCCCACCCTGCCTGCCTGCCTGCCCCTGACCCACTGCCTTGAGTCAGCAGCTCATTCCAGAGGCACATGCTGCAGAGAGGAGCAACTAGAGTCCAGAGGGGCTGGAAACCCCAGACCTGCTGGATGTACAGGGGTGACAGTGACTGCAGCCCCTCCTGATACTGCTTTGGGTGTGGGGTTTTTTTAATCACAAGCCAAACTGGGCTTTGCCCTGGCAGTTGCATTGCACCCAGAGGGATGGGGCTTTGTACATCAGAGACCAAGATGAAAGGACAAGGTCCTCTTTCTTCCACAAGGGCCTTGCAAGCAGACCAGGTGTTTGTTGTTTCATGCACTTTTATGGTAGGAATCCTGTCTGTAGGTTAGGAAGAGGAAGCAAATGATGTTCTCATGTTTGTATTACATTTGTCAGCTGGGATATTTCAAATCTTCTGTCCACTCAGCATTGCTTAGAGGCAAAAAGAGAAAAAACATGGAAACAGCTATGAGATGTTCCTGTATGGAGTCTGGATCTATCTGCATCATCTACAGCTTTGGGAAGTTTTTTGCCTAGCCTGTGCAGTGGTAGCTTTGTTTTCTATGGGTCTATCATGTTTGCAGTCTGGTTTTGCATAAGAATAAGATGAAGATCTCCTAGGTGACCATGCCTCCTTTATTAATCCTTCCAGTCTGGTTGCTATTCAAATTCAGACCAGTTTCCTAACCTGGCTCTACAGCCTCTCTCCTCAAAGGTGTGCACAGCATGACTGCCAGGTGAAGAACTGCCTCCCAGGTGAGGGCAGGAGCCTGCAGCAGCCTCATCCCATTGATTCCCCATGGATTCAGTGGTGCCAGAGACAGGTCAGGGCTTCTCAGCTGAAAAATGCAATTTTCCCATCCCAAGCATAAGCTGGACTCAGACCTCAGACCTCTCTTGTAGGAAGGGACAAAGCTGGGAGCTCTGGATGTTAAGACATCTTCCCTCTTCTGACATTTGCTATTTTATTAGGGTCACCTTTATGTTTTGTTTCACTGGAGTGGCACACTATAGGCTTCTGCATGCTTGAATTATCATATCATATCATGGAATGGGTTGGAAGGGACCTGACAGATCAGCTAGTTCCAACCCCCCTGCCATAAGCAGGGACACCTTCCACTAGATCAGGTTGCTCAGAGCCCCATCCAACTTAACCTTGAACACTTCCAGGGATGGGACATCCACACCCTCTCTGGGTAATCTGTTCCAATGTCTCCTGTGTTTCTGTTTCAGTCAGGGTGCTTCTGGGTGTGAGCTGTTAATGCACCCACTGTGGTACCCATGCAGCAGGGGGATGACCTGGCTCAGTCTCCTCTGGAGCAGGCACAAGCATGGTCCCCAGTGAGACCCTGCAGTTTGCTTAGGACTCTAAAGGCAATGACACTGTTCATGTATTACCATATATCTCCTTTTTTCACTCCTTTTTGGTGTTCTGCTTGCATTTGCTGTAGCTAAAGGTGGAGCTCTGGTCCCACATGTTCCAGGTCAGCAGGACATTATGAAGGCTCTCACATCAGGCAGTGAAGGAGCCTGCTGGGGAGGGGAGGGGTCAGGCTCTGTTTTGTACAGACTGAAAGGTCTGTCTATTTATTTTTATCAGAAGAATCTTTCTCTGTGCTTTCCTCCTCTTTATCTCTCTCAGTAAGGGGCAAACAAGGAAGGAGACAGTTTTCTAGGAATTACCCAGCATGAACCTTTCCTGTCCATGGTGAGCTTTACCAGTAGATCCTTATCCAAACCTCTGGGGTGGAGGTTTCCTGCAGGTAGAGGCAGAAACATAGTATTTATGTATTTCAAAGAGAGGGAATGTTTTCTTTTCTAACAGTTTTCTTGCATAATAACAATGCCCAGCACTTTGCAGGATCCTTGTCATAAAAGACTTTGGGGATGGATTAAACTCCTTGGCACCTCCTCAGTGATTAATCAATCTCAATAGGCATTTATTGCTTTGTTCACTACAGAGCAGGAGAGATTATCCCTTAAATATACTTGACTCTTTTGGTACCATTCAATTACACCAAAAAGAGCCCCAACACATACACAATTATTTTGAACTACTTCTCCAGTGAGGAGCAATTGATCTGTGAGAGTCTCTTCCTCTTCTTGTTATGCTGATTAATAGCCTTGGAGTTAGTCCCTGAGAGGAAAACATTTCCCCAAATAGATGACAGTTTCCTTCTTGGTATTTCAATCCCTTGAGGGCCCTTTACATCCACAAGGAAGCCTGGAGGAATTTTCCCATTTCTCCCTCTTTTTTCTCAGCTCACCACTTCCACAATGGAGCCACCCAGCTCCCAGCACAGGGGAAAGAAACAGGAATTGTCAACACCTCTTTGCTCCCTTCCTCCATGGAACAGAGGTTGGGTCACAGAGAGATGGGTGGCTGCTGCCAAATGGAGAGACCTCTTCTCCCCTCAAAAGTTTACAGGTGCTGGGGGACATGGGACAACCTACAGCTAAAATCCAGCATGTCCCTCCCATGACAGCAAAAGGAAGTTGTCCATGTGATATGGGTTTTGAATGCTGCTGAACTGTGATACTGATCTCATTCTCCCATTGGGGAGGAAATAACTTGAGTGGTTCACAGCAACTTCCACTGACATAACCCAAAGAGGTGCTTCATGGCACCTTCAGAGCATGTGGGAAGTGCTGGTGGTTCTGCCAGCTCCCCATTGCTACTCCCCATCAGCACAGCTCTCAAAATCTGCATTTCTCTGGTACCATTGCTTTGGACTTTGGTTCACCCATGAGACCTTGTCTACTACTGCTGTTAGGCAACTGGGACTGCACCACCCAACATGGGGTCCCTGCACAAAGGAGAAGGTTACTCTGGGTGACACCAGCTAGGCTGTTTCAACACAGCCTTTGCTGCTGTGAGTGTGGTATCAGGGCTCTGGGGAAAGTTAAAAGATGTTTCACCTCTCCTTAGAACCACTCTGTGTGTGCCTGTCCCCATGGTGAGGAACCACTCCAGGAGAGGATAAACAGAGTGTCAGAAACCAGTGGCCATGGCAGGGGAGCAGTGAGAGAGCCTGGTGCTTCCCAAGCAACAACACTCCAGAGCTAGGAGAAGCTGGACTATCACCCTTACCTTCTGTGGTGGAAATCCCTGAGGAGATAATGACAGAATCCCAGGAAGAGGGAGAGGGTGGGCTGCCAAGACAGGGAGAGAACATGAAGGATTGCAGAGTGCATCCTGGGGAACCCCACCTTCCTCCTGGAGACAAGCCCATGCAATTTCCTACTCCTAAACATGAGTCTTAGATCTAATTGCACATTAATAGCTGCTGTCATGACAGTTAGATGATTCTGCTACTCATTTGGGGGTTTGGTGGTGCTGTTACTATTATTCTAGGAAGATTTGATTAATACCATCCCATATCAAATGAAACTAGCCAGAAGGAAGAGGTGGCTGTAAACCTCAGGCCTTCCCATCAACCATGAACAGCCAAAATCTACTGCATAAGCAAAGCAATGCTGCAAAAACAATCAACAGGCAAAACCAAAGTATGGAATTGGAACAAGCTACTCTCTGGACTGTAGATTTACAGGGGATGAGTGCCTGGGAGCAACCAGCCCTGCTCAGACATTCAGGCCTTGAGGCTTTACCTCTGCTACCACACACTGTGGCAGGTGTTGCATAGCTGCTGAAGCGGAACCACTTCACGGCCATGGGCAGATCTGCCACCTGCAATCCTGTAGCTGAGGATGTGATTCTGCATCTGCATAGCTCCAGCATCCTCTCTGCAACATCCCTGACAGCAGGGAACCACCTGGAGAGCCCAGGTTACCCCCAAAGCACCTGGTGTGAGGCCAGCTGAGCTCCCCAGAGCAGCCCAGCAAGTGCTGTGCAGGGATAGGGGATGAGGGCAGCATGGGATGGGCTGCAGGAAGGAAAGGGATCATAGAATGTTTTGGGTGGGAAGGGATCTTTCAAGGTCATCTAGTTCAACACCCCAACAGTGAACAGGGACATCTTCAGCTAGATCAGGTTGCTCAGAGCTCCAAACAACCTGACCTGGAATGGTTTTAGGGATGGGACATCTCCCACCTCTCTGGGCAACCTGGGGCAGTGTTTCACTAACCTTAGTGTAAAAAATGTCTTCTATCTGGTCTGAATCTTCCTCTTTCAGTTTCAAACCATCACCCTTTGTCCTGTCCCAACAGGCTTTGCTATCAAGACTGTCCCCACCTTTCCTCTAGGCCCCTTTAGCTACTGAAAGGCTGCAAGAAGGTCTCCCTGGAGCCTTCCCTTCTCCAGGCTGAACAACCCCATGCAGCTGAGAGGTTTTGCCTTGCTGGGGCATCATGCTGTCAGGGAGATTTCAAGGAGGAATCAACTCCCTTGGTGAAAAAGGTTCCACATCTCCAGTCCTGCACATGGAACCCTTTGCTCTCACCCAGAGAAGTGCAGAGCTCTCTGCCCAGGGCAGACAAACCCCAGTGCTGGCTGACTGCTGTTGCAGTTTCCCCTTTAAAGGAATGAGATGGTGTCAGTTTGCAAACAAAATAATGATCTTTTGTTACTTTTCAGGAAATGATTTTTAATATACTTTATTGAAGCAAGGGAAAAACAATTTAATTGTGAGAGCTGCTCTGAACCATAGTTAACCTCCCAAGTACTAAAAGGAGTGTTTGCAGATAAGTTATGGTTTTTAATCTAAGTTAAACCATTATGTACATAAGCACTATGTTTTTTGCTATTCTAATAACTGCCAGCTTGGACTTAGCAATTCTTTTTTTACCATCTTTTTTTTTGTGGTGTTGTCTTCCAAGACAGACTGCTCCATTTGAACTTGAAGAGTTATTTCACACTGGTTTCTTCTTTGTTTCCTCTCTACCAGGCACAGTGCAATCCTGTCCTCTTCAATCCAAGCATGCTCTCCCTCAGCAGAGCTGTTACCTACTGGATAATGTCTGGATACTTTACTGGCTACATGACTAAAATGTCTGGATCAGATTCCTGCTTTTGGAAAGTGCAGGCAAGTGGTGGCATTTCCTCTGTCCTGGATAGCATCCAGTGCTCTGCTGTTAGCTCAACACTCTGATTAATATTTTACATATACTTTACTAGTACTTGGAAGGAAGTTTCTTCCCTGCAAGGATTAATTACTGAATGAACAGGATTGAAGCTGCTTTATTCTCAGAATTCATTTGGGGAGATCATCTTGATAAAACATGAAGTTAATTCTGTGACAGCAATGGAGAGGGTTGGAGATTTACACCAATTTCCTTGCCCTTTGCATAACTCTTCTCAGTTTGCAATAAAACACTTGGCCATAACAATTTGGTGTGCAGGAGGCAAAACCCCAGCATTTTAAGAAAGAAAACTTGCCATTTGAGTTTACCTGTAGATAAACATCACATCACTGCAGCTCCTTCCCAGTACTTTATTGTAACCATTGTGCCTTCCATGCAGAGACCCAGAAATTCTTTACAACCATGGATTAATCAAAATTTCTCCACAGCCCTATCCATAGGTCAGGTCTGGGTGTCCTGGCTGCAGCAGGGGCAACTTGGGCACAAATAGATTAAGGGAAGGAACTGGCAGAGACAAGATGAGAGCCCTGGAGAGCTCTGCTGCTTCACCCCAGGCACGACTCACACTCAGGTCATCCTTACAAGAAGTCTATTAATAACTCTTGTTTATTCCCACATCTGGCAATCTTTGTTATTAAAAAATACATCAAAATCACATACTCTGTTCCCAGCAAACAATAATCTACAGACAGTCATTTAAAAAGAGAAAAAAAAAATAAAAAACAAACTTTTTTTTTTTCCTGCAGTGTTTTCTCTGCTTTTCCAGAGAAATGAACATTTCTTCTCAGAATAACCACTTCTCAAGTGCACTCCAGGCACAACTGTGGTGCCTAGTCCCTATCCTACAGCAGCACCAGAAGCTACTGGCATCACCTAATAAATGACAAAAAGCTGTGAGCACAGATTTGGCACTAGAGGGTTGAGGGACCCCAAGGGAGCTGTGATTTCTCCACTTTTATTCTCATTTCTTGCTTTATTCTCATTTCTCCTTTTATTCTTCTTTCTATTTAATTCTTAATATCTTTTACCAAGTCTTTGAGCACTACGAAGTCAACAAGATTAAGTTTAAAGTTCTCCTTCAGCCTACAGAACAGGAAACAAGCAGCTCACCAGAGCTGAAAGGGAAGCAGCCATTAAGTGGCCCATGCAACATGGTTCTTCTGCCTCTGTGTTCCCCTGCCCAGGCTGCAGGAGGCTGGCAAATGAGTCTGATGTGTCTCGTGGCTTGCTCACTTATATTCCCTTCCCCTGAAGGTATGGCTCCTAGCTAGCATGACTTCCAAGCCTTCCTCTCTCTGCAGGACAGCAGACCACCTTCACTCTCCAAGAGCCCACTTCTCTGGGGAGTTCCTTCCTATCCAAGGTAGGAAGACAACTTTCTTCCTTAGGATGATTTCTTTTACCATGTTCACCTGCCTCACTTCTCTCCCAAAGAGATCTCTAAAAGATCCAGATTTTTTGGATTTGGGGCCTTTCAGTGTCCTTCAACTCAACCTGCTGTGTTGAAATCAGTAACCATCTAGCCACTTCAGCTAACTTCAGTTGTGTGAGGTTGGTGTGCCATGAGCAGCTCTGTTCTCAGGGAGATGATGCCAGCATTTATCTTCCCAGCAATATTAGCACCAGCAGATTTACTCTACAAGAAAGAAGATCTACCCAAAGAGACCCATCACTGAGAAGACCTGGCCCAGATGGGGGCAGGCACCCTGTCAATCACTAGAGCCATTGGACCTGCTTCAATTGCAGTCCTTTTGGCTCTTGCTGAGATGATCTCTGTCTTTATTGTTGTCTAAACACTCAGTGGCTTCATTTCTACAATCTGTCTCCTCCACCACCCACAGAGATGTTTCCACCTTCATTACAGTAGCCTCCACATGCCAATGGTGATGTACTCCAGAGCTCCTGGCTGAGGAGATCCTTCCCCAGGGATCATTCCTCTGAGCTGAAAGGGTCCTTTCACCAAGCAAAGATGATGGGAGGTGCCACCTAAATAACTTGGTGTCCTCTAAAAGAATTGCTACCAGCAGGAATTTCTCTCTAGGACATGATCAGTAAACTGTGATGAAAAAATACTCTCTTTGAGGCTAAAACCATAAGCTTCTAAACTCCTCAGGAGGCTGGAGCACAGGGACACAATATAAGGGAAGAGAAATCAGTGCTGCAATCATATCTCTACTTTGCAAGTCAAACAGACATTGTCTTACTCAGCCTTTTTCCACTCTATGTCAGCTTCTGACAATGGTTTCTACCAACATCAGCGGTGTGCTGGCAGGCTCCCTGTCTCTTGCTTGAAGATAAAGATTAGAATAGCATCTGGGTGGAGACATGAGTGAGGAAACCCTTCCCACAGCATCTCTCAGGATGTTGCCTGACATGCCTGCAGTGCCTGGAGGCTGACTCTCTTGCTGGGATTTGCAGTGTCTGACCACAGAGCACACCAGCAGCCAGGCCTCCTGTCTCAGGAGTGAGAAGAGCCCATCCAGAGGTAGGTGGGTAACTCCATTCATGCCAACTGGCTGGCACAGGAGCATGGAGGGAAGCAGAGTTACTTTATTGCTTCTACTGTAGCTGGAAAATTGGAGATGCTGAAATAGTTGCAAGGTGGTGCCCAGCAATAAGGACTTGGTCCTGCTTCATGCTGAGCTTTCTCTCTCCAAACCACCTGAGTCCTTAAAGCCTGTGAGCAGCCCTAATGAAATCAGCAAGGTTACTCTTGTGTTTAAATGCTCCACTGGACCAGGCCCAGGTGACTTGGCATCTCCCAGGACTTGGGGGAGAAAAAGCTGCATCATTCACCAGCATCCTGAGGGGCTGCTCCCCATCCCTGAGCCCCCAAAGTGGCTTTGGGTCTCCCAGCAGGTAAAGCTCCATCACCAGATGCCCACTGTATCCCGTGGCAGTGCTTCCCTTGAGCTTGGCTGTGTGAGAAGCTTGTGTAAGTTTGGGAATTCCTAGTTAGAAGAGCTCCAGGACCCCATCACCTCTGTGCAAGCAAATCTTGCTGTTGCCTCCCCCCCAAAATAAGTTGCACCATTGCTGGCAGACAGCAGCATGATGCCCTGGGTTGATGAGAGCTACCCTCCAGACTTCACCCAAGTAAACTCTTTATGTATTGCTTGTCAGTCCTGCTGTCAGATGTGCTCAGAGTGCAGTGTATTCACATTTTTCCCTCCCTGACCCTCAACATCTCAATTTTCTGTCTGCCTTTGAAATCTTGGCTAATTAGGAGGCTACATGTTCCCTGTGAGACTGGCCTTTTGTGCAGAGTTTGTAATTAGAGTGGCTGTGCAGTGCTCTATTAATTGCAAGAATTGTGATTTTTAGATTAATGAGTTAATTGCTAATATCTGCATACAACATTCCCTCAAGATGTATTACATTACAGTAAATAAACCTTGTGTCTGCAATGGCAGGCACTAAAGGAAACTGCCATGATTAGTTTGAATACTTCAGATAGCTAAAACAATATTGACTCAAAAAACAATGTGTGTAAAAAATGGATTTTAAAGCCTTTTCATCCCCCCAGCCTCTCCTCACTAGATACCATTCATATTTGATAGCTCACAGACAGGAGCTGCCAGGATGCTCCTCTTCCCATTGAGGTCCTCCACCACTTCCCCAGCCTGTCCTGACCCAATCAAACCCTCCATGGGCCCTCCATCAAGCCCTCCATCTCCAATTACACTCCCTATCTCCTCCAATCTTTATCC
Organism: Galbula dea; assembly: GCA_013399015.1. Classification (NCBI taxonomy): domain Eukaryota; kingdom Metazoa; phylum Chordata; class Aves; order Piciformes; family Galbulidae; genus Galbula; species Galbula dea. Next base: position 764,728 of record VWZX01006857.1, on the reverse strand, counting down.
CACATGCTGCATTTTGTCCTTGTCTCCTCCCAAAGGGATGCTCCAGCAGCCTGCAGCAGTTGCTGGCATCTCTACAAGCATCTCCAGCAGCAGCAGGCAGGAGCCAGGAAAAAGTTGAAGCTGCAGAAGTTGCAACAGGATGGAGGGAATTACAGAATTGAAACTCTCAGGCCACTCCTGCTTAAGTGTTGTGGAAAAAAATCCCACTGGAAATGTAACAGCCAGAGCTAGCCAAGACCTTGGTAACAGCTGAATGATTTTCATCAGACAAGTAGCTGTTTGCTGAAAAGTGTAATTTTGGGACAGCTGAAACTATTTGCAAATGCACCAGGGTTTCAGGAAATAGCCTGATGTAGGAGAAAAGCCTCAAATGAAAGGAAAAAAGTCCCAGACTTTTCTGGTTTGATATTTTCTAGCTTAAGTGCCTCTTTTTGTTTTGCAGATGACATTTGATGTAGATATTTATCCCCATGAAATAAAAACCTGCAGAGACTCAACTCACATGCCCCTTTGCACCACACAAACCCTTCTGGCTTGGCTCAGAGGGCTGCTTTCCTTGTTGTTTATTTGTTTAAACAAAACCTAGGCTCTATCTGAAACAATTTCCCAGGACTTTAGCTCAGTCCACAGGCTGACTTATTCTCTCACTTGATAGTGCAGAGCAATGAAGGCAGGGTGAGTTAATCCCAGTAAGGAGTGACTTTCTCTCTGCTTGGCTCAGTGTCAACCTCCCATATACTTCTCAGAGGCACAGAGAAAAGTTTATGTGGAAAGAAGTCATTGCATTTGTGTTTTCTAAACCTCCTGTTGGCTGCTGCTGCTGAGAGCCAGTATGGCTCAAGTCCTGAGGACTGTTCCCCTCCTGCACACCCTCCTCCCAGCAAACTGTTACCTCTCAGTTTCCTGGGGAGACACTGAGCACCCAGGCTATTCTGCTCATACACACCTTTCCAAATCTCAAAGTTTCACTTTCATGCTGCTGGAGCATGAGGCTAATGTGGTGGAGACTAACTCCCATCAGTTCGGCCTCATATTCCTGGGTTCAGGTTGTGTCTGGCACTGGAATGCTTTGAAGGGAAGGAAACTTTCACCAGGCTGATAGGATATGCAATTTGGGCACTGGCCTTGAGCCTCAGATGCCAGCAGAGCTGAGAGCCATTTCTACCACTGTACATAAGTCATCAGGCTGCAGCCAGCCCTGGTAGCCACTCTACAAGCTCTGGTGACCCCAAGGTGGGACACCTGTGGGCTCTTATGGCAGAGAAGCAGCTGCCAGCTGCTGCTCATGCTCAGCACAAGGCAGCTTTGGATGTGAGTGTGAAAGGGCACAGATGTCTTTTTGTTCTGACAAGCACTGGCCATGGCTGGGCTGCTTTACCTCCTCTAGCAACAGTCATTCTGCCTTAAATATTTTCTCATTTGCTGTGAAATGTCAGGAGTGGATGGACAAGGAGGGCTGGATGTAGGGTGCTGGGGCCAAAACCTTTAGTCTTAGCTTCTGTGGTGATGTGGCCTCTGAAAGGACTGATCCTCACTAGCTTCCTTGGCAAGAATCCCTCTAGAGTTAACCCCTAGAGCTCTAGGTACCCCAGGAGATGAGATGGTTCATTACATGAATTGAAATTTCCTTAGCAAACAGCATTACTGACAATCACCAAATCCTCTTCCCATGTCAGAGTGGTTTAGATTTCATCATTTTGAGCCTGCTTAGTCAAAATTTCAGCTTGCTTTCCTGAGAAGGGCAGCTGTCCATACTGCTGCCTGTTTCTGTGTATGGTTATGTCAGGATACCTGCTTTAGTGAGAGGACTGCATGGTGGTTGGGCATTAGTCTGGTCTGGGAGACCTCTCTGTGCCTCAGATAGCTAGCCAAATAGTACTGTACCTCCCAGGGCTCTTCATCATAGGTGTGGTGCATGCACTTAGTAAAACCTTTGAGGTAGAAAAGTATTGTAGCAGAGGCCATACAAGTATGCAAGACAAAAAGAAGGATGTAGCCCAGACATGGAAGGGTCCCAAACTAGACCTCACTCTATATACACATTGTGTGTGACATATCATCACAGTGGTGTTAACTAAAAAAGCCACCTTGGTGTGTCCTGGGTGTCACCAGCTTCTCTGTCTCTGAACCACTGGACTCCAGGCACTTCAGACTCCTTCCTGAATAGCTGATGTGTCAGGGGATGCATAAGACAGTGAGACACTCAAAACATCCTGGATCAACTCTGAGTGCATTGAAGCCATGAGAAACTTGTTGGCCAAGAAGATTTGGGCAGGAAGAACTGCAGAGAAGGAGTAGTTAACCAGCAACAAATACAGAGCTCCCATAGCTCTCTCTGTTGTGCCAGCTCCTCCACTCTGTGTCTTGCCCACTCCCTTCCAGTGGCAAAGACTTACATCAGATGCTTTCACTGGTCTGGTTTTGCTCACCTGGGATAAGGCACCAGAGACAAACAGAGGAGGAAACTTGCTCTTTTCCCCCTAACAATGTGTGGTCACTGATATAGATTCATAGAATGGTCTGGATTGGAAGGGACCTTAAAGATGTGATGTAGAAAAAGATCAGGAACATCTGTTACTGGAACCTCCCTAAAACCAAGGCAGGTGAGCATATGTATAAAGATGCAGGACCCAGCAGAAGGGTGGTTGCATTATGAGCCTCCACAAAGATGCAGGAATAAAGAAGAGCATCCATCCTCTGTCTGTCTTTTAGGATATTTTCTTCTGACCACAGATCCTGGGCATCAGGTTTTCCTAGGGATTTAAAAGTGAAGGTTGAAGACCTTTCTCTGACTTCCCTTTTCTTAAGTCTAATCAGGAAATAAGAACATAAGAGAGCAGATTTTCTGTGCCTTTTATCTTTCTCTTTAAAGGACCAGATTCCTATGGCTTATTTATTGCCAACAACAACAACAAAGTAAAACTGCTTACTTAGAAACTGAGGGCTGGTCTTCCCTGCAAAGGTCTGTTGCTTTCATACTATATCTGTTCAAGCAGCAAAAATTCTTGGGGGGACCCAATTCAGCTGCTAGAAGAAATGTATACACCAGTGCAGCTTGTTCTAATTTGGAAAGCAAAATAAGCAAGATGGTACAGGGTGTGCTTACACCAGTATAATTATATCACAGTAGGACTTCCAGTGTATAACTGTTTAGTTTAAGATCCTATCTCTAGCTGTCACTGCTATAACAGTAGTGCTGTTCTGGGGCAGACTGTCCTCTGCTTCAACACACACACACAATCTGGCAGTGAGCAGCTTTTGGAAGGACTGGCTCAGATTTGGCTAGGGGGTTTTGTTTCAAAATGAAGAAGGGGAGGGGTGAGGGCAGGTAGCTTTGCTGCTTGGGCATGAATGGAATCACTCCCAAGTGCCTGATTGACCTCTGAGATGATGTTCCATCTTTAAATTCCCAGTTAGACATGGTGGCAATCCCCACTGGTGGTTGCATCCAGTTGTTTAGGTTGGAAAACACCTTTAAGATCATTGAGTCCAACTGTTAACCTAACACTGCCAGGTCACCACTAAACCATGTCCCTCAGCACCACATCTACATGTCTTTTAAACCCCTCCAGGGATGGTGACTCCACCACTGCCCTGGACTTGAAAACCCTTTTGGGAAAGAAATTGTTCCTAATATCCAATCTAAACCTCCCTTTTAGTGCAACTTCAGGCCATTTTCTCTTGTCCTATCACTTGTCATCTGGGAGAAGAGGCAGATCCCCACCTTGCCACAGTCTTCTTTCAGAGAGTGAGAAGGTCTCCTCTCAGCCTCCAGACTAACCAACCCCAGTTCCCTCAGCTGCTCCTCACAACACTTGTGCTCTAGACCCTCCACTAGCTTCACTGTCCTTCTTTGGATCTTCTCCAGCACCTCAATGTCCTTGTAGTGAGGGGCCCAAAACTGAACCCAGGGTTCACTAGCCATCACAGCAGCCTGTGTGCAGTGGCTCTGGGTTGATTCCAGTAGCAGGTCCAAGGCTCACACAGCTCAGGTCCCTTTGTACTCTACCAGCACCATATCAGTTACCATTCCTGGCAATCCATGGGTGCTGCCTTATCTGCATTTGCCTCACTCAGTCTTGAGCTGACACCACACTTGCTACATCTCTGGTGACCAAAAACACAATTGTACTATCAATGAAATGCAACTTTTGCCTTCCAGGCACTTAAATCCTCAGAGGACCTTGTTCAGAACTGCTTTGCTTCAGTTTTATGCCAGGAGCTTCCTAATTAGCATAAAACCTGACGACCTGTGCTCTGGTGAACAGGATGCTGGCTGGAGACTGCTGAAACCCAGCTTCTCCTTGACCTACTGAGAGACCTGGGGTGAGACACTTCATCTCTTTTCCCCCATTTTTTTCCTTTGACTCTCTAGCCTGCAAGTGTTTTGGGACTGAGATGATCTTTCCAAGGACAGTGTAAGAAGGACAAGGTCATATCTGATATCCAGGCCATCTGATATCAGATATCATATCTGATATCTGTCCCACCTTACCCTATCTTTTGTCTCTAATGGGGGTTGCAATGGGTGCTTCAGAGCAAGCTCTGAGAAAGAGCAAATATCCCTTCTAGGTTCCAACAACCAGTGGTATGAAGATTTCCTGAACCCTAGACATCTGGCCCTGAACATCTTGATGGAGAGTGTGTCTAGAGAGCCATGTGCAGTAATCACTGAAGGACACAGATTCACAGAGTAGTTTAGGTTGGAAAAGTCCCCATGAATGTACTTCAGCCCCATTTACCCTACAAGATAGTTTGGCTCCACAGCATTTTGCTGGCAGGGTGTTGCACAATTTAATTTTCTGCTCCCTTTTAAAACCTGATACCTACTTGTGATTCCACACATCCTTCTGTTGTAAGAATCAGTGAACACTCATTCCCTGTTCCCTGTTCCCTCTCCTATAGCCCTCAGGGTTTTATAGACATCTGTCATACCCCCTTTGGCCAGCTCTTTTCCAGCCAGATCTCAGATGATGCCCCAGGCACCACTGTAATTTAAACAGCGAGTGACAGCTCGAACAAGGCAGCAGTGAGTCAGGTCCAGCCTGCACTGGGGAATACAAGCAAAACACATTTCACTTCAACCACCAGTCATGGCCATGCAGGGTGATCACCAGTGTCCCAGCAAAGGGCAGATCCCCTGGAAGACCTGCTTCACCCTTTCATTTCATTACCAGACTCTTTTCTATTGACATTAGAGTGTTAAATCTCCCAATAATTGGCTTACAAAACAGGAAGCAGTGTGGAACTGGAGACCCAGGGCTGTGCTATTCCCCATTAAGATATTAAAGAACAAGCAGGCAATTGAAGCAAGCCAGTGTTTATGGAAGGTGAACATTGAGGAAGCCCATGATAGATAAGGGGGAGGGAGTGGGCAGGACTCTCTGTGCCTTTATCTGATAACTATTTCTACAGAAGCACCTGGCACATACATCAAATTAATGCACCCAAGTGCCCTTCAAACTTTAAACCAGACAGATTGATCCAAGAAGCCTTCATTAAACCTCCCTGGAAAGATTAACCATCAGCCATGTGTCCTAGCAGCAAACCAATCCTGCTCAGGCAGCAATGACATGAAGAGGTTGTATTGAAGGGGCATAGGAATGGGAAATGGAATGGGAAAATACAATGGGAAAAAAACCAAACATACATACCCCAACAGCTCTGCATCATTCCATGTAGGTGAAGGGTGGGGGGAAAAAACCCCACAGGATTATCAGAAGAGAAATTTCTTGCATGTTTGCATCCTTCTGCTCATGTTTGCATAGTGAAATGGGTTTAGGAATTTCCCACCAGTGTTGAATTCAGTGTCTGCAGTAGGGCAGATGTAATATGTACTGCCTCTTTCTAGTCATCGATTCCATGCAGGAGTTCTCAGCATGTAACTCCTTTTCCTTCTCAATGGGAATAAATTTACTGAGAAGGGAGAACATCAACATATTATGAAAACTATCACCTGGCCCCTAAATGTGTGTGAGTTGGTAAAAATCAGGCAAAATCTATATTTAATTTAAAGTGAAGGTATGATACTGAGAGCACAGTTACACCAAGAGCAAGTGTTACTTATTACAATCGATGCACTACTGAATTCAATTGGTTTCTGTATTGTATTACAGCATCCCATGTGTGCTGCTGATCTTACAATGCACTTGTTGCTGTAGTCAAAGTGAGCAGAGGATTACAAGATTCTGGTAAGGGCTGTGGGTATCCCATTCCCTGCTGGCAGCCCCTCTGCAATCCCACGTTTGTCTCCTCAACTCAACCACCTCCCTGTAGTTAAAAGAGAATTACTGAGCACCACTGGAGTCTTTTCACAGAATCATTGTGGTTGGTAAAGACCTCTGAGGTCATTGAGTCCAATCATCAACCTAACACTACCATGCTCACCATTAAACCATGACCCCAGGTACCACATATACATGTTTTCTGAACACCTCCAGGGATGGTAACTCCCCCACCTCCCTGGGCAGCCTGGGCCAGTGCCTAACCACTCTTTCAGTGAAGAAATTTTTCCTAATGTGAACATCCCTTAGCACACCTTGAGGACATTTATTCTCCTATCACTTGTAACTTGAGAAAAGAAACCAACCCCCACCTCACTCCAGCCTTCTTTCAGGAGAAGGTCTCCCCTGAGCCTCCTTTTCTCCAGGCTAAACAACCCCAATTCCCACAGCCACTCCACAGAAGACTTGTTCTCCAGACCCTTCACCAGCTTTGTTGCTCTTTTCTAGACATACTCCAGTAAGTCAATGTCCTTCTTGTGGAGAGGGGCCCAAACCTGAACTCAGTATGCAAGGTGTAGCCTCTCCTCTCCCACAGATCCTGCAAAACACAACATCATGGTTCTGGGAGTGAAAGTCTAGCACTGTAACTTCTGCGGCAGGCTACACCAAAACAGTAATATATTAACATGAGGTCATTGACTGACAAATGCTTTTAAGACAGCAGAAGCCAGCACTGCCATAAACCCAGCCCTGCCCTCCATACCCTGGCTGCTCCTTCCCACCCATGGGAGCCCCTCTCCACGCCAACACATGTCTCATGTGGCTGAAGGCTGAACCAGGTTGGGGAACAGATCCAGCTGAAAATAAGCTTGTTGTTGGATTTGGGTTTGTTTTGTTTGGGGTTTGTTTTTGGGTTGTTTTTTTTTTTCCCTGGGATTAGTGTTCAGCTGGATCTGTTCCCTGATCCACTTCACCTTGCAGCTGCACAAATGCTCATGCTGGCAGAGGGAAGAGGCAGCAGCACAGGCTGGGAGTGTATGGCCAGGGCCCAGTGGAGCCAACTGCTTCTTGAAGCAGCTGAGCACAAGGCTGCAGAGCAGCTATTTTGTTTTTTATTATTTGCCTTGGTTTTAATTCAAAATTAGAAAGAACTGAGAAGGTTTCTGCAGAGACTGAGAGTAACTCACACCTCCCAAAGAGGAGCTCAAAGTATGCCATGACCCCAAGGGGATGTGCAAGACTTCTGCCCACAGAGCTGCTCCTGGAGCCACCAGGAAGTGTGGGCAGGGTAGGATGGAGAAAGGGGATTTGAGGTCTCAGAGCACCTAGAGACCACAACCAACCACCCATGTCAGTTTGGGATCAGAGCCTGGGGGATCCAGCACTTCAAATGTCAAGGCAGCATCAGTTTATGATAACCAACAAGGGTTGTCTCCTCTAAGAAATCCATTTGGAATACTCCCATGGAAGTGGGGGAGAAAAGCTGTTGAATATTATTACAGGCACCATTCAAACCCAAATCTGCCTGGAGGGATTCAAAATACATGTAGATGTGGTGCTGAGGGACATGGTTTAGTGGTGACTTGGCAGTGGTGGGTTAATGGTTGGACTTAGTGATCTTAGAGGTCTTTTTGAACCTTAATGATTCTGTGTTTTTATGATTCAGATTCCTGCTTATTGTACCTGTATTATAGGTGGTTAAACCAAATTCCAAGCTTAAGTTTCTAGATCAACAGAACCAACAGAAAAAGAATACTTGCTGCCAGCAATTTGTAAAGAACTTGAGCCCCTTCTGAAACATAGGTGATTATTTTCATGAATGTCCATTACCAACCAGCCAACATATCTCTTTAAAACCAGGGAGGGTTTAAAAATTGGTAAAAAAGAAATGGGATGTTGCCATTGATGCTGGATGTGTGGCATTATTCAACATACACATTGCAGTTCATTTCTAATCACAGAATCCCAGCATGGTAGGGGTTGGAAGGGACCTCTGGGGATCATCTAGTCCAACCCACCTGCTCCAGCAGGGTCACCCACAGCAGCTTGCCCAGGATCATCTCCAGGTGGGGATGGAAGCTCTTCAGAGGAGACTCCACAACCTCTCCAGGGAGCCTGGGCCAGGGTTCCAACAATCTCACAGCAAAGAAGTTTCTCCTCCTGGTCAGATGGAACCTCCTGGGTTGCAGTTTGTGCCTGTTGTCCCTTCTCCTGTTGCTGGGCACCACTGAGCACAGTCTGGCCCCAGCCTCTTGACCTGTACCCTTTAGATATTGATAACCATTGAGCAGACCCCCTCTGGGGCTGCTCTTCTCCAGGCTAAGCAGCCCCAGAACTCTCAGCCTTTCCTTCTCTCAGAGACGCTCCAGCGCCCTCAGCATCTTCCTAGCCTCTGCTGGACTCTCTCCAGCAGTTCCTTGTTTCTCTTGAATTGGGGAGTCCAGAACTGAACACAGTACTCTAGGTGTGGCCTTTCTAGGGCAGAGTAGAGGGGGGGAAGAACCTCCCTGGACTTGCTGGGAACTTCAGTACTCACTATGCTCATCTGGTGTTGCAGCTCAACTGCTTTCTAAGATGCAACAGAAAGTCTGTAGCCCTTGTGTCTAGAATAGTTACAACTGCTGAAGCTGTAATTATTTTTAGTAAGAGATGACATGCTTCTCTTGTGAATAACTTGGTTTCTAGTGGCAGTGGATTGAGGAAAATTGTGATGTTCAAGCACAGTTTCCTGACCCACATGCTGGCTTCCAAGCACTCCATCAACAGGGAGCACAGCCACACTTTCCCTCAACACTTCACCGACACGTCAGCCTGAGTGCAGCACCTCCTGCTACACTGCTATGGCTCAAGACATTGCAAGGAACTAAATGGCAACAACAACAAAAAATCATAAAATTTACAATCTGGTTTTCATAAAGAGGTTGATTTGCAGATGCAAATATGAGCCTTGATCCTGCAAAGGCAATGCTCCTGGCAGAGCTTTTCTGCAGTGTGAGGAGTCAGAGTGACTTCAGCTGGATGGCTCTCAGGGCATAAATTTCATCACCTGCACATCTCTCTGCAGATTTAGAGTGAGGATGTGTTGACTAGAATAGAGCTGGTATTTCAGTGCTTCAAGTGTTTGTGCAACTTACTCAGTTCTGTGTAGGAACAGGCAGACACAAATCATGCCTGGGTTGTTTCTCAGCCAGGGACAGTATTTGATCATTTTGAGGTGCATTGGGAAGAGTGTGACCAGCAGGTCAAAGCAGGTTCTCCTCCCCCTCTACTCTGCCCTAGTGAGGCCACAGCTGGAGTCTTGTATCCAGTTCTGGGTTCCCCAGTTCAGGAAAGACAAGGAACTACAGGAGAGAGTCCAGCAGTGTAGATAAGCATAATTCTAGTGAGCTAGGTGATTCCTGACTGCCAGGGCAAAGGGGTATCCCATAAACTTTGCACCCCAAACACCCTGTTCACATAGTGAAAGGATTCATAAAAAAATGGATTTTTTAAAAAAGTTCATTTGTTTTCACAGACAAAAAATGATGCTGTGAGGGCCTGGTTCCTAAATGGTGCCAGGAACTTTGCAGTGCAGCTGTTGCTAGGTTAAAATGAATAGAAGAGCTTCCTTCAGCCCTTAGGTCTTTCCTTGCCCCAAACCTGCTACTCCCAAGCTCTGGGAAGTCAGAACATCCCACTCCAAGCACGTGCTGAATGTTAGAATCACTGAATCATTAAGGTTGGAAAAGACCTCTATGGTTATAGAGTCCAGCTGTTAACCTAGCACTGCCAAGTCACCACTAAATCATGTTCCTAAATGCCACATCTACATGTTTTTTGAACACTTCTGGGGACAGTGATTCCACCACCTCCCTGGGCAACCTGTGCCAATGCTTAACCACTCATTCAGTGGAGAATTTTGCACAAACCAGTGAGATACTGGAGGAGTTGAAGCTCCATCAAGGCTGAGCAGCAGCTGAATGGAAGTTTTGAAAGCTGCTATTTGAAGTTCAAACCCTGCCATTCCAGGTCCCCACTGACCCTCCCATGGATCTTCTTGCCTAGCATCTAATTACAAGGCCATTTCACACTTGATGAATGTTCAACTGCAATCCAAAGAGGCTGAAGAAAAAGCCACATGCCTGAGGATTGCTCCCTGCTAAACTTGAAGAGGTTTCCTTCAGAGCTTTCTCCTTTACCACCTATAATCTAATTGCTCCAGTAGTAAAATAATTATTTGTGTCTTTGGCCTCGATGTATGGCACTTACTTTGTTTGCATCAGGAACTCAACATCATTTCTTAGAAGCAAGCACTGTTCTCCAGTCCCCATACGTGGCATATAGATGTTTAACAAAACAAATTGGCTAAAGCAAAGAGTGCTGATGGTTGTGGCTTAATAAAATCACTGCTGAAATGCCACAGGCAGGTCCTGGACCAGTACAAAATGCTGTTGTTTGTTGTGGCCCAAGTTCTGTGCACTAGGGAGCTGCCCATATTATTTTGGCAGTTAGAAGTGTTGCTAATGACAGAAATCCAAGAAATCCCAATAATAGGGAGATGGTGATTTTCATGGTGAGGGTTCCTGCAGGCAAGCAAGGTTTTCTTTCTTGGGAGACCACTGCTGAATGGAAGAGTGCAGAATTAGATGTGTCTTTCAGCTGAAAGCTGCTAAGTTTTGCTAAATTCTACTTGGAAGTTCCCAGCTGCACCCTCATGGGATGACCGACAGTTGTGGCCATCGTGGGACCTACAGAATCACCAGATGGTTGGAAGGGACCTCTGGGGATCATCTAGTCCAACCCACCTGCTAAAGCAGGGTCACCCACAGCAGCTTGCCCAGGATCACCTCCAGGTGGGGTTGGAATCTCTCCCCAGAAGGAGACTCCACCACCTCTCTGGGCAGCCTGGGCCAGGGCTCCAACACTCTCACACCAAAGAGGTTTCTCCTCATGCTCAGGTGGAAACTCCTGTGTTCCAGCTTGTGCCCACTGCCCCTTGCCATATCACTGGGCACCACTGAGCAGAGTCTGGCCCTAGACTCTTGCCCCCCAGTCTCTCCCTATAGCACAGGGAATCATGGTGAGCAGAGCCCACACGAGGCTTCAACTTCTATGGGACAGAAGTAGCAGCTCCCAGCAGCAGGTGCCTGAAGGACAAATGATAGACATAATGTAAACATCCAGTGAGGAGCTACACTACATTTATAAAAGTCCAGAACTTTAGGGTCTTCACCATGTAATTTCACCCACAAAACCTGAAGCTCACTTATTCATTTTGATGGACAATTGATCTGGTCCAAGGGTTTCATCTGAGCTGAAGAGGAGCGTGCTGTTTCTTAGCCTGACTGGGGACCACAGGGTGTAGATATGGTGCAGGAGGCTCTATGGTTACACAACAAAAAGATGGGATCACCACCTGCCCACATCCTTGCAAATAAGCAGATGAAGAATGTCTCTCAAAACAGAAATTCCCAAATGTGGGGGGGGGGGGGGGGGGGCAACGTGGGACATGAACACAAATAAACCCTCATCTGGTTACATTCTCCTTATCTCTCGTGCAGCCCAACAGCCTGGTGCCACCAGACCCTAGTCACATTGCACTGGGTGCTCCGTGGGGATGGATGTGTCACCCCTACCGTCTTTATGGTGGCCTCTATTCCCTCGGTTCACCACATCTATCGCTAGGCTAGGGCTAAGGGACAATCGCTGCGTGGTCAATCAAGAGACTCCCAAGGCGGAGGGTGGACCTGGGTACTTGCATCCCACGGGACTGCGCTGGGTGTCCCCCAGCCCCGGGAGCGCACCTCGGGCATGAGCAGGGCAGGGCCCCGCAGTAGGCAGGGCGCGGAGACCCCATGGGGGCATGCGCGGAAGTCCCGCAGGATGCGCGGAGACCCCCGGGAGTGGGGGAAACGGGGAGAAATGCGCGAAAGCTCAGCTGAATGCGTGGAGATCTTGGGGGCGTGCGTCAAGACCTTAGTGGTGGATGCGCGGAAGCCCAGCGGGATGCGCGGAGACCTTGGGGGAAGCCCCGCGGGATATGCGGAGACTCCCGGCGGGGGAATACGCGGAGAACCCACTGAGGGGATGCGCATAAGTCGCCCCCGGAGGATGCGCGGAAGCTCCGCGGGCGCGCTGCAGGCGGGTGGCCGAACAAAGGCAGCCCTGCCCGCTTCATCCCCTCCTCCCTTTCCCCACTCCGCTCCGAGCGCAACAGGCACCGCGCCCCGCGGAGCCTCTTCCCCGCCCCGCGGAGCTCCTTCCGCGCCCCGCGGAATCCTTTCCTTCCCAGCGGGGGTGGCTGGGGCAGCCCAGTCCCGTTCTTTTTTCCCCCACCCCCTCCCGCCCTTTCCTTGCTGCGTCTGTTTGTACTTTAGCTGATCCACTAATCCCCCGAGAGAGCCTATTTGTAGTGAAGAGTATCTATAGGGGGCGAGGCCCGTCCATGTGGGTGTGTGTCATTGGTTTGCAAGGAGAGACCCCGCCTATTGCCAAAAAAAAAAAAAAAAAATAGAAAGAAGGGAAAAAAAAAAGAATTAAAAAAAAAAGGGCAGTGAGAGCTCTTACCTCTCCCTCTGCTCACCCGGCGCGGCGAGGGGGAGCGGCTGCTCCGCCCAGCACTTCAAAAAAAAAAAGGGAAAAAGGAGGAGGAAAAAAAAAAAAGAAAAAAGAAAGCAAAAAAATAAAAAAGAGGAAATAAAAGAAGAGGGGAAAAAAGGAAGGGAAAAAAGAGGATAGTAAAAAGAAAAGGAAAAAAAGAAGCGGATTAAAAAAAAAAAGAGGAGGAAGAAGAAAAAAAAAAAAAGAAAAAAAAAAGAAAAAAAAAGAGA